>CM062295.1:649562264-650162264 GCA_031216915.1 Pictodentalium vernedei
TTCATACTGTGGTTGCATTTGGGATGTCGATCGTTGGGATTGCATTTGGGGTCAGTAGGTCAAAGGTCAATGTTACTTACTATAAATAGATTTTTAGTCGAGTAGCGACAAAGTCAAACTCGACTAATAGTTTGATGACGGGTGGGCAGGCAGGCAGGCAGGCGGGCGTAAACAATTGGTTTCCAGACGATAACTTGATAATGTTTTGACCCACATTCATGAAACTTCATAGGTAGGTTGGCCTCGGTGAGAGGAAGAACCCTATTTATTTTGGACTCACTAGATCAATGGTGAAGGTCACAGTGCCCCTGAACATAGTAAGTCAAAACAATTTGTTTCCGGATGATAACTTGATAATGGTTCGACCCACATTCACAAAACTTCATAGGTAGGTTGGTATCAATGAGAGGAAGAACCCTATTTATTTTGGACTTACTAGGTGAAAGGTCAAGGTCACAGTGGCCTTCAAAATAGTAAATTCGTAAACAATTGGTTTCCGGATGATAACTTGATAATGGTTCAACCCACATTCACGAAACTTCATAGGTAGGTTGGCATCAGTAAGAGGAAGAACTCTATTTATTTTGGACTCTCTAGGTCAAAGGTCAAGGTCACAGTGACCTTAAACATAGTAAATCATAAACAATTGTTTCCGGATGATAACTTGACTATGATTTAACTGACATTTATGAAACTTCATATGTAGGTTGGCCTTCTTGAGAGGAAAAACCCTATTTATTTTGGACTCACTAGGTGAAAGGTCAAGGTAACAGTGACCCTGAACATAGTAAATCAAAACAATTGGTTTCCAGATGATAACTTTATAATGGTTCGACCCACTTTCATGAAACTTCATAGGTAGGTTTGCATCAGTGAGAGGAAGAACCCTATTTATTTTATACTCGCTAGGTGAAAGGTCAAGGTTACAGTGACCTTCAACATAGTAAATCGTAAACAATTGGTTTCTGGATGATAACTTGATAATGGTTTGACCCACATTCATGAAATTTCACAGGTAGGTTGGCCTCGGTGAGTGGAAGACCCCAATTTATTTTGGACTCACTAGGTCAAAGGTCAAGGTCACAGTGACCTTGAACATAATAATTCATAAACAATTGGTTTCCAGATGATAATTTGACAACGGTTCCACCCACATTCATGAAACTTCATAGGTAGGTTGGCATTGGTGCAAGAAAGAGCCCTATTTATTTTGGAATCACTAGGTCCAAGGTCAAGGTCACAGTGACCCTTCACATAGTAAATATGTTAACAACTGGTTTCCAGATGATAAGTTGATAATGATTAAACCCACTTTTGTGCTGTCTCAACTCCACATTGGATCGGTGATCCTATCGGCATTTTTTGGTTTCCGTTCAATAACTTTAGTTTTCTTTTGTGTATGAAGCTATAACTTCAGATTGTGGTTGCATTTGAGATGTCGATCATTGGGATTTTGTTTGGAGTCAATAGGTCAAAGATCAAGGTCACCATTACTAGAAATAGATTTTTGGTTTCCCTTGCAATAACTTTAGTTTTCTATTGTGTACGAACCTATGACTTCATACTGTGGTTGCATTTGAGATGTTGATCGTTGGGATTGCATTTGAGGTCAATATGTCAAAGGTCAAAGTCACTGTTACTATAAATAGATTTTTGGTTTCCATTCAATAATATTAGTTTTCTTTTGTGTAGGAAGCTATAACTTCATTGTCTCCCAAAAAAATTTTTTTTTGGGAGACTGTAGTAATGAGTGATGTCCATCCATCCATCCGAGATGTCCAGTCCGTGCGTCGAGACATCCGCCCGTCCATCCAAAACACTTTAGTGTCCAAATTTTAACTTGAGTTTGGGTGAATTGATCATAACTAAATTTGGTATATGGCTTATTTGGGAGGTAATGCAGGTTAAGTTTGAAAATGGACATGGTCCGTTTATTTTCACCACAGTTATGGTCCTTTTTTTGACTTAGAAAACATGTTTTTTGTATTGTCCGAATTTTAACTTGAGTTTGGGTGAATTGATTGCAACCAAATTTGATCGACATCTCACTGGGAACGAAATACATCACCTTCAGGTGGCTGAACGGTAAGGGGGGTGGGGGGGGGGGGGTGTGGGGGTGGTGGTGGTATTTCTCCTACTTACTTTGTTTTCATTAACAAAGTAAAACTTTGTAATGAATATTAACATTGTAAGCCTATTATCTGAGTAGCCTCTCTTGAGTCTTAGACAACAGACCATCAAGTTTTCAACACAAATTGCACTGAGTTTTGTGTTATGTACAGCTTTTGGAGAAGTTTCAGTAGTACAGACATCCCAATTCCCACCCCTGTTTCTAGCCTGCCCCAGTCTCCCCCCCCCCTCCCCACCCACCCCCCCCCCCCCCCCACCCCCCAAAAAAAAGAAAAAAAAAGAAGAAAATAATGAATTCCATACTATCTCAGAGGGTCAGTGACTGATGAAATGCATTTGTCCAACTCCTGAATACCACACCACATTTTGGAACTTGTTTCATCCTGCAGAAGCATTTATTGTTATTACCACCAGAAATTACTAAAAGTAGTGGTCCGAATAAGCACCATAGTGGTGTGTAATAAATGTCTGGGTAAGTTTATTTGGATCCCAAGAGTATAACCCAACAAGTTATTCGTTCACAGAGATGCAGTTATCATGCATGATATGTCGTTGCCCAGCTTTTTAGTTCATGAGAATGAAGTGGGAACAAAAAGATCATTCACATGAAATGTGAAGGCCTGGTATTTATACCACAAGTAAACTTGAATAAAATGGAGGAAGCTGATATTATTAAAAGAAAAAAATTACCTTCGGCTGTCTGTTTACATTCTTGCTTGACACTGTTTAGTGTTGGAGCATTTCATGCACATCACTCAGATGCATAATGGCCAATCGTATACATTCTTATAAGACATTCTTACACATTGGCCAGATTCTGCATGTGGTGTACCTAGCACATTTCTCAATGTCTATTCTATTGGGTAATGTTGAATACACACAGCATTCATGGTGTAAATGTCTGTGTGGGATCTCCACTCCTTCAGTGTTTTAGTGAAAATCCAAACCCTTTGTACTGTACTCTGTTAACTTTTAGAATGCTAAATTATATTGGGTCATCAGAAATGGCTCACAGGTTTTTGCTTTGTTACTATTTATGGGAGAGTGCCCATAGGCACTCTCCCATAAATTATAACAAGGCAAATCATTACAGACTAATTAATAAATAAGATTATTTCAAAGATAATATGAAGCACATCCACAGAGTATGAAGCCTTTAAACGTACTGCAGTTCAAAATAAAGCCCAAATATAGACTTCCAGCACTCTACCAGTTAACCCTGTGGCAAACAGTTGTCTTATTCACACAATACTGCACACAAAGACACACCTTCATCTAAATTTTGTTTTTTAGTTCCCTTCGGGAACCGTAAGGGGACTATAGGATTGTACTCCGTCTGTCTGTCCGGGCCAACATTGGAGGTTTACGGGATATTATTATTAGGGGCTACCTCCAAATTAAGGTAGTATTAGGGTTAGGAGTGGGGTGGGGTTAGGGTTAGGGGTAGCCCCAGAGTAGGGCTTAAGGTTGGGGAGGGTTAGGTTCCGGGGGGGGGGGGGGGTAGTGTTGGGGTCAGGGTGGGGTTTTAGTTTTAGTAGCCCCTAAACCGAAAAATAGCTCCCAATCCTATTGGTTTGGCTAGGGTGGGGTTGGGTCAGGGGTGGGGTGGGGTGGGGTTAGGGGTAGCCCCAGAGTAGAGCTTAAGGTTGGGGGGAGGTTAGGTCCCAGGGGTGGGTGGGGGTTAGGGTCTGGGGAGGGCTTTCAGGGTTTAGGGTCAGGGTGGGATAGGGTTAGGGTGTGGTTTTTGGGTGGAGGGGTGGGGTTAGGGTTAAATATAAGTTCTAGGATGGAGGGGGTGGGGTGCTGGGTAAAATAAGGTTTTGGACATACAAAATGTTTTTTTGGTAGCCCATAAACCCGAAATGTTGGAGCATCCGTCTATCCATCTGTCTGTCTGTTTTTATGTTACCACCTCTCCCTCCAACATGCTTTAAGCTACACCTTTCATATTTGATACATGGATAAATGGTTCTGAGGGGATGATGCACGCTCAAAATCTTTGTTTCAAAATCCAAGATGGCGGAGTGCCGGCCATTTTTGTTGTGTTTTTTTAAGCTTTCTTCTCTATTTTCATGTTACCACCCTTCCCTCCAACATGGTTCAAGCTACACTTTGCATATTTGGCACATGGATAGAGGGTTGTGATGGGATGGTGCACGTTCAATATTTTTTTTTCAAAATTCAAGATGGCGCCATGGCAGCCATTTTTGTGTTTTTTAAGCTTTTTTCTCTATTTTATGTTACCACCACCTCCCCCCCCCCCTCCAACATGGTTCAAGCTACACCTTTCATATATGGTACATGGATAAAGGGTTGTGAGGGGATTATACACGCTCAATATTTTTTTTTCAGAATCTAAGATCTGTCTGTCTGTCTGTCTCTGTCTGTCTGTCTGTCTGTCTGTCTGTCTGTCTGTCTGTCTGTCTGTCTGTCTGTCTGTCTGTCTGTCTGTCTGTCTCTTTCATATTTGGTACGTGGATAAATGGTTCTGAAGGGATGATGCATGCTTAATATTTTTTTTTCAAAATCCAAGATGGCGGAATGGCGGCCATTTTTGCTGTGTTTTTTAAGCTTTTTTTTCTCTATTTTTATGTTACCACCCCTCCCTCCAACATGGTTCAAGCTACACTTCTCGCAATTCTCAATTTTTAGATTTCATTCACATTTGAAATCCTGTCTGATAACCTGTATTTTACCCAAACCATCCCCCAGGTCTGACACTCCTGTTGACTGTTGTCATGAAACCTGAATTGTCCCCAAGCCGAACCGTCCCCACGCCAAACCGTCCCCAATTATTTTACCAAAACTGCCCCCCCCCCCCCCCCCCTAGGTCTGATACTCTTGCTCATGTCTTATGTGACAAAAACACCTTATGTCACAAAAGCGCTGTAGGGGACTAATACCACCTCAGTGGTCAAACACTTGTTCATTCTCTTTTCAATTTTTTTCACCAAAACATATCTTATGACCCTTATTCGAATATGCTCCAAGATATGTGCATTGAGCACATTCCAAAGGGGAACATAGGCTTTGTTTTTGAGACAAAAATTGAAAAAAACAAACATAGAAGCAAATGTATGGTGATTTTTATGGCCATTACATTAGTTAAAGGTCTTATAGACAGTCACTGCAGACTGCTCATAATCCACGCATGGGCAGTGATGTCCATGCATGCGTTTCGTTTACCAGGTAACAAAAATCATCAGCAAAATTTTAATTAATGAAGCACCGGGTTGTACCTGGTGCTTCATTAATTAAAATTTTTGATAATTATTATCAGCTCATAGGGTCACATTGCAAATCTGAAGTTAAGAATAACAATAATATTCATTTGCCATTCACTGTTATGTCTCAGTTCTATAGCATGGTGGCCATCATCACTCTTTTAAGTGATGAATCTAGTGGTAAATTGACCACAGTTTTTCCCTTTTCATTTCTCTTCAGGCTTTATCCTAATCAATACAAATCGTCCCTTCAATGCAACAAATTTCCATCTGTAATGCTAGAGCATTGTTTCACTCAAGGGAAGATATAATCATAATTGCTCTGCCCTTTTGCTACTTTTTCCCCAGCTTTTGTTTAAAATCCCATCCATCTCCTTAAGTACCCCATCTGTAAATATTTTCCCACTTTCAAAATAGTTTGGTAATTCAAACAAGAAATATTCCAAGGTCTTGCTTAACTGTTTACCTAACACGAAAGGTAGACTTGCAAACAAAATTCTTGAATAACTAAATCTTTTCATTTTTGAATAAAAAACGTAGTTTATGCCCCCTCATTGGAATGAGCTCAACAAGCTGATTCCAATGAAGGATCATTCGCTTTCTTTTTGAGACAAAAGATTAATGAAAATTGAATGGGGGAATTTACAAATAGTGCTGGCCAGTTTTGGCCCTTACAATGGGTAACAGATGAACTTAACACAGGATTATTCTTCAGTAACTAGATATTTTAATTTTTTCTAATCGCACTAACACCTGTAAACAAATTAGTAATACTTCATCTTCCTGTTGCTTCAAACTCAGGAAAAGAGTTACCTAAAACAGGTCTACTGTGGAGATGGGTGGTATACCATATTAACGGTATGATATCGCTATATTGCCAATACCACAATTTTAGTATTGAAACTTAATCCCACCGTTATCAAAAATATTTATGACAACTGAAAATTAATGTGAATGGCTGATGAGAATAGTGCGTAAATTGCATATTTCTCATTGTCATATCATTGTGATGCATGTGTCAACAGTCTGAACCACCATGCATTTGTTTAAAAAGTCTTGATTGTAACAAGGAAAAGAGAAGATGTTTAATGTCTGTTTTCTATTCTGTTTTAATAGCATGCAGAGGATACAAACACTACACTCACTGGTGGAGCAGAAGGGGATATGGCTAGAGCAGATTCCAGAGCAATGACAGGTCAGTTATAACTTAGTTAAATGTTGTAACACTTTTGTCATCAGACCTCACAGTAGTCTTAATGTTTTCTATGACATTGAATCTTTTTGTTTTTTAATGTTTGCTTATGCTTTGTGTTATATTTTGTTTAGTCATACAGGATTGCAGTGATTCTTGAAAATGATGGAAAATTGTGATGTCTAATAATTACTTTCTACATCTGAAAAGCTGTTGATTTAGGATGTCCTAGGTTGTAAGTAATGAAAAATTATGGAAGTTTAAATTATCTTAATTCCATGGACTATTCTAAAATCTGGACAAAATTGTCGCCTCTATTTATGCATATTTTCGGGGAGCAGCACATAGTGGCCACTTTGTCTCTCTGTTCAAACTATGAAACCTGGAAAGGTATAATAATTTCTATACAGTGGAGCCCACTTAATTGGATATCTCTTAACTGAATAACCCTGTTAATTGAATATAATTTCCCAACACAAAACCATTTACCATACCTCCAGTACAAATTTTACCTGTTAATCGAATATTGGTTATAGAGTAAACTCCTGTTAATTGAGTAAAAAAATCTTTCAACCTTTTGACTCCCCTGGCCCTGACTCTCCCCAGTTTTCCTTTGTTTATAGACCTATTTGGCCTCAGTACATCCAATACATCCAATACAAGCATTTAATCTATTATATCGTATTTGACAGGGCTCTGTCAAACAAGATATAATAGAATAAAAGCAAAGTTTATCTCTAGAATACAGGAAAGTGAACACTCCTGTTAATTGAATAATATTCATTGGCAAAGTGTCTATTCAATTAAGAGGGTTCCACTGTATTTATAAAACCTACTACTGGCTAAATAAGCTAGCCAGCTCTATTCTAAGAATCTGGCCAAACACTTAATTTTGAACCCCTCAACTGCCCCCCCCCCCCAAATAAATCAAATAACAAAAAAAAAACCAAAAATTAGAGCCCTATATGGTAATCCATAGACTGACTACTGTGCATGCACAGAAGTCAAGGAAGTGCTGTCCAATCCCACCAACAACCTTTCTTTGGTAGTGCCTGCTGAGTGTTTATAGTTATATGTGGGGAGGTTTGTGTATCAGTGGATAAATTAATGTGGCATTGTGATGTTCAATGCCGGGAAACTGATTCTGTATATCCCCCACCTGGAGGATATAAACTTTCACAACCTTTACCAAATGCTTTATTTTTCAAAATTAAAAAACATACTTTGAAAGCATTTCAAGGGCAAAATGTAAAAAAGCCAAGGGGTAATTAACCTGTGTAGAAAAGTCTTATCTGGAGTGCTGTACTGAATGTAATATACACATAAAACTTTTAATGATCATTCTTTGTTAGATATTCATTATGCTCAGTAATGATATGTTAATTTTTCAATCATCAGTAGAGCTTGGAGGTTCTGATTTTTCAGATTCGGTTTTCATTTCAGTTTGGTTTTGGTTCAGCTTTAACCCTTTGATACTTTTGTATGTCTTATGACGTACGAAATCAAACAGCGCATTAATACTTTGTGGTCCTTTGTTTTGTTATTATTTTTCGATTTTTAAAAAGTTTTAACCTCAATTCCTATTTTCTCCCGAATAGTGCTCAGTGACAACCGCCAAATGTTATCACAAACAGCGCATTGATACTTTGTGGTCCTTTGTTTTGTTATTATTTTTCGATTTTTAAAAAGTTTTAACCTCAATTCCTATTTTCTCCCGAATAGTGCTCAGTGCCAACCGCCAAATGTTATCACAACTTAAAATACTGATATAATCCTGCTATCAAGACTTTTTAATTGGTTGAGTGCTAGAAACCACTATCAGGGCTTTCAAAAAATGAGGATACCAGAACAAAAGCCAACACTTTCCTTGCTTAAATTTTACATATTTTTATACTGTACCAATGACCCAGACTTAGCTGGTGCTAACTCCACAAAAACCAGGGCCAAACACAAATTTTGCCCCCCAATCCCCAAAATTTGCATCCAAAACAAAAAGAAATCATGTCCTAAAGGACCTCCATAGTACGACTCTACTGCGCATGCGCAGTGACGCAGTCGTCCCGAAATTGGCGCCAAATATCATTCTCTGTTTGGCCCTTCATCAGTCAACATCTCACTGATCTTTGTGCTTGTAAATCTCAGTTTAAAGGATGCCAGACACGTAATTCTTGGAGAAAATGTGATTCTAAGGAGGATAGAAGGAGGAGAGGAAAAAAGAAGTGGCAAAAAATAATCAGGGCTGTACTTAAAATTTTTTGTTAAAATTATGTTAAGTTGCCTATTTTCGAGGCAAACGCCTCTTGTTGTCATTCTTGCTAATTGTTGCACTGCTTATTCAGTGTTTCCTCTCCCCTAACCTTCTAAAGTCCCCCCTTGCAATTCTCCCATGCTTTTGGCATATTTTTGAGAAGTTTCATTTCTAAAATTTCCCTGGGAGAGTTGCTTGGTTACAGAATGTTTTCTGTTATTTTCCCCATAGTTACGTTTTCACCCATGGGTGTATAACGTTTGTGTTCTGCATCTTCCATCTGATGTTCTGCAGATTCTCCCCTGGGAGTCTCTGTTTTGCATCAGATAGAGTGTAATTGAGGACTGATTCCGGGCCAGTTTTTTCAGTGCCTGGAGTCATGTTTTCTTCTGTGTTTACACTGTTTGTTTTCATTGGCAACAGCCTTTTTTGAGGGGGGCTGTTTGTCTTTGAGGTAGTTTATCTCATTATAAGATACATTTATATTATCCGAAAGTGTCTCATTAATTATTTTATATAATTTTAAAATTTTTGACCACACTTTGCCATCGGATCCATCGGGGCTCAACGTTACTTTTCAGCAACTTGGGCTTCTCTGAAAAAATATTTTTTCAAAATTATTTTGTTTTGCAATTGTTTTTTCATTTATTAATGGATCATGTTATTATGTATCTTTGTGTCAGGGGTTTTTGCGAGTAACTAGGACTTATTGTTGTTCCTTCACAATGAAAGGAACTTGTTCAAATTGTAATAGGAAGAAATCTTCCTCTGACTTTCATGATTATTGCATAAATTGTAGTCAGTGTTCTCGCATTAATCCCTGTCCTGTATGTGAACATTGGGATGAGAAACATTGGAAACGTGTGTCACGATATGTTGTTTCTGGAGAAAGAGCGATGCCGGCTCTTTCTCCACAAGGTCACTCTACTCTCTCAGTTTCTATTTCAGAGGAACCAGAACAGGGTGATGTTTCCATGTTATCTTCTTCAAGTGTGCGTCCGTCGTCACAATTAAATACAGAGCTAGCGGCAAAAGTGCTCATGGAGATTAGACAAATGTCGTCCGCTAGCTCGCCCGGTGTAGCGTCCATTCACCGAATGGTTCGGCAGCCGGGTTCGTCCGATGCGGTCCAAGAGGAAATTTTGGGTGATGCGAGCACTATAAAAATAATAGATGCACACCCAGTGACGGCGGATAGTGAACGAGAACGGAGGAAGCCTTTTAGTCCGGTTCCTAGCTCGTCCAGGTCCAGCCGGGCCGCGAGCGAGAGAGGCCCCTCTCTCGTACAACAACATCTGGGACCAGATGTTGTGGTACAAAATGTGTCTTTAGCGGAGCATACGTCCGTCGCTCGGGACGCTCCGTTGTATAAGCAGTCCGCAGAGACTGTTAAGGCTTCCTCTTCTCGCCGGCGCACACGACCGCACCTTGGCTGCGTGACCTCCGATATCTTGCCAGCTTCGCCGAGGAAGGATTATTCGGCGACCAGGTCACACCATCCGGCAGCCAGGGACTCGAGACCGATGGACTCCGGACGTTCGCATAGGAAAAGTATGCGGGAGCCATCCGATGCGGAGCTGCCCTCGGCAAAGCAGCGAAAGACCGCTCCTCCGCAGGTCTCGACGTCGGACATTCTAGTGCAGATAGCACAGCTTATCGCAGCATCCCAGCAGCCGACAGAGACGGTGTCGGATCGAGAATTATCCGACGGCGCTGGGTCGGTACGCTCCGCCGAAGCATCGGGGGCGGACGACCGGGAACATCGGGAGGTCCGACCGGATGGTGAAAGGGATACGGATGAATTGGAGCTATCCCTTTCGGAACAACACAAAGCTGCCGTAGACTTCATCCGGCACTTTCTTCCTCAAGTTGTTCCGTCGGGCCAGACTGCTGCGCTTCCGGACAGGAGAATTATAGCGTCATTGGACTCTGATTTTTTCGAGCGGTTCAGGGACATCGCTCCCGAGTTTCCGTCGCAGTCCAATAATGTTGCAAGAACATTTGAATTATTGAACGACGCTATTTTTAAACTTGCTTCCAGGACAGGGAAAGCAGGCTTCTTGTCCGCAAATACTCTCAACCTGCCTTTCATTAATGCAAGGAATAAATTCGACACGGCAGGTCAGGGTATACCGAGAGTTCCTCTGCGTATGGACGACGAGGCGGAAGACTTAGAGCTATCATTACCGTCGTCAGCTTCTATTCCAACCGCAGTGTTGGAAACAGCTATTGCGTCTAACAGAGCCAATTTAGATGCCTTATCTTACGCAGATCACCTTACGAAGGCGTTATCACTGCGTCTTCAAGGGGAAGAGTTTCAGGATATACAATCCTCCTTAAGACTTCTTTCAAGGGCAGTAGCTTATTCCACGTGTAACTCCGCCCTTTCAGTGGCTAATCTGGAGTTGGTTAGACGTGACGCAGCCCTGTCTACATCCACACTAGTGGATTCTAAGGTGAAGAACTCTCTTAGAGTCGCTTCGGTCTCAGGAGATCTTCTCTTTGACGGCAAGCTTTCCGCTATTTATGATAATATTAAAAAGAAAGCTAGTGATTCTCTGTTGTTTAGATCCGCTCCTAAAAGGTCGGATTCAGCAGACACGAATAAGGCGGGCACTTCTGGGTCTTATCCGCCCAAGAGAGGTTCCTATAGAGGTTCCGGTGCGTCCTCTAGCTCTTATTCGAGAGACCGTCAGGATAGCGACTCTCGTTCGGGACGTCCTTCAGGCCGGGACAATCGGTCGGACGCCCCGAGGTCGACGAGGCGAGGTGCGGGTCGTGGAAGACGTGGTTTCTCCTACCGCAGGCCTCGCAGATCCAGGAGGTGATGGCTCAAACCTCTATCGCGTTCCGGTTGGCGGAAGGTTGTCGAGTTTTTCTCAAGAGTGGGCGTCGATTACGGACGACCCTTGGGTGAGAGGAGTGACTTCGGAAGGTCTAAAGATATCCTTCAAACGAAAGCCTCCATTAACTCGAAGTCCAAAGTGGACTCATCTTCCGTCAAACCCTCAGAAAAGAGACGCTCTGCTATCAGAGGTGCAGTCTCTTTTAATGAAGAACGCGGTAGAGGTCGTAGAAAACCAGGAATCGCTGGGATTCTACAGCCATCTGTTTCTGGTTCCGAAACCAGACGGCTCGTTCCGTCCAGTCATAGATTTGAGCTGGATAAACAAGCTGATCATCGCTCCGAAGTTTTATATGGAGACGATTCGATCGGTCAGAGCGAGTATTCGGGTGAACGATTATGCAACAAGCATAGATCTCAAAGATGCGTACTTTCACGTCATGGTACATCCGACATTCCGAAAGTATCTACGCTTCGCAGTCCTAGGAGTGGTGTATCAGTTCTGGGCCATGTGCTTCGGATTGAATCTAGCACCCTGGGCTTTCACTCGAGTAATGAACTCGGTAATGATTTACTTCCGAGCTCATTCGTCTGCGGTAACGTCGGCCTACCTGGACGACATTCTTCAGAGGTACGGCAACGAGTTAACGCTTCAGAACGATGTTCAGAATCTTCTTCTATTGCTCCGACGTCTCGGTTTCATAGTAAACGAGGAGAAGTCGGATCTGGTGCCGTCCAAGTCATTCACTCATCTGGGAATGAGCTTCGAGACGCACAACAATCTCGTTCGTCTGCCGTTAACCAGAGCGAAATTAGTCAGTTGTTACGCTCGCTATTGTCTAAATACAGACAAAGTCACAGCGAGAGAATTTATGAGACTGATAGGTCTGTGCGGAGCCGCTGCGGATCTCATTCCGATGGGACGGCTACGCACACGGCCTCTTCAAATTTTCTTGACTCAGAATTGGAGTGTGAAAATTCATTCGCTCGATGTAGACGTTCTCTTGTCAGATCAAGTGAAACAAGAGATTCAGACTTGGGCAAACATTCAGTGGTTAACTCAAGGAGTTCCGCTGCAGTTGCCGGATCCGAGTTTTACCATTATGACGGATGCCAGTCAAACAGGTTGGGGTGCATCATTAATCCCAACGGATTCGAGATGCCAGGGTCTTTGGGATCCGCAATTCCTGTGCAAGCACATAAACATCAAGGAAATGATGTCAATTTGGCTTGCGTTACGTCACTGGATGGACATTATTCACGATGCTCATGTCCAAATCCTATCCGACAATACGACAGTAGTGGCGTATATACGGAATCAGGGAGGCACTCATTCAGTTCCGTTGTTCAATCTAACGGAAAGAATCCTTCTGTTTGCGTTGGAACATCACGTTCTTCTTTCGGTCCGTCACATACCGGGTCGTCTGAATGTGCTAGCAGACTCCCTTTCTCGAAAGGGTCGCTTGTTGCCGTCGGAGTGGACTCTCAACAAACAAGTATTCAATCAGATTTGCTACCAATGGGAACGGCCAATGATAGACTTATTTGCGACACATCTCAACAATCAGTTGCAGACGTATGTGTCCCCGTGTCCGGATCCAAGAGCATTTGCTGTAGACGCTCTATCGATCCCTTGGGACGGAATGATAGGATATGCGTATCCTCCAGCGCCGTTAATTCAACAAGTATTGCTAAAGATAAAACAATCTCAATGCAAGATTCTGTTGGTAGCATCTCTGTCGCCACAGAGACCGTGGATAAATCTACTCAGGTGTCTGTTGTGGGACCTACCGCGGAAGCTCCCTCCACGAGAGGATCTTCTTTGGCAGGGGAAATCGCGCCAACTGCATCACAACCCGCAAGGTCTCAACCTTCACGTTTTTCCGTTGTGCGGTCCTTCTTGCATGGCAAGCACTTTACAGGACGAGCAGTGGACGCGATTTCTAACTGTAGGAGGACCTCCTCTTCGCTAAACTATGCGGCTAAGTGGAAGGTTTTCCGTCGTTGGTGTAGGGATCATTCTGTTGATATATTTGATCCCTCTATACCAGACATTGCTAACTTTCTAGTATACTTGTTTGACGAAATCAAACTGCAACCGGTTACTATAAAGGGTTATAGATCTATGTTATCTGATACCTATGCACATCATGATAGTTTACAAATTGGATCTAATGTCTCTTTATCGAAATTGGTTAGAAACTTTTCGATAAATAGACCCAGAACTCTTAGATTAATTCCTAAGTGGAATTTAGCTTGGGTTCTCCTTAAATTGAAGGAAAAGCCATTTGAACCTCTTGGGACAGTAGATTTCAAATTCTTATCTTATAAGACAGCTTTTCTCTTAGCTTTCTCTTCTGCCAGAAGAGTCAGTGAGCTTCATGCACTATCGGTGGATGATTCTCATTATCGTAGTGTTGGGAACACTATCACCTTCACTACTAACGTCGGTTTTTTAGCTAAGAATCAGGCTCCTAATAAATATCCGGAACCTATTGTTATTAAGGCTCTTCCGTCTTCAGACGGGCGTAGGCCTTTACTCTGTCCTGTTAGAGCACTACGTATCTATAAACAGAGATCTCAGTTCATCAGAAAGGGACGGAAACGTTTCTTTCTGTCTTTGATGCTTAATAGAAAGGACATTTCAGTCCATTCTATTGCTAGATGGATTCAGTTAACTATCCGTACTGCGTATGAAGATTTATCTTCTTCTCAGCAGTCTGTGCTTAAGATTTCTGCTCATGAAGTAAGAGCTCTTTCTACTTCCTGGGCTTATGCTAATAGTGTTGCTATTACAGATTTAATGAAGGCTGCTTATTGGTCTCAGCCATCCACATTTACTAATTTTTATCTCAGAAATATTGAGTCCATTTCTGGAGACCTGCATTGTTTAGGTCCGTTATCTGTTGCTCAGAATGTCGTCCACTAAACAGTTGCAACTATAGTTATGCAGGCTTTCTGTTCCGGCAGTGACTCCGTCCGGCTGCCCTCTTCGCTCTGGGCTATTTGACCCAGGGCAAGGGGAAGGGGGGGAGGGGCGGGTGTTCCCTTAGGTCACCTGCTTTATAGTGAAAAGCAAGGGAATGCCTCCTCCAAGACAGTATTTCTGAGTCGCTTCCGGGATGGTTTTAAAGTGTAATATTAATGTTTAATTTCATTCATGTCTTATTTTTAAAGTGTAGCTCGGTGTGAAGCATTTGTATATGTCAAGTGTCAAACGGGCTTTAATATACAATACTCGGACACTTTTAATGATTATAAAGAGTCTCAATTCTCTGGACTACTTTATTTATTGGCTTGTTTTAATATTAATTAGTATAAAGGTTATACTGGATATTAATAGAGAACATGAATGTTATTGTGCTCAATTATTAAGGGTAGTGTATCTTTCTAATTTAAATATTAAATAAGAAAGATACATGTAAAGCCTAATACTCCTTTTCTCCTTAAGGGGTTATCTCTTTATTTTATAATTGAGCTTATTGGATTTTCCTCTATGTCCTAGGCCCTCCAGCCTGTTTACTATTCAGCTAAGTCTGGGTCATTGGTACAGTATAAAAATGTTAAAAAATTTATAGTAATTTATATATTTTTTATACTTACCAATGACCCAGACGGGGATGGCCCTCCCTGAGTTGGGAACTCTTGCCTCCCCGCTGAGTACATAGCGCTGACCAGGCACTGCCAGTAAGAATGATATTTGGCGCCAATTTCGGGACGACTGCGTCACTGCGCATGCGCAGTAGAGTCGTACTATGGAGGTCCTTTAGGACATGATTTCTTTTTGTTTTGGATGCAAATTTTGGGGATTGGGGGGCAAAATTTGTGTTTGGCCCTGGTTTTTGTGGAGTTAGCACCAGCTAAGTCTGGGTCATTGGTAAGTATAAAAAATATATAAATTACTATAAATTTTTTAACATTCAGTCAAACACAAATAATATTTTGTTTATATAAAATTGTTTTATTACAAATTATTGGACAGTGCCTGTGGGCACTCTCCAATAATTTGTAATAGAACAAGTTTCGAATAACAAATTCAGAACCCCCCCCCCCCCCCCCCCCAATTAATCTAGCCCTCAACCAGATAATCACTAACGTGAAAAATATCTTATTATTTGTACTTTCCGACGTTTGACGTCGCATTTTGAAAAACGTTGACGAAACTGAATTCCCATTGATGTTTGAATGTTAGGATAATTAAAGTCTCATATGGGTTAAATAACACTTCAGGCTCCTGAGGTTGGAAAAAATCCACAAAGTTTTGTATGACACCACTCACCACGAAAGCTGTATTAGTTGGTGCCTATAAGCCTGAAAATAAGCAATCAGTCATTTGCAGAATGAGGTCCCCAAAGAGTGAATTTGCTGATGCTTTCCCATACTGTGGGCCAATTTATCCTCTGGGTACCTCTTTCTGTTTTGGTTTGACACCTTGATTCAGATTGAGGTTCACAGAGGGTAAATTCAGTGATGCTACCCTGCTGTGCAGGGTAGCATCACCAAATTCACCCTCTGGGGACCTCATTTTGCAGATGATCGTCTTCTTATTTTCTGACTTGGGTGCCTAACTTTACTTTGATCATTTTTGGGGGTTCCAGGAGATCACTTGCTAAGTCAATTACTAACCTTTTACCCAATGTAACGGCCAAAACCGGCCAACACTATTCACAAAAATCACCAATTTTCAATATTTTTTTCATTTTTTGTCTCAAAAACATAGGTTATGACCCCTCTTTGGAATGAGCTTGTTGAGCTCGTTCCAAAGAGAGTTCATAACCTATGTTTTTGAGACAAAAAATGAGAAAAAAATAGTTATTCAAAAAATTTGCAAGGTGTCGTCTGTTTTTCATGATATGTAAAGGGTTAAGTCAGAAAAAAACCCATAAATCAAAGTAACAAGTGAATAAACTTCATTTAAACTAAGTTGTGTTCTCATTGTCATATTTTCTCCCTTGTTGATTCGTCCAGTCAATAAGGGAGAAAATGTGATGATGAGAGTACAACGTATACACCCCTTTGCTGGATAGTCTAACTCTAGAGAGTCCATTGTGGTTGTTAGTCCAGTTCCCTCTCAGTAAGATAGTTGATCAGTTAAGGAACAAACACATTAAAACCATTTGGCCAAGCCAGAAAATAAGCAGACTGTCATCTGCAAAATGAGGTCCCCAGAGGGTGAATTTAGTGATGCTACCCTGCATGGCAGGGTAGCATCACTAAATTTACCCTCTGTGCACCTCATTCTAAATCAGGGCCTCACAACTAAACAGAAAGAGATACCCAGAGGATAAATGTGCCCACTGTATGGGATAACACCAAATTCCCCCTCTGGGGACCTCATTCTGCAAATGTCAGACTGATTATTTTCAGGCCTGCATTTGGCTGGTTTTTTGTGGGTCCTGCAGTTCAGTTTTCTGGTTTGTTGCAAAAAAATGGAACCAAGCTGGAAAACAAAAAAAAACAACAACCACCCAGCTCAGAATATCAACAATTGTTTAAAAATGAGAAATAACTCATTTTTTAGCTCAACTTTGGCGAAGCCAAATTTGAGCTTATGCCATGGCCCATTGTCCGTCTGTCCATCTGTCCGTCAACAATTGGATACGGCTTGGGCTATTTTATTTTTGGGCTATTTATGAACCGATCTTTACGAAACTTTTTGGGTACCTTTGTTATGACCGTGGGACGAGAACGAGTGTTTTTGGGTGCGGTCCAAAATTCAAGATAGCTGCCAGCCTCCATTTTGTACTGACGATGCAGAAATCTGTTTTTTGTACAGAACTTCCATATGAAAGCTCTGCTTTGAATCATGTTTTGTATGAATGTTTAGTACCATGGGATACATCACATATAATACAGGTTTTTTTCTCGTGTTTAAATTGTGCAAATTAGACTAACTTTGATGTTTTTTGGTGTTACTTTCAGCACTGTAAGTGCAAATGCCAATACGGCTCGGGCTAGAGGCCGTATTTATGAACCGATCTTTACGAAACTCCTTGGGTACCTTTGCTTGATATCACCGTGGGACGAGAACAAGTGTTTTTGGGTCCGGTCCAAAATGCAAGATGGCCGATGGCAGCCATTTTGTACAAAATTTGGTGCAATCAGATTTTTGCACAGAACTTCCATATGAAAGCGCTAATATGAATAATTTTGTGTGTGAATGTTTAGTACCATGGGATACATCACATATAATACGGGTTTTTTTCTTGTGCCGAAATTATGCAAATTAGATGAACTTTGATTTTTTCAGTGCTACTTACACATAGTAAGTACGCATGTCAATACGGCTCAGGCTAGAGTCTGTATTTATGAACCGATCTTCACGAAACGTCTTGGGTACCTTTGTTATCACCTTGGGACGAGAACGAGTGTTTCTGGGTGCGGTCCAAAATTCAAGATGGCTGCCAGTGGCCATTTTGTACCGAAATTAGGTCTAATCAGTTTTTTGTACAGAACTTCTATACGGCTCAGGCTAGAGGCCGTATTTATGAACCGATCTTTACGAAACTTCTTGGGTACCTTTGTTATCACCGTGGGATGAGAACGAGTGTTTTTGGGTGTGGTCCGAAATTCAAGATGGCCACCAGCAGCCATTTTGTACCAAAATTAGTGCAATCAGTCTTTTGTACAGAACTTCTGTATGAAAGTTCTGATTTGAATAAATTTTTGTATGAATGTTTAGTAACATGGAATACATCACATATAGTACGGGTTTTTTTCTCGTGCAGAAATTATGCAAATTAGATGAACTTTGATTTATTCAGTGCTACTTATACACTGTAAGTGCACATGTCAATACGGCTTGGGCTAGAGGCTGTATTTATGAACTGATCTTCACGAAACTTCTTGGGTACTTTTGTTTTCACCTTGGGACAGGAATGAGTGTGTTTTGGGTGCCTTTGTTATCACTGTGCTATGAGAACAAATATTTTGGGGTTCAGTCAGACCCACTCTTGGACTCAAAGATTTTTTTCTAGTTTAGAATCTGACTGTCACCCACCTTTACAATACTTTACCTATACATTTGTTCAGGCAACGGTCAGTATTTATGTACAGACCGTTACAATACTTTATATGTACCTTTGTTATCAGGTCATTACCTAGATGTTTGTCATTGCTGTGTCATGTACTATACATGTACATGTCTTTGTCTTGACAAGTTGAGCTACAGTGTCATTGACACTTTCATTCTCTTTCCAGTTACATTTGACAAAGCTCCAGACATGTCCGTTATTGACACAGCTACATATATTGACTGTATAAACTACTTCTGTGACATAATGATGGAGAAGGAACTGGAACACATGCAAAGAAGTGCATCTGGTGAACATGACAGTCATGAGAAAGTTGTTCAAGCCAAGAATACTGTTCTAGTCTTGCCAAAACTACCCAAGTTAGTATAATACCATACTACATGACATTGAATGAAAATATTGCTCTGTTAGGCTCCACAAAGTAGGTCTTTTGTTTCTCAGGCCATTATTGTAAAATTGCATGTGGGCGAGCAGTGTTTTATTTTATTTTTTATTTCTGTAATTATTTCTTTGTCATCAAAAGTTCATGTTCTTGGTTTATGTTTTTTGGACTCATAACCTACGGAATAGCATGGGTGGTGGTGTATTTCATCCCTTGAGAGCAAGAAGGCTTTGCAATGCTAAGGCATTGCAAAGTCTTCTTGCACTCAAAGGACAAATTTATCAATTTTTTTAAATTGGGTAAAAGATCAGACATAAACCATTTAAATTTTTATACTGTACCAATGACCCAGACATAGCTGGTGCTAACTCTTAAAATATAGGGCCAAACACAAATTTTGCCCCCCAATCCCCAAAATTTGCATCTAAAACCAAAGAAAACATGTCCTGAATGGCCCTCCACACTTCACCTCTACTGCGCATGCACAGTGTCAAGGACGTTCTGAAATTGGCGCCATTAATCATTCTTAGTTTGGCCCTTCATCAGTTAACATCTGACTGATCTTTGTGCTTGTAAATCTCAGTTTAAATGATGCCAGACACATAAATATTAGTGAAATGGTGATTCTAAGGAGGATATAGAAGGAGGAGAGGAAAAATGTGTGACAGAAAATTATCAGGGCTGTAACTTAAAATTTTTTAATGAAATTATGTTAAGTTACCTATTTTCGAGGCAGCAGCCATTTTGTTGTCATTCTTGTTATCAAGTTACACTGATTTTTCAGTGTTTTCCTCTCTCCCTTTCCTTTAAGTCCCCTCTTGCTATTCTCCCATGCTTTTGGCATATTTTCTGTAATTATTATTACTAAAATTTCTTGGGAGTTTTAGCTGAATAACAGAATGAATTCTGTTCTTTTCCCCATGTTTACGTCTTCACCTATGGGTGGTTAGGCGTTGTGTTCTGCATCTACCATCTGATGTTCTGCAGTTTCTTCCCTGGAAGTCTCTGTTTTGCATCAGATAGTGTATTATTGGTAACTGATTTCGGGCCTGGGTGCCTGGAGTCTTATTTTAGTGTTTTTACACTTATTGTTTACATTTACAACAGCCCTCTGTGTGAGGGGGGATTTCTTGAAAATAATATCTTGATGTTAATTTAATCATAACTAGATACATTATTATTGTTCGTAAGTGTTGCATAAATTGTTTAAAATATTTTTAAAATTTTTGTCCACACTTAGGCTTGGGATCCATTGGGGCTCAACGTTACTTTTCAGAAACTTGAGCTGTTCTGAAAAAATATTTTTTCAAAATATTTTGATTTCAATTATTTTTTCTATGTTAATGGATCATATTATTATTATGTATTTTGATTGTCAAGGGTTGGTGCGAGTACCAGGACTTTGTTTTCTTTTCACATTGAAAGGATTTTGATCAATTGTAATTAGAGGAAGTCTTCCACTGACTTTTATAATCATTCTATATGTAGTCAGTGTACTCGCACTAACTCCTGTTCTGTATGTGATGATTTCGATGACAACATGGGAAGCTTATGTCACGGTATGTTAGTGGGGAATTGGACATTCCGGTCCTTTCCCCGCAGGGTCACTCTACTTTATCAATTTCTATTTCAGACGATCAAGATTAGGGTGATGTATCCGTGATGTCTTCCAACAGTGTGCCTCCGTCGTCACAATTAATGAAGGGCTAGCGGAAAAGTGCTCATATAAATACGCCAATTGCCTAAGAGGACCCTAGTAGGTTCGACGTCCTTTGACGTCCGCTAGCTCGCCCGGTGTAGCGTCCATTCATCGAATGGTTCGGCAGCCGGGTTCGTCCGTTGCGGTCTAGAAGGAGTTTTGGGGTGATGCGAGCACTATAAATCAACCAAATGCACACCCAGTGACGGCGGATTAGAGGGAGAACGGAGGAAGCCTTTTAGTCCGGTTCCTAGCTTGTTCAGGTCCATCCGGACGGAGAGCGAGAGAGGCCCCTCTCTCGTACAACAACATCTGGCCCCAGATGTTGTGGTACAAAATGTTTCGCATTCGGAGCATACGTCCGCCGCTCGGGACGCTCCGACATATAGTCAGTCCGGAGAGACTGTCAATAACGCTCTTGGCTACGTGACCTCGGATATCCAGTCAGCTTCGCCAGTCAGAGAATCATCGGCGACCAGGTCACACCATCCGGTAGCCAGGGACTAGAGGCCTGTAGACTCCGGACGTTCGCATAGGAAAGTGTGCGGGAGTCAACGTACACGGAGCTTCCGGCGGCAATGCATCGTAAGACCGCTTCTGCACAGGCCTTGGGGACGGACGTGCTATCCTAAATAGCACAGCTTATCGCAGCATCCCAGCAACAACTGAATCTGTCGCATAATGTATTATCCGACGATGCTGGGTCGGGACGCTCTGCGGAAGCGGGTACGGACGTCCGAATATTTCATCCGGTCCGACGCGATACCGAAAGAGATTCGGAGGATTTCGAGCTTTCCCTTTCGGAATAACATATGCTGTTGTGTATGTCATCTGACTTGATCTTCTACAGGTTCTTTCGTCGGACCAGAATGCTGCGATGCCGGATAAGAAACTGATAGCGTCGGTGGACTTAGAAATTTTTGGTTCGGTTCAGGGACATCGTCCCTCAGTTCCGACATAGTCCAATAATGTCACACAAACTTTCGAATTATTGAACGACGCTATATATTTATTATTATATGCTTGCTATTACCAAGCATTTCTGGTTTCTTGTTCGCAAAGTTACGGAGATGTCTTTCAAAAGTGTGCCTCTGTCGTCATAGTTAATGAAGAGCTAGCGGCAATAAGTGCTCATGGAATATGTCTATCGCCTAAGAGGTCCCTTGTAGGATCGACGGAGTGACATTCGCTAGCTCACCCGGTGTAGCGTACATTCATCGAATGGTTCGGCTGCCGGGTTCGTCCGTTGCGGTCTAGGAAGGAGATTTGGGTGATGCGAGCACTATAATAACTTTAGTACTCACCCAGTGACGGCGGATTGAGGACAGATCGGAGGAAGCCTGTTAGTCCGGTTCCTGGCTCGTCCAGGTCCGTCTGGGCTGTGAGTGAGAGAGGTCCCTCTCTCGTCCAACAACATAGGGGACCTCATGTTGTGGTTCACATATTTTACATTCGGAGCATATGTCCGCCGCTCGGGACGCTCCGTTATATTGACAGTCCGAGAGACTGTCGATAATGCTTCCTCATCCTCACAGCAGTGCACATGACCGCACATTGGCTACGTGACCTCGAGTATCCGACCAGTTTCGTCATTCAGTGATTCCACGGCGAACAGGTCACGCCATCCGGTAGCCAAGGGACACGAGGCCTATACACTCCGTTCGCTCGCATAATAGTAGTATGCACGGGGTAACGATCACGGAGCTTCCAGCGGCAATGCATCGTAAGACCGCTTCTCCACAGGCCTCAGTGACGGACGTGCTATCCAAGTTAGCACAGTTTTTCGCAGCATCCCAGCAATCGACAGTTCTCGGTCGGATCAGGAATTATCCGACGGCGCTGGGTCGGTGCGGTCCGCGGTTGCATTAGGTTCGGACGACCGAACGCTTTATAGGGTCCGACAGGATGGCGAAAGGGATTCGGACGATTTCGAGTTTTCCCTTTCGGAACATCGGAAGCTTCCATACATTTCTTCCGGCATTATCTTCCAGTGGTTGTTCCTTCGGACTACATTGCTGCGATGTTGGATAAGAGACTTATAGCGTCATTGGACACGCAATTTTGGATCGGTTCAGGGACATTGTCCCTGACTTACCGACACAGTCCAATAATGTCATTAGAACATGTGTATTATTTATCGACGCTATATATATATAAGCTTGCTACCAAGCATGATAGTTTAGTTTCTTGTCCGCAATGCTCAATTCTGCCTTTTATCATTTATAGCAATAATTTATTTTGGCAGAACAGGGCATACCGAGAGTTCATATGCGTCTAGACGGCGTGGTTAAAGACTGCAAATTATCTTTTTCGCCGTTTATATCTTTTCCAACCACAATGTTGGAAACGACAATGATGTCTAATAGACTAACTTAGACGCTTTATCATACATAATCCACCTTACTGAGGCGTTATCATTACGTCTTCAAGAGAAAGAATTCCGGGATATGATTCTCAATATGATTTCTTTTGAGGGCAGTAGTTTGTTCACGTATAACTCTGCCCTTCAGTGGCTACCTGGAGTTGGTTAGACGTGATGCAGCCCTAGATACATCCACGCGCATGGATAGTAAGGTGAAGAACTCTCTCAGAGTCGCTTCGGTCTCGGAGAAGCCTCTCTTCGACGGCAACTTTTCAGCAATCCATGAATTGCTCGATTACACGTTCTCTTGTCTATCTAGTGTAGCAAGAGATTCAGACTGGGGCAAACATTCGGTGGTTGACTCAGAGAGTGCCACTGCAGTTGCCGGATCCGAGTTTTATAATTATGACGGTTGCCAGTCAAACAGGTTGGGATGCAATATTGATCCCAACGGATTCGAAGTGCCAGGGTCTTTGGGTTCCGCAGTCTCTAGGCAAGCACTTATCTTCCACGGAATAATGTTTTTTAGGCTTGCTTTATGTCATTGGATGAACATTATTCAGAAACGCATGTCCAAATCCTGTCCGATAATACAACAGTAGTGGCGTATCTCCGGAACCAGGGTGGCACTCATTCGTTTCCGTTATTCAATTTAATGGAAAGAATCCTTCTGTTTGTTATAGTACACCAAGTTCTGCTTCGGTCCGTCATATTCCGGGTCGTCTGATTGTATTACCGGACTTCCTTTCACTTAAAGGGTCGCTTGTTGCCATCAGAATGGACTCTCAACAAACAAGTATTCAATCAGATTTGCTATCAATGGGAGCGCCCAATGATAATTTATTTACGACACAACTTGCTAATCAATTGCAGACGTATGTGTTTACATGTCCGGATCTCTGAGCTTATGTTGTTAACGCTCTATTGATCTAATAGGACGGAATGATAGGATATGCGTATCCTCCTGCGCTGTTGTTTCAGCAAGTATTGCTAAGATAAACAACCACAATACATTTCTGTTGATAGCATCTCTGTCTTCACAGAGACCGTGGGTAATTTTACTCTGAGGTCTACTGTGGGACTTAACACGAAAACTTCCTCCATGAGAGGATCTTTTTTCGCTGGGGAAAATCGTGTCATCTTCATCACAACCCGCAAGGTCTCAACCTTCACGTATTCCGTTGTGTGGTCCTTTTTGCATTGTAAGCATTGTACTGGACGAGCTTTGGGCACGATTTCTTACTGTAGGAGAACCTCTTCTTCGCTATACTATGCGGCTAAGTGGAGGCTCTTCCGTCGTTGGTGTAGGGATCACTATGTTGATCCCTCCATACTAGTCATTGCAACTTTCTAGTATACTTGTTTGACAAGATCTACTGCAGCCTGTTACTATTAGGGTTATAGGTTTATGTTATCTTATACCTATGCACTCTATGATAGTTTACAATTGAGTCTTATGTCTCTTTATCTAAGTCAGTTAGTAACTTTTCGATAAATAGACTTAGAATCATTAGATTAAATTTCTATACGGAATTTAACTTCGGTTCTTATTTAGCTAAGTAATCATTTGAGACTCTGGAAACAGTAGTTTTCAAATTCTCACCTTTTAGACAGTAATTCTGTTGGCTTCTCTTTTACTGAAGAGTCAGTGAGCTTCATGCACTATCGGTGGATGATTCTCACTTTCGTAGTTTCGGAATCACTACTTCCTTTACTATTTAGCTTGGATTTTTGCATAAGAGTCAGGCTCCTAATAAATATCCGGAACCTATTGTTATTAAGGTCCTTCCATCTTCGTACGGGCATAGGCCTTTACTCTGTCCGGTTAGAGTTTACGTATTTATAAACAGATATCTGTTTATTACTATGGGCGTAGCTTCTTCTGTCTTTGATGCCTAATAGAAGGACGTTACGCTCCATTCTATTGCTAATGGATTCAATTAACTATCAATACTGCTTATGGTATATCATTGACTCAGCAGTTGTGCTTGAGATTTCGGCTCATGAAGTAAGAGTTCTTCTACATCTTGGGCTTACATTAATAGTGTCGCTATTATAGATTTTTGAAGGCTGCTCATTGCGCTCAGCCATCCACATTCATGAATTTTTATCTCAGAAATATTGAGTCCATTTCTGGAGGCCTCTATTGTTAGGTCTATTATCTACTGCTCAGAATGTCATTCACTTAACAGTTGCTACTATAGCTAGGTAGGCTGTCTGTTTCGGCAGTGACTCCGTTCTGCTGCCCTCTTCGCTCTGGGCTATTTGACCCAGGGCAAGAAAAAGGAGGGGGGGGGGGGGGGGGAGGGTGTTCCCTTGGGTCACCTGTTTTACTATGAAAACAAGGGGATACCTCCTCCGGAGTTAGTAATTCTGAGCTGTTATTGGGATGGTTTTTTAGTGAGAAGTTTATGTTAAAAATTCATTCAGGTCTTAGTTTTTAAAGTATAGCTTTTGAATTTAGCACGTGTCAACGGACGTTATTATACAATCCTCAGACACTTTTTAGAAGTATAAAGAGTCTTTATTCTCTAGACTTACTTTATTTATTGGCTTACTTTAAAAATTATTAGTATAAGGATTATACTAGATATTAATAGAGTACATGGATGTATGATGCTCAATTTTGCAAGGTGTTGTATCTTTCTAATTTAACATAAATAAGAAAGATACATGTAAGGCCTAATACTTCTTTTTCCCTAGAGGGGATGACTCTATTTTATATAATTGAGCGTATTCCAACTTGCTCTATGTCCTAGGCCCTCCAGCCTTTTTACTATTCAGCTATGTCTGGGTCATTGGTACAGTATAAAAATGTTAAAAAATTTATAGTAATTTATATATTTTTTATACTTACCAATGACCCAGAAGGGGATGGCCCTCCCAGGAGTTGGGAACTCATACCTCCCCGCTGAGTACATAGCGCTTACCAGGCACTGGTTATAAGAATGATTAATGGTGCCAATTTCGGAACGTCCTTGACACTGCGCATGCGCAGTAGAGGTGAAGTGTGGAGAGCCATTCAGGACATGTTTTCTTTGGTTTTAGATGCAAATTTTGGGGATTGGGGGGCAAAATTTGTGTTTGGCCCTATATTTTAAGAGTTAGCACCAGCTATGTCTGGGTCATTGGTAAGTATAAAAAATATATAAATTACTATAAATTTTTTAACTTTTTATTTTATTTAAGTTTACATTGGCTATAAAAAAGAGAGTATGCGGCAGCCAAAAGGACCATGCAGGAGGATCTGAGAAACAGATTTTAATTTTTTTTTAGGCCTTAACTTTCACAATATTTGTGGTAGTTTTCGGCTGTTAATATACATGCAGTGTGGTTCTGATACCTTTACTTGTCCCATAACTCACAATAATGGTAGCAGATGACACTTTCAAATCTATTTCGAGAATAGCTAACAATTTTAATTTTTTTTACCTCAAAAGCATAGCTTATGAAACTCATTGGAACGAGCTCAATGAGCTCATTCCAGTGAGGTTGCATAAGCTATGTTTTCATGCCAAAGATTGAGAAAAAATTAAAATTTAAAAATGAGAAATTAAAATTGGAATAGAAATTAACAAGTAAATTTTGATCTCATTTAACACTTTTTTCCAATGCAGATGATATCAAAATTGATTATTTTAAATATAAATAAAAAATAAAATAAATAAATAAAAAAAAGGAGATTTTCAAAAAATTTCAACAAAACCATATCATGTGACACCTCATTGGAACAAGCTCAATGAGTCCATTCCAGTAAGGGGATCACATATGTTTTTTTTTAAAATTTTTTGTATTTTTACACTATAAACCAATGGCCCCATCAAGCTGGTGCTTAACTCGAAGTTATTAAGGGCCAAACACAAATTTTGACCCCCCCCCCCCCCCCAATCCCCAAAATTTGCTTGCAAAACCGAAAATTAAAAGTGCTATCTGGCCCCTCCATACATTTAATCTCTGCGCATGCACAGACGTTAGGAAGTGACTGGAATTGGCGCCAACATCATTCTTTGTTTGGACCTAAAAGTCATCAACAATGAAATGACATCTGTGCTTTAAAATCTCCCTTTTTGAGGATGCCAGACACAAATCAATGCAACAATTGGTAGATACAAGGCTGTTATTGGATGAAGGAAGTGTTCAACGGTGGTTTTGGACGTTCAGGGCTGTAACTTTATAATATTTATAAAATTATTTTATGTTTCCGAATTTCGAGACAAATGCCTGACGTCATCATTTTTAAAAATGATTATTCCACTGTGTGTTAAGAATTCCTTCCCTATCCTTCCATGAACCCTTCCTGTTAAACTCTTAAGCTTTTTGGCTATTTTTTATTGAAATTTTTTATTAAATTTCTTGGGAGTTTAACATTTATTACAAAATATTATTCTGTTTCTTCCCCAGGGTTACGTCCTCACCCTAGGGGTGTTAGGCCATTTAGTCTTGCATCTTCTATCCAATATATCGTTTTCTCTTCGTATGAAGATCTAGCTTTGCATTTGATAGCATTTCAATTGGTTCTGATTTTGGGCCTTTTTGTGTGCCTGATGTCTTGTTTACATTGATGTTGTTTACATTATCAACGTCCTCATATATAGGTAGTTTCTTATATTCTATTACTGTAATATACTGTAGAATACATGGATTATTATTCCAGTAGTGTAGCTCAAAAAATTTTGGATTTTTTTCACACTTAGGCTCTATCGGGATGCCCTTGGGCTCTTCATGTTCCCTTTGGGAACTTGGGCTTTTTTCAAAAATTTTTTTTGTTTACAAAAAATGTTTTGAAATTAATTATGATTGCTATTATTCATGTATCTCAGTTATATATATATATATATATATATTGTTGTGGAGTTTGGAGGACTGATATCAACTTTAGATGATACACTCCTGCGGACTCCTGTCATTTTTGTGTTGCACTGATATGACTGATGTTGGAGTCGGATGTCGCAGTACTTTGTTGGCGGTGAGGTTCTGAGGATCAGAGCATCTTACCGCATTTTAATTCATTCTGTCAGTTTCTATTTCAGAGGAACATGAACATGGTGATGATTTTTCTGACACCCATCCAAGTGTGCTACCGTCGTCGCTCTCCGCGAAGCATAAAGAACTAGCTGCAGTGCTCATTATTGCAAGAGTTAGGGCCTTTAGGTAAAGATTTTAATCTCTTGCAAGCAGCTAGCTCGACCGGTGAAGCAGTACTCCATCCATGGGTGCCAGTTAAGTCTGTTGCGGTCTAAAAGGTGGATTGGGTAGAGTGAGTACTATAATGTAAATAGCTCACCCAGTGCTGACAGAAATAGGGAGGAAGTCTGCAAGTTCTTGTACTCGGCAAGGTCTGATAGACAGTGAGTGGGAGAGGTCCCCCTCTCTAATATAGCAGCATCTGGGGTCAGATGCTGTTTTGAGAAACTTGCACAAGCCGTAGCATATGTCCGCCCTCCACTCGGGATGCTCTGTTTAGTCTGCAGCCGGGGTCGGCTTCAATCAAGGTTTCCTCCAGTACGTTTCACAAGGCCGAAATGAAGTTTTCGGGTTGGAAACTTGCATGGATGGAGCGTACGTCCGCCCGCCGCTCGGGACGCTCCGTCTAGTCTGCAGCCGGGGTTGGCTTCAGTCACGGCTTCCTCCGCTATGCTATTTAAGCACAAGAGACCGCATCCTAGCTACCCGACTTTGGATATCCAGCCTGCTGCACGAAGAAGGAACCACCCTTCGGAAGTCGGACCATCAGGTAGCTAGGGAGACTAGGCCTTGATCATTGGGACACTGGGAGAAAGGATCCGTTTCCCAGGAGCAGCATGCGGCTAAGGAACGGAAATCCGATGCTCCTCAGGCCTCAATGAAACTGCTGGCGTTGTTAAGCGCAGACTTTATCCGGACAAAGTAGGAAGTCCTTTCTTTTCTCATTCAGTTTATGCAGGTGGCGCAGGCCTTCGGCCGTATAGACGACACCGTATTTATCCTCTTGAGTGTGAGGAAGAAGACTTTCTTATCTTCATCTTCCGTATACATACTGTTTTTTGGACCCCGTTCATTTAAAAACAGTCGGGGGAGATGTTCAGAGAGTTCTTCTGTGTTTGGATTCGCTCAGATGCAATTGAGATGGCAATTTCTTCAAATATAGCGAATTTGGATGTTGTGTCTCATGCAGATAACCTTACAAGAGCTATGGCGCAACATCTCAAAGGAAAGGAATTTTGAGGATGTTCGTACCTCTCTTAGAGTTCCTTCCAATCCAATTATGTATACCACGTAGAACTCCGCCCTAACAGTGGCTAATCTGGAGTTAATCAGACGTGATGCTGCCCTTGTGTCGTCATCACTGATAAGATGACAAAGTGAAAAGCCCTCTCCGAGTCACTCCGGTTTCCGGACATTTTATTTTCGACGACTAGCTTTCATTAGTCTATGAACAGGCTACTAAGAAAGCATCTAGTGCTCTGCTTTTGAAGCCGGCGTATCAACAACCCGCTTCAGCACACAAGAGAAAGGAGGGTGTTCCAGAAAAAAATTGTCAAAGGAAACTCCTCACGAGGTTTCACGAAACCCTCTTATAATTACTCTGGAGGTCGTCAGTATAGCCACTCGGAAAAGGAGCGATCAGGACTATAGGTCAGATGCCCCTAGGCCGAGACGTTTTTCACGGGGAGGACGTGGTTCCTCCTCCTGTAAGCCTCGCAGGTCATACAAGTGATGGTTTAGACCTCAATTGCTGGCCAGTTGGCGGAAGGTTATCAAGCTCCGCAAAAAACTGGATAACAATCACGGAAGATCAGTGGGTGAGAAGTGTAGTCTCGGACGGCTTGCGGCTATCATTCCGAGTAAAACCCCACTAACAAGTTGTCCGCGTTGGACAAATCATCCATTAAATTCTTGCATAAGAGAGTTTCTCCTACCGGAGGTATAAGCTCTCTTATCAAAGGAAGCAATGCAGGTCATCGAAAATCAGGATTCTCAAGATTTTTACAGTCACCTGTTCCTCGTACCAAGCCAGACGGCTCGTTCCGACCGGTAATATACTTGAGCTGGATAACAAGTTTATCATGGTTCTAAAAGTTTATTTCTGAAAATCATTCAGTCGGTAAAAGCGAGCGTTCGAGTGATCGCTTATGTGGCAAGCATAGATCTAAGGATCCGTACTTTCATGTCCTGGTATATCCGGCATTCTAAAAGTACCTGCGGTCCTCCGTACAAGGGAAGGTGTATCAGTTCAGAACAATATGCTATGAATGTCTGAATTTGGTCCCCTGGGCATTTCACTCGAATAATGAACTCGGTAATGTTTTACCTACGAGCTCATTTGTCTGCGGTAACGTTGGCTTACTTGGATGACCTTCTACAGGGATACGGCAACAGAATTAGTCTTCAGAGCGATGTTCAGAGTCTGCTTCAATTACTCCGACGTCTCGGTTTCATCATAAACGAGAAAAAGTCGGATCTAGCTCCGTACAAGTTGTCTATTCACTTGGGATTGAGCTTTGAGACTCACAACAATCTGGTTCGCCTGTCGTTACCCAGAGCGAAATTAGTCAGTTGTTATGCTTGCTTTTGTCTACACTCAGACGCATTAATAGTTAGGGCAATTATGCAACTGTTGGAGCTGTGTGGAGTGGCTGTGGATCTCATTCCGATGGGCCGTCTGCGCACACGTCCCCTCCAGATATTCTTCACTCAGAACTGGAGTGTGAAGACGCTTTCGCTTGAACCAGTATTGTTTTAATGGACCAAGTAAAACAAGGGTTCAAACTGGGCAGATATTCAGTGGTTAACTCAAGAAGTTACGCTGCAACTGCTGGATCCGGCTTTCACGATAATGACGGATGTGAGTCAGATGGGTTGGGACGCGACCCTAAGTCCCATAGTCTTGAGGTGTCGGGGTCTTTGGGACCCTCGGTTCCAGGAGAAACACATAAACATCAACGACATGATGTTAATTTACTAGCGCTACAACATTGGATTCACATAATAACGGACATCCAGGTTCAATTTGGTCGGTCAACTCGACAGTAGTAGCGTACATCAGGAACCAGGGCGGCACCCATTCATTTCCGTTATGCCAACTAACGGAGAAGACTTTCCTAATACTTCATGAATCATCATGTTCATCTTTTTATCCATCATATACCGGGTCATCTGAACATACTAGCAGACTCGCTCTCTCAGAAAGGTCGCCTGTTGCAATTGGAATGGACGCTCAACAAACGAGTATTTGGACAGTTTTGCTACCAGAGGGATCGCCCCATGATAAATCTGTTTGCGAAGAACCAGAACAATCAGTTACCGTTGTTTGTGTCGCCATGCCCAGACCATTGAGTGTATGCAGTAGATGCTCTGCCGATCGCATGAGGATGGATGATAGGATACACGTATCCTCCAATTCATTTGATTCAAACAGTCTCATTGTGAATCCTACTAGTAGCACCTCTGTCGTCACAGAAACCTTGGATCAGTCTTCTCAAGTGTCTGTTATGGAACGTTCCCCGGAAGCTTCCTCCACGAGAGGACCTTCTTTATCAGGGGAAGTTTTTGTGCTTCACATCCTTCTTCGTCCATAGTGGCACAGTGGAGTCAGTTAGACGTGAGGGAACCATTGCGGTTCCTATATTATTTTATGACTAACATAAGAACGATTAAGTAATGTGGGTGAGGAGGGTTCGATATGACTTCGAATCCCCCCTCCCCCCCCCCCCCCCCCCCCACACACACACACACACACCGCCAATGTGAGGCAATTACCGGGCAAGACGTAGTTTCCTTCCTGCAAGCCTCGTATAAGTTTAAATACATACATGCATTTCTTCACTTCTTGATTGGTGGCTGGGTCGTGTTCTGTGGCGACCTCATGGGCATATCCACTTTTAGTTGGATTGGTTTCCTGTGATTATTTGTCTATATGTCATATACGAGCGCATATTTCAACATAATTAAATTGCTAGTCTTTGGGTACCGCGGAGACTGCATAACCAGTTAACTGGTATTCAGATGATTACATGCAGGATTTTAATGCTCACGCGCATAATAATTATTAGGCTGACACTTTATTGTATATTATGGACCTTTGGAATTATGAATTATTTCGGGGACGGTCCGTGTGGGAGCCTGTTAATCATACCTACATCCATTTCTAGATCCAGGTTTCTATTAATGTCAGTACTCAACTCGTTTATTCCCACGTTTATAGCGCCATAGATATCGGATAGTACACGTTGGGGAGTGTTGTTACTGGAATTTATTGTACACCTGAATGGGGTCACCTGTGGGTTACCTCGGAAGTGTGTTTACTCTCCAGAGATTGTTCATTGTGGTTCGATTGGACATGTTATTATATCACCGGTTTTCGACCTATCTGCATGTGCCATCTTCGGTGTACATTATACAGCGGGCAATATTAATTACCGGGATCATCACTATAGCCTTAACTTCTGAAGTGGCATTAAGCACCATTTATTAATAATACATTAATACCTGGGTGCCTGTTCGACAAATATTTATATTGTTTTTTGGTACCCGCTTTTACTGATTCCAGTGCGCTCCCCTCTTTCTTTTTGAAGATTCCTTCAAAGGAAAAGGGGGGGGGGGATTTGTTACCTCTCCTCCGGCTTGATAGGTATGTAACTATGAGGGAAGCTGTTTTGTCCGTAATTATATCCTGCATACAGCTGGAGTTTTATTGTGTATGGTGTATGTTTGTGGGGGATATTCGCTCATTCTCAAATATGCCATCTTAATTTTTGGGGCTTAGTCCGGGCTAACCTTAAAAATTGGGAACTTGTTACATCCAATTAGCATAGTCTTCATGCTAAGTATACGGAATTACTTGAACTGGGCTCCTTTTGAATGATGTCTTATTGATTACTGTATAGAGAGAAATACATGTAATTCCTAATAATTTTAATTTCCTTTCACCTTTAATTACGGGATTGGAACTATATTGATATACTAATTCTGAAGTCCTAGGCCCTCCACCTTTTTACGATTCAGCTAGTCTGGGCCATTGGTTTACAGTGTAAAAATATTATAAATTCATAGTAATTTATATATTTTTATACTTGCCAATGGCCCAGATGGAGATGGCCCTCCCATGAGTGGGCACTCATTCCTCCCCGCTGAATTTTTATGTAGTACTCTCTTCTACAAAGAATGATGTTGGCACCAATTCTGGTCACTTTCTGACGTGTGCGCATGTGCGAAGAGTAAATGTATGGAGGGCCAGATAGGACTTTTAATTTTCGTTTCTGCAAGCAAATTTTGGGGATGGGGGGGGGGTTCAAAATTTGTGTTAAGCACCAGATTGTCTGGGCCATTGTTAAGTATAAAAATATGCAAATTACTATAAATTTATAATTTTTAACTGCAGACTTTGTTTATTACATGGGTGGATGTTTCCAATTCGTTAGGTAAAGGATTAAATTTCATCAAGTTCTCATTGATTTACTAATGAAGGAAAACTGAGACAAAATTTTTTCTTGTTATAACTTTTGATGGGATGTGCAGGGGATAAGTATCAGTGGGTAATGCTATTTGTCCGATATTCATATTCAGCCTGTGGAAAGCTTAGCTTAAAAATGTGGGATACAGTACTGATCAATATAAAGTGAATGAGAATGGGGTACCTGTCACCAAGTTGCTCTATTACTGATGGAGACAAATAATGGGAACAAACAACTGCTTGTGCATTCTCCACACTGAACAAAATTTTCTGTCCACAAGCACGCACCACTATGGTTCTAAATTGTTCTATCTCCAAAGGAAAAAAAGTAATTGTTACCTTTATTTCAGAGGTTAAGACAAATTTTACTGTTTAAAACATCATATTTTATTTGTTACTAAAATATGACAATGAAACACTTTCTTATTTCCCAAGGATATTCAAGAACACAGGGTCAGAAACTTCAACAGTGATTTTCTCCAAAAGAAGAAAATGGAGGTTATGGTTCTCGGCCGACGAATTCCTTGCTGGGTTGGAGCAATGCTTGGGTCTTCACAAATAGGAAAAATTTTGTAATTGCCTTTAACTTTTGTATCCAAAGAGGAAACATTTTCCACTGTATTTCACTGTATTCATATTATTGTCTTGATTACACTATATTTCAATGTTTCAGGAGACCAGCTTTGGTGAGACTTGGAGAAACACACACCAGCCAATGTCGACCACACAGAGAAACACTTTTCCATGTTGGTAAGTCTAATTGTTTGTTTATTGAGGTTTAACCCTTTACCTAACAAATTGCACGCATCCGCCCGCTTAATATGCAAATTCAGCAGTTGAAAAAATATTATATTTCAAAAAATTTCAACAAAACCATATCATGTGACCCCTCGTTGGAACGAGCTCGTTCCAAAGAGGAGTCACATGATATGGTTTTGTTGATTTTTTTGGAAAAATTTAAAAAAAATTATATTTAAAATAATAAATTTTGATATTGTCTGCGTTGGGTAAAGGGTTAACAAGACTTTCAACAGCCAGGATCACATTGTGTCAGACAATTAGTGCACAGTGTGATCATACCACCCATATGGGCAATCAGGATTGACCCTTAAGGGCCTAATTCTAACTTTAATCACTTTTTCTGCAACAAAACCGGCACACCCCAACTTGCAGTCTATGGGTAAACTTCCAAGTTACATTCCAAGTGCTTTGGCAGTTTCTCTGCAAGTCTTGCCTGTCTATATACAGTACATGGAGAGTGGATTGTAACTAAATCACCCGTGGAGTGGAGTTATTACGCAAACTATAACTTTCAAATTTTATACATATGGACAAAAAACACAAGCAATGTTTCAGGCAATGGACCTCTGGGTTTAAGCCGGAGGTCCATTGGTTGAAACTTTGCTGGTGCTTGTTATGCTTTGCAACAAATTTGCAATTATTGCTTGGGTGGAATCTCCACTCTGCAGGTGATTTAGTGATAATACACTCTCCACATACTGTAGGTTGCCATGACTTGCTTAGAAACACCTGCAAAGTCACAGTATATGGACTGTCATTGCACAGAAAAAGGGTATAAAAATCTCCAGGTCCTTAAGGGTTAAGTGCCTTGTCCAAAGATACAGCACAGCAACTATCAAGCTTGTATATACTGGGAAGTTGAAGTGTAATGCAGTCAGGACCTAAATGTGAAATATTTTGCATTTAACCCCCTTCACTCTGATGTCAAAATACCAAAATTTTGGGGAAGCTGTTTTTTCCCACAATGCATCTAGAAATTTAACCAATTCAATCTCTTTTGACAGAGCTCAATGAGCTCTGTCAAACGAGATTGAATTGGTTAAATTTCTAGTTGCATTATGGGAAATTTTTTCTGCCTGAAATTTAGATATTTTGACATCAGTGTTCAGGGGGTTAAGGATTCACACGGGAAAACACATGCACATTTATTATAAATTACTTGGGACTGACAGAATGAAACTCATTCAGATCTCGCATAAAATACTCAGACTCAAGTATTTTATTCTAGATTTGCATAAGTTACAATCTGCATAGTTTCTATTGTCCAAATTTACTAATGTGAAAAGATTTACACACTTACATCCTGAGTGAATGGTTAATGAGAAGCAAAAAACTTGAAACAAAGTTTGGAAATAAGCAGACTGTCATCTGCAGAATAAGGTCCCAAGAGGGTGAATTTGGGGATGCTACCCTACATCGCTAAATTTACCTTCTGTGAACCTCAGTCTGAATCAAGGTGCCCACTGAATAAAGTGGGGGATTCTAGCCCACTGGATGGGATAGCATCTGCAAATTCACTCTCTGTGGACCTCATTCTGCAAATGACAGATTGCTTATTTCCAGGCTTGCTTGTAACTAACTATTCGAGTACAGATTAAAAAAATTAATCATATCAACACTTATTATAATATATAAGGCCTCATAAAGTATATTTTCTGTTTCTCAGGTCATTTTATTGTAAAATTGCATGCGGGTGGGCAGTTTGTTTATTTTATTTTTTGTGTCGCCGCCCCACGAAGTGGGGAGCGACATATAGGGATTACTTTTGTCGTCTTGCATCGTCCGCCTCACACTTTCTCTTATCCGCCACTCCTCTTTAACCTATGAGTGGATTTTGATGAAACTTTCAGTGATTCTTTATCACATAATGGCATTGTGCACCTCCTATTTTATTTTTTGATCCGCTGTATTTTTTCCAGAGTTATGCCCCTTTTCCACTTAGAATTCTGTCTGAAACGCCAGGCGACACACGTCTTCCATGGAAGACTCACATCTAAGTTATAATTATTTCTTTGCCATCAAAAGTTCTTGTTCTTGGTTGTTTTATGTCTTAGGCCTCATAATCTACAGTCCAGGGTGGTGATGTATTTCATCCCTTGAGTGCAAGAAGGCTTTGCAGTGCTAAAGCATTGGAAAACCTGGTTGCACTTGAGGGAAAAAATTATCAATTTTATCAACTTGGGTAAAATATCAGACATAAACCATTTAATTTTTACTTTTTGAAGTTTGCATTGGTTATAAAAAGAGAGTATGTGGTAGCCAAAAGGACCATGCGGGAGGGTCTGAGAAACAGGTTTTTAACATTTTTAGGTCTAATCTGTACTGCAAAAAAACATTACAAGTTACTGTGATGAATTGATGGTAACATGGTCTGAGTTTTGTGGCTAGTAGTTTGTATTCAATGGAGACATGGAGCGTTAAGGTTTAACACATGCTCTGAGCCACAAACCCCAGACAATGAACTTATACAAAAACATATAAGTTCCAATAAGACCCTACCCATAGCTTAACCCTTTGAGACTTTAATTATCCTGATGTTCAAACGTCACTGGGAATTCGGTTTCTTCAGCGATTTTCAAAATATGACGTCAAATGGCGGAAAGCACAAATAACAAGATCTTTTTCACATCAGTGATTATCTGGTTGAGGGCTAAATTATTTTTCGTGGTCTGAATTTGCAATTCAAAACTTGTTTTATTACAAATTATTGGAGAGTCTCCAGAGGCACACTCCAATAATTTGTAATAAAACAAATTTAGAAAGTGTTGGCTTTTGCTCTGGTGTCCTCACTTTTTGAAAGCCCCTATAGTGGCTGCTAGCACTCAACCAGTTAAGAAGTCTTGACAGCAGGATTATATTAGAATTTTAAGCTGCGATAACATTTGGCAAAACAGTTGTCACTGAGCACTATTCGGGAGAAAATAGGAATTGAGGTTAGAACTTCAAAAAATCGAAAAATAATAACAAAACAAATGACCATATATTCTGGACATATAATTAATAAATCAGATAAAGGTGGAGATCACTCAATCTCAATTTAAATTATAAACTGATTTGTAATCTAAACAACTCTTCATTCAAAATATCATCTGCTGCCCATTTGAAAAAATCTCGAAAAAATGAAGTGGTTTGCAAGTCACTCCGTTGATAAAATAATTGTGAAACCGGCAACCTCATTTAAAATATTTCACGCTGTGAAATGGTAACATATGCTACTGGAGCTATAAATATAGAAAAAATTATGTGAAGTCTTGACCTATGATAGGACAAGCTTATTGGAACATAGATATGCTTTGAAAATTTATAAAATGTTAACTGGTAAGATTGCTGGAAGCCCATATTTGGGCTATAATCCGAACCATGATGACCCCAAATAAAAGGCTTCATATTCATTAGACATGCTTCATATTATCTTTGAAGTGAAATTATTTAGTCTGCAAGTATTTGCCCTGTTACAATTTAAGGGAGAGTGCCTGCAGGCACTCTCCCATAAATTATATCATGCCAAAGGTCTGTGAACAAATTCTGACGACCAAAAATAATTTAACGCTCTACCAGTTAAGTGGCCATGCTTCACTGATTTGTGCCCCTCTACAATTCTGTGCAGAAAGCATTTCTATGTGTTAGGAGCACAGAGGGTCAATGATTCGACCCTGATCCATGTCATCTGCATTGTTTCCTCAGGTGTAACACTTATCCTTATTGTCAATCTAGGAATATGGCACTGTGTACAAAGGCATAGGTTTCGTTGATGCTGATTGTCTATGTAGGAATATGTCACTGTGCAAAAAGGCATAGCTTCAGCGACAGTACACCTGCCTCCAACTGATGATCACCCTGCTTGTGCCAAATATGTAAATTAAAGAGTCTGATAGCACTCACCATTGCTTGATGGTTCTCTCCAGATAATCTGGCTTTCTCTCCCACAAAACAGACAAGATATGACCCTGGATATTATCATTAAACCTCAATAAACAACCTTTTGGTTTTCGGCGTTTTCAGCAACTCTTCTGCATGATTTCATTCTTTTCTTTTTTCTTTTTTTAAAAATAAGCACCTTTTTTCTCAGGCAATTTTCCTTTAATGAGAGAGGGAGGCTTATTTATTTTCTTTAACCCATTACCCAACAAACAGGATATCAAAATTTATTATTTAAACTGTTTGAGTGCTGGAAGCCCATATTTGAGCTTTATTCTGAAGTATGGGTACCACAACTTAAAGGTTTCATATTCAGTGGCTCTGTTTCATGTTATCTTTCAAGTGATATTATTTATTCAGTAAAGATTTGACTTGTTACAATTTATGGAAGAGTGCCCAAAGGCACTCTCTCATAAATTGTAGCAAGTCAAAGACCTGTGAACAAATTTTGATGGTCAAAAATAATTTAGCACACTCTGCCAGTTAATTACCGTTTTTTTAAATTTAAAAAAAATGTCAATAAAATCATATCATGAGAACCCTTATTGGAATGGGCTCGATGAGCTCATCCAATGAGGGGGTCACATGATGTGGTTTTGTTGAAATTTTTTTTCAGCTGCTCACTTTGTAAATTTTTCAGGCAGATGTGGCTGATTCATTAGATAAAGTTAAAGGCTCACAGATTATACATTATTGCTACATTTTGACACTCTAGATCCTGTGACTTGGCATTTTTTTGTATGCAAGTCTTGTCTGCCTATATTGGTAGCCAGTACCAGCCTCGACACAGCTGGCAAAGTACTTAAAATGTATCTGGCAAGTTTACTAATCATATCAAATCATATTTATTACGATTACTGACACAATACAGATATTGAGAAATGTGCTAGATATGCCACACTTGGAATCCTGCATATATGTAAGAATGTCATGTAAGAATGCATCTGATTGGTTGTTATACCTCTGAGTGGCGTTATGACATGAATGAAATACTTCGACACAAAACAGAGTCAAGCCAAAAAAGTAAACATCTCCCCCCAAAGATGTGATATTTTTCTTTAAAAGTAATAGGTTCCTCCACATAATTCAAGTTCAGTTGTGGTACAGTGCAGTCTCCATGGACTGGTCACAATCCACGCGTGGGCAGTGATATCCACACATGTGCTTACCAGGTAATAAAAATTATCATCATCAAAATTTTAATTAATGAAGTAGTGGGTGGTACCCAGTGCTTCATTAATTATATTTTTGATGATTATTCATATACAGTGAAACCCTGTTAATCGAATAGCCACTTTGCCAATGAAAATTATTCAATTAACAGGAGTATTCAATTAACAGGGATTGTGTCACTTTCCTGTATTCTAAAGATAAACTTAGCATTTATTCTATTATATCTTGTTTGACAGAGCTCTATGAGCTCTGTCAAACAAGATATAATAGATTAAATGCCTGTATTTGATGTACTAAGGCCAAATAGGTCTATAACCAAAGGAAAACTGGGGAGAGTCAGGGTAATTTCTCAACATGGTACAAGATTTTTTTATTCAATTAACAGAAGTTTACTCTATAACCTATATTCAATTAACAGGTCAGATTTGTACTGGAGGTATGGGAAATGGTTTTGTGTTGGGAAATTATATTCAATTAACAGGGATATACAATTAAGAGATATCAAATTAAGTGGGCTCCACTGTAATTAGTGTTTGGAATCTAATATTATTTTGTCCGTGGAAATGTTGCCCACCCGTGGAAAGTGACCCAGCCACACTGGCTGTACTGTATAACCCTTTACCTAATGAATTGGCCACATCCGCCTGCCTAATTTACCAACTGAGCAGTTGAAAATTTTCAACAAGACAATATCCACAAGACCATACCAAATTATGTGACCATTCATTGGAATGAGCTCATTGTGCTGATTCCTGTGAGTGGTCACATTTGGTTTTGTTGAAATATTTCGAAAATATTGGAAAAATAATATTTAACATATTATGCACTAGGTAAAGGGTTAAATACAGAACACGACTCTGGGAGAGTATGTGGGACAGGAATCAACAACCCTTGTTGGGAATTTTTGCTGTATTTCAGAGCGCACCTTCGAGGTACGTGATATACGGGAAAAGCTCCAACTTGGGTCTCTGTACTCCACACTCGTTGTGTTCTGTCTTATTTAAGATTGAAAAGAATTTGTTATTGTCAATGTAGAATTTGACTGGTTAGGCCACATAAAGTAGATCTTCTGTTTCTCGGGCCATTATTTGTGAAATTGCATGCGGGCGTGCGGTTTTTTATTTTATTTTTTACTTCAGTAATTACTTCTTTGCCATCAAAAGTTCATGTTCTTGGTTCAAGTTTTAGGCCTCATAATCTACAGAATAGCATGGGTGGGAGTGTATTTCATCCCTTGAGTGCAAGAAGGCTTTGCACTGCTAAAGCATTGCACTCAAGGGACAAATTCATCAGTTTTTTTAACTTGGGTAAAATATCAGACATAAACCATTTAATTTAAAAAATTTTTAAGTTTAAATTGGTTATAAAAAGAGAGCATGCGGCAGCCAAAAGGACCATGCCGGAGGGCCTGAGAAACAAATTTTTTATTTTTTTAAGCCTTAAAACTTAACTGAATGCAAATTTTTTTTTTGGCTGAATTTTAATGAGAAAGATTTTTTTCTTTGCTGAATTTTTGTGATTACTGAGGTGCCTGATATTTAACCATTTACTAACATGAAAGGCAGACGACACTTGCAGATAACATTCTTCAATAACTAATTTTTTTTTCATTTTTTGTCTGATAAACATAGCTTATGACCCCTCATTGGAACATGCTCAATGAGTGCATTTCAATGAGAGGTCATAATCTGTGTTTTGGAGACAGAAAATGAAAGAAATAATGAAAATTGAAGGGTGATTTTTATGAATATCGCTGGCCAGTTTAGAATTTTACGTTAGGTAAAGGGTTAAGAATCTTTTTCAGTATTCTTTTTGTCCAATTTTGTTTTCCTTGTTGTTAGCATTTCATTTATTCTGAATTAATTCATTTCAGATTATCGACTACCTCCCATCACTTCGAGAGGTGTACAGCCAGCACCAGGAGAAATCAATGGTTTTGTGCCTTGTATCAACCTACCAATGAAAACTGTTTATATCAATCCATTTCCATGTCCCATGGATGAGTTTGATAAGAGATTCCAGGAACCAATTTTAATTACATTGAAATCTTCTCAGAAATACTTCATTCCAGGACAATCATATGTGCCACCAGATCCATCTATTCCAGCACAATAGACATCACTACTAACACTTTCTTCATTATAAAATAATGCAGAGAATTGCTCATAAAATGTTCTCCAATTATTTTCTATAGCAGTAGCATAATGGGTGTGTTGCATGATGGTCCTTCAATTGAGGTTCAAAAACCAATCTCGGATTAGATGCTCTACAGCCTGCTTGTTACTTAATGGACAGGGAAGCAGTTGTTACACAGGTGGTAGAAGTTTTTCCCATAGCATTGAAATAACAAGTGTGATACATGATGCACTTTCATTGGAATGGCAGTACCAATCCCAAGCCTTACAGTCTGATTGTTAATGCATGAGCAGGGAAGTGGTCAGTGTACAGGTGGTGCCCCCCCACCCCCCCCCCCCCCCCCCCCATTCTTCATGAAAATCACCATGCAATTTTTATTACTTTCCTCATTTATTGTCTCAAAAACATAACTTTTGACTCTTCATTGAAACGAGCTCATTCCAATGATGGGGTATAAGCTATGTTTTTGATGCAAAAAATGAAAATATTCAGTTATTCAGGAATCTTGTTTGCAAGTGTCCTGGGTCCTTTGCATTTGGTAAAGGATTACAAATTTTGTTGAATTTGGCCACTGAATTCCACCTGCATGTGGGCTATTTGTTCTAATTCAATCATCTTCCAAGCCTTTATGTTGGATAATGGCTAAAGTAGAAGAAATAGTCTAGACCACATGTACAAAGATGAGTAGGATCTTGTAAATTTCCTAGCATTTGATTATTATACATGGCATGACTCAAAAGAATGTCATCTGTTTCAAAGGTACAGTTTATTTATTGGTTGGTCCATCCACCTGCCCCCCACCCCCTACACTTTTTAACACTTGTCATGCCCTCCAAGACCTGAGAATCCAAGAGATGGCATTGCTATGGATCCATTTTTATGACCCCGAAAGAAGGCATCTTAAATTCAGGTTGTCCATCCATCCTTTTGTCTGTCGGCTCAAATTTGGTCTGTCCATCTGAAACATTGTATCCTAGTCATAACTCCACAATGACTCGATAGATTTACAAGACACTTCACACAAGGGTAGAGGACAAAGGAATTGTGCATTGTGCAGCTCCACCTGGTCTGAATATTACAGGTGGATGTCATGCAATTATGAATATTTAAATCTTCGAAAAAATCTTGTCTGTCCATCAGGAAAATTGTGTGTCTTCAAAGGTCAAGGCCTCACAATTATGAATACTCAAATCTTAAAAAAATTGGGTCTGCCCATCAGAAAACTTAACTTTTTTCATAATTCTATAATGGCTGGGTGGATTTTTATGAATCTTCACACAGGGGTAAAGTACAAAGGACATGTGGGTTGTGCAGCACCACTTGATCTGAATGACAAAGGTCAAAGTCACATGATTATGGAACATCAAATCTTAGAAAATGTTTGTCTCAGTCATCACTTTATGGGCTCAGAAACATCAGTGGATGGCAAGTTTTGTATGCCATACTGGAAAATACAGGGAAAATGGTTTTGCATTTTCCAGTTCTGGAAAAATACTGGAGAAATGATCTCAAGTTGGTAAATACTGCATACACTTCAATTGTAATTTTTGTAACCCCTACACTAATTTACCACCCCAAACAAACTCTTGGCGCTATGATAAATTGGAGTTGTTTGGTATAGATAATGCTTGGTACTGGCCATTCCACAGGTGGCTTCAATTTCTGTGAATTTTGAAGACCTATTCATCACTAATGCATCTTCTGAAATATGGGATAATGCCTTTGTTATCACAATTTAAGTAGTTGTTTTGTCAAGAACTTTGAATACGGTCCTGGAAAATTCTCAGTGGACACTGGAAATGTACTGGAATTTCAACCAAGTTTGAGTGTACAAAACCTGTAATGGGTGGTCAAAGTTTATCTTGTTTAAAATTTTTTCAGTGGAACTGAATAAAGATAGTACAATATGTCTTGATATTTGGTCCTCTCCTAAACTCGTGCAACTTTTTTCATCATGCTGCTTTTGTGTTTTATAGGCAGATTTATGGCAGTCCATAAATTCTTTTATGGGGGGCACACTTTCTTGTAGCTAACTCAGCTTGGGTCACTTTGACCCAATGTATAAATCACAGGCAGATACATCTGGAGATCATATTACTTCAATAAAGTTCACTCAGTTCAGCATCTAATTCTAATAAAGTCATCATCTCAAGGAACTCTCATATTGGTGCTGTCTACAATGGCACCTCACACTTTCAAGAAACAGGCTATAATATCTGTCTTTAGGTTTCAATCCCACAATTCCTTCTATTCTTTTCTATTGGTGGATCGACCATTTCTTTGTTCAACTTTTCTGAAGCCTTTTCAATTCTGGAACTGTGGAAGTAACAAGTGAATTTTCAAACTGAAGGTCCAATTTCATCATATACAGCTCGGTTCTGCATTATCTGTTTGCCAAACAAGCTTCACCCCGACCGTCTAGGTAGGAGGGGTTTAGTGGAGGGGGCCCACACATAAAAAATAATGCAAATATTTGCTGACAATAATATTCTAATTTCATGTTTTTTCTCATAGGGAGCGCGGTGGCTCAGTAGGTAGAGGTGCAGGCTGCAAGCCGAGAGGTCCTCGGTTCGAATCCCACCTGCGGCAACCGTGTTGTGTCCTTGGGCAAGACACTTCATCTCCATTGCCCGCATGGGGGCACGATGACGCCGTGTACTAAGGCGTACTGTACGTCGATGGTACGCATGTCTTCAACCAATCTAACCCTGCCTGTGCTGCAGTGCGGAGTTACGATGTTGGGGAGCTGGCAGCTGCTCGTCGTTACTCGGTGGTTCTCTCCGGGTACTCCGGCTTCCTCCACCCGTAAAACTGTCACGGTCATGATTAGCCATTGTGCATAAATATGTGACCTTAAACATCAATAAATAAATAATAATTTTTCCCATAGCAATGACATACAAAATGTGTGGCATGTAATTCTCCTTTATTGGAGCTGTTGGTACCAAGGGTGGTCATTACAACATGTGTGGGGAAGGCATCAGTGCCTCATAATGCTTTTAATGTGTTGTTTAAACATTGATTTATGATCTAACACAATAAGAAGAATGCTGAATAGTCAAGGCCTGCAATAAAATCATCAGAACTTTTCTCAGCAAAGTGTAGCACCACATCATAATTGGAAATATTGATTAAATATTCTCTCTGGTTACATGTTCATGTAACAGTGGATAACTCCTGGAGGGGAGACCCCTTGCTTATATCTGTAGTTCAGAGAGTTAAAAGCTGTGAAGATCTTGGAATTGAGAGGTAAAGTATCATGACTTTGAAAGGACTAGTATGATACTTCAAAATGGTTTATAAGTTATTGAAATCCGAAAATAGTAGTAAAAGTTTGTGAAGGAACTTCCTAGAAGCACCAGCAAAGCTTTGTTGATGTGTGAAAAAAATTAGAAAGATGTTATAGATCAGATGCCTGTATTTTTAGTTATGCTCTTCAGCTTTCAGTTAAATACATCAGTCAGAAAATATAAAACATTTTGAGTCCCCTTTATTTGTAGAGATATTCGAAAACACTACAAGATAATCAAAACATCCAATCATGGGGTTCAATTTCAGGGAGGGATTACCTGAGAATCAAAACATTTTTTTTTAGCCTTAATTGAATAATTTCACTGGCAAACTGGTTATTCAATTAACAGAGTTTCACTGCAGCATGAAAGTCAGTGTATGGAATGAGTTAAAATTTTCACTCAGTCTTTTAGAAAAGAATAAATTATCGGTTTAATACTGAATCACTACCGTGAAGGTCAAATTGAGCACTGTCAAACAGGATATGACTTACTTGTCAACTTTACATAACAGTCCACATGAAAGTAGAACCAATAAAGGAATTCTAATATCTTACTGTTTCAGTGCTTCAGAGAACTGGTGAGAAGCAAAATTTAAAACACTGTTAAATCTGTTCATTTCAATAAAGGGACGTCACAAATCCCACTTGAGCTTTTGCAATTAAGTGTCTTGCCAAAGGACACAACAAAGATGATGTAGATCAGGATTGAACCTACAACTTTACGATCTAATCAATGAGCCAAAATTCTCACAGACACCTGTCTTACAGGGTTCGTACACAAGTCTGGAAGTCTGGAAAAAGTATGGAATTTTTAAAAACGTTTTCCCGGCCTGGAAATGGTATGTAAAATAACGTTTTTATATAAATGGTATGGAAAAAGTATGGAAATTTAATTAAATATATTCAGAATCACTTTCGTTGTCCATGAAATTCAAATTTCGTACTAAATTTCTTTTTATTTTAGTTTTTATTTCGTTTTGAATCAAATTTTGAAACTCATAAAATTTAGGACTTTGTAACCCAACATGGAAATAACCGATCTGACATGAACATTAATGTCCATCAATTGATCCATATATTTCCATGATCAAAATGGCAGTGCCCAGTGATGACGTATTTATGTTGTGAACATTAAGAAAAACAACACACAAACATCAAAGTTTAATCTTCTAAGTTGAGGTATAGTGAAATACTGACAACAAATTAACGTGAAAGGAAATGTGGAAATGTTTGTTTTCAGAAACGTGGTTGGAAAATCCCAAATACACACATTGGATTAGCAGGAACACAAAATTCAAAACAAAATCAGAGGCAAAATGTCTCGTCTGTGACAAGTCTTTTGACGTCTCAAATACACGGGAAGTGGCATTAACAAGACATAAGGCCTCCAGAAAACATACTATTTTAGATCAAAAACGCTAAAAAAAAACACACGCAAAAAAAAAATGCAGCACAGCCAACAGTTGTTGATTGACTTGTTACAAAAGAATTTTAATAGTTTTGGTTCATGACATTAGTTGTGATGATTGGTGGTAAAACTCAAGAGTTAAACTCCAACACATTGCATGAACATGTAATTGTTTTGTAAGATATATTTTGGATTTATCTGGTCACCCTACAGGTTAAAAAAAAACAACACTGCGATGGCTGTGAAGGGTATGGAAAAAATAGAGGAGGGTCTGGAAAAAGTATGGAATTTTTTTTCTGGGTAGGTGTGGGAACCCTGGTCTTAGACCTTTACTTGATGAATTGGCTGCATCTGCAAATGTAATTTACAAACTGAGAAGTTGAAAAACTATATCATGTTAGCCCTCATTGGAATGAGCTTGTTGAGCTCATTCCAATGGGGGTCACATGATATGGTTTGATTGTTTGAAAAGTTGAAAATTAAATAATAAATTTTGATAGTGTGTGTTGGGTAAATGGTTAACAAAATATTTGATACCTCTTGTTGAGCACATACTATCACTTTCTAATATTCCCTTAACAGTGTGCTTCTTGCATTAAACCGAATAAGCACCTTTGATCAGTGAAAAACTCTGACTGCCTGAAGTTTGTAGGGATAGAAAGGTGGATGGAATGAAATCTTGAATGTTTTGAAACATAAATGTGGCATAGTTTTTTTTAGCATGTATGGACCTAATTGTGTATGTATATATACTGTTATAAATTTTGTGTTGAGAAGCATACTGTGATAAAAAGTCAGTATTTATTTTGGGAGTGTGTTTGTGTACATTTATTAATCCTATCTTCTGTATAGTTTTGTCTCCCATAAAAATTGTAAATATCTGTTTTCTAAAACATACAGATTGTAAATTAAAAAAAATCAAGATAAATTTTTATTTGAAATGGCTTTGATTTTAGTTTTATTGATAAAAACTTACCATTTCATTTGGCCGAAAAAATTTGGAGGAGGTGGTGGGGAGGGGGAATATAGTTATGTTGCTGTCAGTCCATCCATGTCTCTCTATAGACAGAGTTGGTTTCGCTCTCTGATTTCAACTGGCCAAGCAGAACTTCAATTAAACTTGACATGTCGGTTGGGTAAGATGAGAGGAGGCACCCTATTTATTTTAAGGTCATTGTGCCAAAGATCAAATTCACAGTGATCTTCAACTCACAAATTTTCCTGGTTTCCCCTCACTAATTAAAGTACTGCTGGGCCGATCAAAAATGAACTTGACGTGTGGATTGGGAATGATGAGAGGAAGAACATTTATTTTGTGGTGAAGGTCAAGGTCACACTGACCATGAACTTAACAAAGTTTCATGTTTCCTGCTCTCATTGTAGCAGGGTGTTTTTCTATGGGATTAGACACACCTGATGGCCAGCTTTGGTTTATAATATAGTGAAGCCCACTCAGTTGGATATCTCTTAACTGAATAATTGAATATAACCTTCAAATACAAGGCATTTACCATACCTTTAGTACAAATTTGTCCTGTTAATTGCAGATTTATTTTTTTTAAATAGTAGAGTGCAAGGTGGAGGAAGCCAGAGTACCCAGAGAGAACCACCGAGCAGTGGCGAGCAACAGCTGCCAGACTCCCCAATGTAATATCTCCACACGAGTAGGGTTAGCATTGGTTAAAGACAAGTGCACCACAGACATGCAACATGCCTTAGTACTCAGCAATAATGAGCCACCACTTAGGCAATCAGGAATAAGTGAGTTGGCCAAGGACACAATGCAGCTATCACTGGTCTGGACTGAACCATGAACCTTTTGGTTTGAAGTCCAATGCCCTAACCAATGATCCAACAAGCCTCCAGTCTGGCATTAAGAAATCATTGATGAGAGGAACACTATTATTTTCTTAACAAGAAGAAAATCTTTTTAACAAGAGCCAGGATTATATATCTTGCCGAGTTTACCATAAATGTCTGTACTGTCAGGAATACATGCAAACTCTAAAGCCACTAGGAAGTCGATACTGTTATGGCCTATAACCAGTGTAGCCCTGAACTAGAGCATCAGCTTTGTTATGGATTCAACCTACGGGTTGCTTTTCTGACCAACTGAAATATTCCATCCAATTGAATGTGAAAAATTTGATAAACATTCATTGTCTGTGAATCAATGCAAGAAATGTTTGTCAATCTAGACTTAACTTAACCGAATCTTTGATGATATTTACCACAATGAATGAAAGCTCGCCACAACTGGGGTTTAATCCTGGGAATGGCAATTCCTGGGTTCCCAGTTCTGAAAGCCGATACCCAGGAAATGTACAGCACAGAATCGAGAATACAGTGTGGCACTTTGTGTATTGAACTGAATTGAAACTTTGTAGGATTTTGGCAGCCCGTCCACACCTCAAACGTTTACAGTCCTTGATTCCTGCCGAGACATTTTTAACAAATCACTGTAGCTCTCAACCAGTTCTGGAGGACCCCACCCCCCCATGCCTTTAAACAGCAAGATTTTCTTCACCCACTTCAAAGTTCAAACTCGTCTTCATTTTCAGAATCGCTAGTATCACTATTCACTACCTCCTCCAACACCAACACCCTCTTCACAGCAATCACCAGTCTCATCTGCTTAAAGCAGTGGAGACTGGTGACAACTGTGAAGAGGAGGGTGTTGATGCTGGAGAAGGTAGATGTGATAATGTGAGTTATTCTGAAAATAAAGACAAGATTGAAGCGGGTTTGGGTTTTCATACTTATCTTAGGAAAAGAACTTTTCCATTTGGAGATGGGAGATTGCGAATGAAATATGTTCATTATCATTAAAATAAATGTGTCATGTTACCTTCATAAATTTGCTTGATATTCCCCAGGAAATTTCCTGGTTCCCGGTTCTGAGGGTAATTTCATTCCTGTTCCTGGTTCCTAGAAAATCAGGGAATATGTTAAACTCAAACCACAACTGTAGTTTTATGAATATGCCGAATGGACTATATGCTGGGCTGACACCAACATCCCAACTGTGGGTGTATATCAACCACCATACCTTACACCAGTGTTTTCTTTGAAGAATTTTCTGTGTACCTTGAATCCATTGTTATGTGTTCTGAAAAACTCCTTATCATCAGTGATTTTAATATACATATGGATGACAACAATGACAGTGATGCTAACAAGTTTATGACCTTCTTAGAAATATTTGGTTTACAACAACATGTTACTGGGCCTATTCATACCTCTGGACACACTCTTGACCTTATCACAAGATGTACTAATGACTTTCAGCTTTCTGAGCCTTTAATCCATTCAGATTATCTGACCATTCATTTGTTGAGTGCACACTAGGTGTTCGAAAACCATCACTGACACGTGAAGAAGTAACACTCCGAAAATTCAATCAAATTGACATTAACAAGCTTAAATGTTACATCGAAAAATCAGATTTGTGTAATTCTCAGTGTGCAAACCTGGATGATCTTGCAAAATCATACAACAACACATTGTCTTGCCTACTGGATGAGCATGCCCCTCTGAAAACAAAAACATTAATTATACGCCCAAGTATACCCTGGTTTACCAATGAACTGAGAACTCTGAAAGCAATAGTGGGAAAGACCTAAATCTTACAGTGAGGAAGCAGTATATAAGACTATTCAAAATCAGTTCTCCAACAAACTAAAAGATGCCAGAAAATCTTACTACACAACATGTGTTGAAGCTTGTAATGGTGACAGCAAAAAACTGTTTAAAGTTGTTAAAAATCTGTGTACAGAGAAACAAAGCGTGTCATTTCCACCACACGATGATCCATCAAAGCTAGCTGATCAATTTGGCAAATTCTTCATCAAAAAAATAAAATTAATTCAGGAAAAAATTAAGAACATAAATGTAGACAAAACTGACATCAAACAGAGACCACCAGAAAAAGAGCTTTCAACTTTTTGACCTTCAGAAATCCACGAGGTAACCAAATTAATAAAAGAATCCTCAAATGCCTCATGTCAACTCGCCCCAATGCCAACATACATTGTCAAATCATGTGTAAACTCTTTGGCTACTGTATCACAAAAATGATCAACATGTCTCTGCTAGAAGGATATGTGCCTGATGCATGGAAAATAGCAATTGTTAATCCTCTTCTGAAGAAACAAGGTGCGGAACTTGTGTTTGAAAACTTCCAACCAGTAAGTAACTTACTGTTCGTCTCTAAGCTGTGTGAAAAAGCTGCAATTGACCAACTAATGTTACATAGTGATATGCATGCTCCATTACCGGCCAACACATCGGGATTCAGAAAAATTCACTCAACTGAAACAGCATTACTCAAGGATCAGAATGAAATCCTCTTTAATGTGGAGTCTGGAAGGGTAACATTGCTTGTTCTTTTAGACATTAGTGCTGCTTTTGACACTGTTTGTCATAAAACTCTGCTAGAGACAATGAATTCTGATTTTGGACTTGATGGTGTAGCTGCTAGCTGGCTATTATGGTATCTCAAGAATAGACAGCAGCGTGTATCAATAAATGGTAATCTGTCAAAAGACTTCCATCTTGAATGTGAAATCCCACAGGGCAGTTGCCTTGGTCCTGTTCTGTTTCTATTCTATATTTCGAAAATGTTCACCATCATTGAATCTCACCTGCCTGTCATCCATAGTTATGCTGTTGACACGCAGGTCTATTTCTTTTTTTGACCATCAATCAAGGATCAAACTAAAGCTCTAGAAACTATTGAATCATGTATTTCGGACATTCGCCCATGGATGGTTTCAAACAAATTAATGATAAATGATGATAAGACTGAATTCCTAATAATTGGTTCATGACAACAACTCACTAAAGTTGACATCAATTCAGTGAAGGTAGGAAATTCTGCCATCAGTGCACATAACAGTGTACGTAATCTTGGTGCCTTCTTCGACTCTACCATGTCTATGGACAGACATGTTACAAATATGTGCAATAAGGCTTCCAGAGGTCTATACAAAGTTAAACAGATAAGACAGTTCCTCACCAAAGACTCAACAAAACCCCTAGTTCATGCCTTTGTAACTTCACATTTGGATTATTGTCATGCCTTACTGTTCAACCTTCCACAATATCAGTATTCTCGCCTGCAGGTGGTACTAAATGCATCAGCCCAAGTGGTATGTTGGGTATCATGATCTCAACACATCGCTCCTGTTCTGAGGGATATTCACTGGCTGCCAGTCAAGCACAGAATAATTTTCAAAACTTTATTATCAGTTTTTAAGACACAAAACAACATGTCACCAGCCTACTTAGAAGAACTCCTTAATACCAAGAATGTGCGTCAATACAACCTGAGGTCCGATGGTAAAATGCTACTACATGTTCCAAAACATAGGTGTAAGACATTTGGAGATAGGTCATTCTTATTTGCTGGCCCTCACTTGTGGAATAATTTACCAGAACACCTAAAAAGACTGTCAAATGTCAACCATTTCAAGAAAGATCTCAACACATACCTGTTTCAAAAAGCCCATAAGTGATGTTCTGGACTGTAAGATACTGTATATATGCCGTTTGTATATTTGTACAAGCTCAGTAACATGTACAGCATCTTAGAATATGGTTCTATATCTTCTGAACTATAATTTTGGAGCTTTTTAGATGTGTATATTATTATTATTATTATTATTATTATTACACTGCACAGTTCCACTAATTGTGTTGATATCTTTATGTTTTCAAGGTGAATGAAAAACGTAGTGATTGGAATATCTATATCTTTGTGAGGAAGGGGACATCACATTGTATAAATGATCATCTGCATGCAAACTCCACAAAAAGTGGGTAAACAAACAGCCCAAAACAGGGTCAAATTCCAAACGGAATTAGACTGATGGTCTGAGAGTACAGGTTAACCATCTACATATACCTAACACTGATTGCAGATGATACTTGCAAAAAACATTTTTGGATAAATAAACTAACAATTTTCATGTTTTACCTGCCAACAAAATACAATTTGTGATCTCTCTTTGAAATTAGCTCGATGAGGGGTAATAAGCTATGTTTTGGCAGTAAAATTAATAATTTGAAGGGTCATCCATGTGAATCTATTTATTTATTTATTTATTAGGGTTTTAACGACACATTAACAGCCAAGGTCAAATCGTGTCGGTGACAGTTTTACGGGTGGAGGAAGCCGGAGAGAACCGAGCAACGACGAACAGCTGCCAGCTCCCCAACATCATAACTCTGCACTGTAGCACAGGCAGGTTTAGATTGGTTGAAGACATGCGCACCATCGACGTGCAGTACGCCTTAGTACACAGCGTCATTGTGCCCCCATGTGGACAATCGGTGTGAAGTGCCTTGCCCAAGGACACAATGCACGAGTCCGAATTGATCTCTCAGACGATCACCCATCCAAGGATTAACCAAGCTCAACATTGCTTAACTTCAGTGATCTGACAAGAATTGGTTACCGCAATGCCACCGCACCCCGTCCATGTGAATAGCACTGGCCAATTATAACTCTTAATTTTGGTAATGGTTTAACAAATCTTCCAAATAACAGTCAGACTGCAATTGAAGTGGTCATTTGTCAAGTCATGGCTGCCTGTTTAACCCTGTGAACTCAAAATATCAAAATTTCAAGAAACAGATTTTTCCCACAATGCAACTGGAAGCTTGACCAAATGAATCTTGTGTGACAGCACTCAAGGATAGCTCAAATTCAAAGCTGCATTATGGGAAAAATTTGTTGCTTGAAATTTTGACAGCGTACACGGTTAAACACTGGACTTTCAGACTGGTGCATATGAAATTTATTCCGTTTTTTATTGAAGATGTAACTGCATGACCTTCAGAAATGTATGCAGTTCCACTGATATTTAATTGGCTGGATCATGATTTCACAAACCAAACTTCTTAAATTGTGTTTTAAATATTTATTCTGTAAATTAATGTATAAAAACCAAAATTGGTAACAAAAAATATTCATTTTCATCTTTAAAAAATTAACAAATACAATTTAGGCCTCACAAAGTAGATCTTCTGGATTTTTTTACAACTTGCCATGCTGAAGCATTCAATCTTGCCCAATGAATGCTTCAGCATGGCAAGTTGGAAAAAAAAATAAAATGACTGACCTCATTGACAATCTGGAAAAAGAATTAAAAAAAAATAACCAAACTTCTTAAATTGTGTTTTAAATATTTATTCTGTAAATTAATGTATAAAAACCAAGATAGGTAACAGAAAATAATCATTTTCATCTTTAAAAAATTAACAAATACAATTTAGGCCTCACAAAGTAGATCTTCTGTTTCTCAGGCCATTTTTTTGTTAAAATTGCATGCGGGTGGACGGGCGGTTTCTTATTTTATTTTTGTAATTATTTCTTTGCCATTAAAAAGTTTATGTTCTTGGTTTGTTTTATGTTTTAGGCCCCATAATCTACAGAATAGTATGGGTGGTGGTGTATTACGTTCCTTCAGTACAAGAAGGCTTTGCATTGCAAAAGCATTGCAAAGCCTTGTTTCACTCAGGGGACAATTTTATTGATTTGGGTAAAATATCAGACATAAACCATTTGATTTTGATTATTTTAAGTTTGGGTTGGTTATAAAAAGAAAGCAGCCAAAAGGACCAAGCAGGAGGGCCTGAGAAACAGATTATTTATTTTTTTAGGCCTTATTAGAACAAACAAGATTATTTACCCAACCAAAGAGTTGAAACAAACAGGACAGTTTTCAATATTAACCCTTTACTCACTGCACACAATATAAAAAAAATTGGCATTTTATTGTTTTTAAACTGTTTAAAAAAATTTCAACAAAACCATGTCAAGTGATCCCTTAATGGGGTTGCACCAATCAGGGCTCACATATGGTTTTATTGAATTTTTTTGAAAAAATAATTCTTTTTCAACGGCTCGATTTGTAAATTACATGGATGGATGTGGCTGATTTGTTAGTAAATTGTTTAACCCTTTACCCAACGAATCGCCCCCATCCACCCGCGTAATATGCAAATTCAGCAGCTGACAAAATAATATTTTTCAAAAAATTTCAACAAAACCATATCATGTGACCCCTCTTTGGAATGAGCTCGATGAGCTCATTCCAAAGAGGGGTCACATGATATGGTTTTGTTGAAATGTTTTTAAAAAATGATATTTAAAATAAAAAATTTTGATATGGTCTGCGTTGGGTAAAGGATTAAACCTTTGCCTGATATATACAATGCCTGCAATTATTTCTCTTGGAAATGTAAAAAATTAAATTTTTTGTTTAAAAAAGCATAGCTTATGACTCCTGATTAGAATGAGCTCATTCCAAATGAGGGTCATAAGCTATGCTTTTTAGCAAAATTTTAGAAAATTTGAATGATTTTTGTGAATAGCACCACCACATTAGGTAAAGGATCAACCTCAAATTAAAGTTATTACAAGAGGTGTACATCAGAGATGCAGGCATCGAGTTGTGGTGGCAATCAGAGAGTGTTGCATGTCCATAACCCAGTTATTAATGATATTCTGGTTGTCAAATCTGAAACCTTTGTTCAAGTTATAATGCTAATAAGTTCAGAATTCGTAAAATTAATTAAGGTCCATAACTCTGTAACAAAAAATCATGCAGGGCCAGTTTTTGAATCCGCTTGAAATATTATTGCAAAAGAGCTTATGGCAATATTAGTTAAATCGGTGAACGTTTGTTCAAGTTATTGCGCTAATGAGCTCAAAATTTGTAAAATTGACTAATTAAGGCCCATAACTCTGCAATGAAAAATTGAGCTGGGCCAGTTTTAAAACTTGCTTGAGATATTCTGGCCAAAGACCTGTATGGCAAATATTAGTCCAATCGTAAAATGTTTGTTGAAGTTATTGTGCTAACGAGCTCAAAATTCGTAAAAATTGACTAATTAAAGCCCATAACTCGGCTCGGCAATGAAAAATCTGGCTGTGTGGTGCAAGTTTTCCTAACATTTCGACTTTCAATGAGTTGTATAACTATCATATCACAGGCATGCAACTTTAAATGAGTTGTATAACTATCATATCACAGCATCAGATTAACAAGTTTGGAGAGCAAATTACGACCGATTGACGTTTTCGGTACATGAAATTATGACTAATGGACGCTCTTAGAATATGGCGATATTCAAGTTAAAATGTGGCAAAATTATCTCGCAAATAAGGTGCTAATAAAGCATGTAACTTTCCACTTTAATGTAGGCTGTAATTTATCTGAGAGTGCCAGAAAGCAACCACCAATTTTAACTCTTGGCACGGAATATTCTGAGAAACAGAATTCTCAGTGCATAATATTGTTCAGGAATTTTGAAGAAATATGGGTATTAGACAAAAAACGTTTTAAGGTTCTCATTGCATGCAGTAAAAAGCCACTGATGCAAGGTTTTCAATAGAGCCATGCTAGTGACTTCTGGCAGACACCCTGTTAAAAAGGGATCAAATTATTAGTGGAAATTAAAGTTATGTGAAAGATGAAAATTTTATGAGGTACACAACATCTTACGTTAGGCTCAAAAGACCAACTAGAGATTTTATTACCCTTCTGAAGATATGCTGACGATGAAATGTGATAAGAATGAAACTTGGCATCTGAGTAAAGAGAATACCATCAAACTAGATAATCAAGGCTGCAAACTGCAACATTTTAAAAGCTAATGGGATACACCACTTTCATTTCAACTTTCCTTTCTTAGTCTTCGGTCCTTTCTTATCTTCCTACAAATAAAAAGAGTATAGAATGTTCTGAGCAAGTCAAAAGTTCGTCACCTGGGAGAAGCTCTCAAGCTACCAGTCAAATTCTTCAATGATCTGACACTGTTATGAGAGTGAACCTGTCCAACCCTTTACCCAACGCAGACGATATCAAAATTTATTATTTTAAATATCATTTTTTCAAATTTTAAAAAAAATTCAACAAAACCATAACATGTGACCTCTCGTTGGAATGAGCTTGTTCCAATGAGGGGTCACATGATATGGTTTTGTTGAAATGTTTTTAAAAATAATATTTTTTCAACTGCTGAATTTGCATATTATGCAGGAGGATGCGGCCGATTCATTAGGTAAAGGGTTAATTAGTCCATCGCCTATTTTTAGATTCAATCAGATGGAATATTTCAGTTTGCTGGGCAATCAAATCTACAGTTCAGCCACTGTGGAATGGTCAAAATCCATGTGTGGGCAGTTTTGCCCATGGACACTTTTCTCAATCAATAAACAGTAGTTTTCATCCAAATATTCAATGAAAGAAGCACCAGGTCAAACCCGAGGCTTCATTACTTGAAAATCTGATGATGATTCCATTGTTTTATGTCGGAGATTCACTGTTAATGTATGCATGGAAATATAGCCTACGCATAAATATTTACCTTTCCACAATGACCGTATTGTAAATGGTTTGGTTTCTGACCAACTGAAATATTACATCCAATTGAATTTAAAAAATAAATAAATATTCATTTTTTTGAATCAACGCAAGAAATATTTCTAGACTGAATATTTAATCTTTACCATTACTCTTTACATATTTATTTAATAAATATTATGAATGAAGACTCACCACAGCTGTAGTTATATGATTATGCCATGTTCCACTAATTGTCTTAATAACTTAACCCTTTAACTATAGTAATGGTCAAAACCGGTCGGCACTATTCACTATCAGGGCCCCACTGAAAAGTGCTGAAAGCCACTATAGCGGCTTTACAATGTTTGCATTAATCTGTTGTTGGCTTAGCAGTAGAAGAAAAATATTAATATAAAATTATTTTGTTACAATTTATTGGAGAGTGCTAGTTGGCACTCTCCAATAAATTGCAACAAAACAATTATTTATGAGCAATATCTTGCTAAACTAAGTCTCCTTTTGCTGGTAGTGTAATATCTTAGAAAAAACATACTCGCATTACAAATGCTCACATTGAAAAGTAATTTAGCTCTCTACCAGTTAATTTTTTTTATTTTTTTATTAGGGTTTAACGACACATTAACAGCCAGGGTCATATCATGTCGGTGACAGTTTTATGGGTAAAGGAAGCCAGAGTACCCGGAGAGAACTACCGAGCAATGACAAGTAGCTGTCAGCTCTCCAACATCGTAACTCTGAACCGTGGCACAGGCAGGGTCAGATTGGTTGAAGACATGCGCACCATCGACATGCAGTACACCTTAGTACACAGCGTCATCGTGCCCCCATGTGGGCAATCGGGGTTAAGTGCCTTCCCCAAGGACACAACGCGGGAGCATGAATCAGTCACTGAAATGGTCACCCATCCAACTACTAACCACGCTCGACGTTGCTTAACTTCGGTGATCTGACGAGAACCGGTCACCGCGATGCCACCATGTCCCCTTACCAGTTAATCATAGTATGAATACAGAACACAACTCAAGTAGAGTATTTAATGGAGATGCTTTAGTATTTATTATTTATTTATTGGTGTTTAAGGTCACATATTTCTGCACAATGGCTAATAATGACCACAATAGCTTTACGGGTGGAGGAAGCCGGAGTACCGGAGAGAACCATCGAGCAATGGCGAGCAACTGTCAGCTCCTCAACATACTAAGTCTACACAAGCAGGGTAAGCATTGATTGAAGACAGGTGCACCAACAACGTGCAGTATGCCTTAGGACACAGTGCCGCTGTGCCCCCACATGGGCAATGGGGGTGAAGTGTCTTACCCAAGGACACAATGTGGTTGCCGCAGGTGAGATTTCGAACAGAGGACCTCTTGGCTTGCAGCCTGCACCTCTACCTACTGAGCCACCATGTCCCCATTCTAGTACTTCACACATAACTTGGGCACTTGTGAAATACAGGAAAAACTCTTCCTCAGGTTGTTGATTCTGATCCCCCTTATTTCACCTTCATTGTTTCTGTCTTGAAGTAAAATTCTCTGCTAATTATTAATGCTCTTTATACTCAAGCAGGCATGAGAAATTTCTACCAATTGCCAGCTTTCAGCCATTTGAAACTTTAAAAAAAAAAAAAAAGAAAAAAAAAATCGAAAAACTACAAAGATAATTTTAAAAAATGTAAAAGGTGTTCCCAGTTTACCTGGACGAAATAAAGAGGGGTTGTCTATCCTATTATCTTTAAATTTCAACTAGAGTAAGGGAAGCAACTCCATCTCATTACTTGGAATGCCATTTGTATGTGTTTTTACCACTAACAAGATGTCAATTTTGGACAGGAAAGAGGAACAATGTATCAAGGACATTCACCGGACAGTTAAAAATCAGGTTCGCTGCGATTGGCTTGACTGGCTAGTAAAAGTGGGAGATGGGAAAAGTTTCTTTCTGTGAGAATTTATTCGCAAAATTGATATGCAAAGCCTGCGGTGTTTGGTGCAACCATGAAATAAACTACATTGGGTAGGGTGGAAATGGCCCCTCTTGAGCTCTCTCCAACTCAGGCCTTTGGCACTCGGCAAGAGCCTTTGGCTCTTGCTCCACCAGTTTTCAGCCATTTTGGTCCAGTCCTGCCACATGCCCTCTCAAATCAAAATTTCAAGCTGTACATTTTTCCCATAATGCAACTTGAAATTTAAACCAATTCAATCTTGAATTGGTAAAATTCCTAGTTGCATTATGGGAAAAATGTGCAGCTTTAAATTCTGATATTTCAACATCAGTTTGCCAGGAACTAAATATTCATACCCACCTTCTCTTTTATATAATTATTCTCTTGCAATATTTGTCTTGTACAGTTGTTGATATGTTTGAACCTATCTGGACCGAGTAGTATACCACCGTACCATCTACTCACAACCACCATTACATTCTCTACATCCAGAATCTGTGGACAAAAATGAAAAAAGAAAAATTCTGGTGTTTAAAACTAAATCCTTTCTTGAATAAATTCATATGAATTCCATGTATTCAAATAATACATTACCCAACATGGCTAGAAAATGTTTTTTTTGAATAACTAATAATATTTTTTGAAAAAAATAATAACTTTTGAAACACAGATTTTTGTAAATAAAGCAGACTATATATGAAGGATTAACACTTGACTTAAGAAATCATAAAGACAAGAGAAAAAAAAAGAGATTTCCCAAACCACCTCCAATTTTTTACTCCAGACCTTAATCTTTTTATGTACAACGACAAAAAAGTTGAAAAATTTATAGTAATTTATATATTTTTTATACTTACCAATGACCCAGACATAGCTGGTGCTAACTCTTAAAATATAGGGCCAAACACAAATTTTGCCCCCCGAACCCCAAAATTTGCATCTAAAACTAAAGAAAACATGTCCTGAAAGGCCCTCCACACTTCGCCCCTACTGCGCATGCGCAGTGTCAAGGACGTTCCGAAATTGGCGCCATTTATCATTCTAATAACCAGTGCCTGGTAAGCGCTATGTACTCAGTGGGGAGGCAAGAGTTCCCAACTCCTGGGAGGGCCATCCCCATCTGGGTCATTGGTAAGTATAAAAAATATATAAATTACTATAAATTTTTCAACATTTTTATACTGTACCAATGACCCAGACATAGCTGAATAGTAAAAAGGCTGGAGGGCCAAGGACATAGAGCAAAATGGAATACGCTCAATAAAATAAAATAGAGTCATCCCCTGTAGGGAAAAGAAGTAATAGGCCTTACATGTATCTTTCTTATTTATGATAAATTAGAAAGATACAACACCTTCCAAAAATTGAGCTTCATACATCCATGTACTCTATTAATATCCAATATAATCCTTATACTAATAATTTTTAAAGTAAGCCAATAATAAAGTAAGTCTAGAGAATAGAGACTCTTATACTCCTAAAAGTGTCTGAGAATTGCATAATCATGTCCGTTGACATATGCAATATTCAAAAGCTATACTTTAAAAACTAAGACTTGAATGAATTTTATAAACTTAAACTTCTCACTAAACAACCATCCCAATAACAGCTCAGAATTACTAACTCTGGAGGAGGTATCCCCTTGTTTTCATAGTAAAAACAGGTGACCCAAGGGAACACCCTCCCCCCCCCCCTTTTTCTTGCCCTGGGTCAAATAGCCCAGAGCGAAGAGGGCAGCCGAACGGAGACACTGCCGAAACAGACAGCCTACCTAGCTATAGTAGCAACTGTTAAGAGAATGACATTCTGAGCAGTAGATAATAGACCTAACAAAAGAGGCCTCAAGAAATTGACTCGATATTTCTAAGATAAAATTCATGAATGTGGATGGCTGAGCGCAATGAGCGGCCTTCAAAAATCTATAATAGCGGCACTATTAAAGTAAGCCCAAGAAGTAGAAGAACTCTTACTTCATGAGCCGAAATCTTAAGCACAACTGCTAAGTCAATGATATACCATAAGCAGTACGCTAGTTAATAGAATCCATTAACAATAAAATGGAGCGTAACGTCCTTCTACTAGACATCAAAAGACAGAAGAAGCTTACGCCCTTGTAATAAACAGATATCTGTTTATAAATACATAAACTGTACCCGGAAAGAGTAAAGGCCTATGCCCATACGAAGACGGAAGGACCTTAAAATAATAGGTTCCGGATAATAGGAGCCTAACTCTTATGCAACAATCCAACCTAAATAGTAACGGAAGTATTGATTCCGAAACTATGAAAGTGAAAATCATCCATCGATAGTGCATGAAACTCACTGACTCTACAGTAAAAGAGAAACCAACAGAATTACTGTCTAAAAGGTCAGAATTTGAAAACTACTGTTTCCAGAGGCTCAAATGATTACTTAGCTAAATAAGAACCGAAGTTAAAATCCGTATAGGAATTTAATCTAAAGATTCTAAGTCTATTTATCAAAAAGTTACTAACTGACTTAGATAAAGAGACAAAAGACTCAATTGTAAACTATCGTAGAGTGCATAGGTATGAGGTAACATAAACCTATAACCTAAATATTATAATAACAGGCTGCAGTAGATCTTTTGAAACAAGTATACTAAAAAATAGCAATGAGTAGTATGGAGGGATCAACAATATGAACATAATGATCCCTACACCACGACGGAAGAGCCTCCACTTTAGTCGCATAGAATAGCGAAGAAGAGGATCTCCTATAGTAAGAAATCGCGTCCAAAGCTCGTCCAGTACAGTGCTTACAATGCAATACGGACCACACAACGGAATACATGAAGGTTGCGACCTTGCTGGTTGTGATAAAGATGACACGATTTACCCAGTGAAAAAAGATCCTCACATAGAGGAAGATTTCACGTTAAGATCCACAGTAGACAAGAGAGTAAATTACTCATGATCTCTGTGAAGATAGAGATGCTATCAACAGAAATGTATTGTGGTTGTTTATCTTAGCAATACCTGCTAAAACAACAGCGCCGGAGGATACGCGTATCCTATCATTCCGTCCTATAGATCAATAGAGCGTTAACAGTATTAGCTCAGAGATCTGGACAAGCCAACACATACGTCTGCAATTGATTAGCAAGCTGTGTCATAAATAAAACATCATTGGGCGCTCCCATAGATAGCAAATCTGATTGAATACTTGTTTGTTGAGAGTCCATTCTGACAGCAACAAGCGACCCGTAAGAGAACGGGAGTCCAATAAAACAATCAGACGACCCAGAATATGACGGACCAAAACTGAACTTGGTGTACTATAACCAACAGACGGATTCTTTCCATTAAATGAATAACAGAAACGAAAGAGTGCCTCCCTGGTTCCGGAGATACGCCACTACTGTCGAATTAAAGGACAGGAATTTGGGCATGCGTTTCTGAATAATGTTCATGCAATGACATAAAGCAAGCCTAAAAAACATTATTCCGCGGAAGTTAAACTGATAGCTAAAAGACTGCGGAACCCAAAGACCCTGGCACTTCGAATCCGTAGGGATCAGTATATATCCCAATCTGTTTGACTGGCAACCGTCATAACAGCCACACTCGGGTCCGGCAACTGCGGCGGCACTCTCTGAGTCAACCACCGAATGTTTGCCCCAGTCTGAATCTCTTGTAACACTAGATAGACAAGAGAATGTATAAATCGAGCAATTCATGGATTGCCGGAAAGTTGCCGTCGAAGAGAAGCTCCTCCGAGAACGAAGCGACTCTGAGAGAGTTCTTAACCTTACTATCCACGCGTGTGGATGTAGCTAGGGCTGCGTCACGTCTAACCAACTCCAATCAGCCACTGAAGGGCGGAGTTATACGTGAACAAACTACTGCCCTCAAAAGAAATTACATTGAGAATAATATCCCGTAAATCTTTTCTTGAAGACGTAATGATAACGCCTCAGTAAGGCGGATTACGTATAATAAAGCGTCTAAGTTAAGTCTACTATACATAATGTCGTTCCCAACATTGAAATTGGAAAAGACATAAACGGCGAAAAAGAATATATGCAGTCTTTAATCACACCGTCTAGACGCATATGAACTCTCGGTATGCCCTGCTCTGCCAAAATAAACTATTTGTAAAAATGATAAAATGGCAGAAATGAGCCACGCGGACAAGAAACTAAACTATCATGCTTAGTAGCAGGCTTGTATATATATATAAATATATAGCGTCGAAAAATAAAACACATGTTGTAATGACAATATTGGACTGCGTCTGTAAGTCAGGGACAATGTCCCTGTACCGATCGAAAAATCCGAGTCCAATGACGCTATAAGTCTCTTATCCAAGATCGCAGCAATGAAGTCCGAAAAATAATCACTGGAAGAAATGCCAGAAGATATGAAAGGCATCTTCCGATACTACTGAAGGGAAAACTCGAAATCTTTCGAATCCCTTTCGCCATCCTGTCGGACCCTATAAAGCGTTCGGTCGTCCGTAGCTGATGCAACCGCGGACCGCACCGACCCAGCGCCGTCGGATAATTCCTGATTCGACCGAGAAACTGTCAATTGCTGGGATGCTGCGAAACAACTGTGCTAACTCGGATAGCACGTCCGTCACTGAGGCCTGAGGAGAAGCGGTCTTACGATGCATTGCCGCAGGAAGCTCCGAGATCGTTACCCCGTGCATACTTCCAATATGCGAGCGAACGGAGTGTATAGGCCTCGTGTCCCTTGGCTACCGGATGGCGCGACCTATTCGCCGTGGAATCACTGAATGCCGAAACTGATCGGATACTCGAGGTCACGTAGCCAATGTGCGGTCGTGTGCCCTGCTGTGAGGATGAGGAAGCATTAAAGACAGTCTCTCGGACTGTAAATATAACTGAGCGTCCCGAGCAACGGACATATGCTCCGAATGTAAAATATCTGAACCACAACATGCGGTCCCCTATGTTGTTGGCTTCCTCCGATCTGTCCTCAATCTGCCGTCACTGGGTGAGTACTAAAGTAATTAAAGTGCTCGCATCACCCAAATCTCCTTCCTAGACCGCAACGGACGAACCCGGCAGCCGAACCATTCGATGAATGTACGCTACACCGGATGAGCTAGCGAATGTCACTCCGTAAGCGATAGACATATTCCATGAGCACTTATTGCCGCTAACTCTTCATTAACTATGACGACAGAGGCACACTTTTGAAAGACATCTCCATAACTCTTCGAATAAGAAACCAGAAATGCTTAAAATAATAATATATATAGCGTCGTTCAATAATTCGAAAGTTTGTGTGACATTATTGGACTATGTCGGAACTGAGGGACGATGTCCCTGAACCGAACCAAAAAGTTCTAAGTCCACCGACGCTATCAGTTTCTTATCCGGCATCGCAGCATATGTTGTTCCGAAAGGGAAAGCTTGAAATCCTCCGAATCCCTTTCGGTATCCCGTCGGACCGGATGAAACTTTCGGACGTCCGTACCCGCTTCCGCGGAGCGTCCCGACCCAGCATCGTCGGATAAAATATATGCGACAGATTCAGTTGATGCTGGGATGCTGCGATAAACTGTGCTATTAAGGAAAGCACGTCCGTTCCCGAGGCCTGTGCAGTAGCGGACTTACGATGCATTGCCGCTGGAAGCTCCGTGTACGTTGACTCCCGCACACTTCCTATGCGAACGTCCGGAGTCTGCAGGCCTCGAGTCCCCGGCTACCGACCCAGCGCTGTCGGATAATTCTCGATCCGACACCGTTTCTGTCGGCTGCTGGGATGCTGCGATAAGCTGTGCTATGTGCACAAGAATGTCCGGCGTCGAGACCTGCGGAGGCGCAGTCTATCGCTGCTTCGCCGAGGGCAGCTCCGCATCAGATGGCTCCCGCATACTTTTCCTATGCGAACGTCCGGAGTCCATCGGTCTCGAATCCCTGGCTGCCGGATGGTGTGACCTGGTCGCCGAAGAATCCTTGATCGGCGAAGCTGGTAATATATCGGCGGTCACGCAGCCAAGGTGCGGTCGTGTGCGCTGACGAGAAGAGGAAGCCTTAGCAGTCTCAGCGGACTGCCTATACAACGGAGCGTCCCGAGCGACGGACGTATGCTCCGCTAGCGACACATTTGTACCACAACATCTGGGGCCAGATGTTGTTGAACGAGAGAGGGGCCTCTCTCGCTTGCCGTCCGGATGGACCGGAACGAGCTATGAACCGGACTAAAAGGCTTCCTCCGTTCTCCCTCCGATCCGCCGTCACTGGGTGTGCATTAAGTTAATTTTATAGTGCTCGCATCACCCCAAAATTCCTTCTAGACCGCAACGGACGAACCCGGCTGCCGAACCATTCGGTGAATGGACGCTACACCGGGCGAGCTAGCGGACGTCAAAGGCCGTCGAACCTACTAGGGTCCTCTTAGGCAATTGGCGTATTACATGAGCACTTTTCCGCTAGCCCTTCATAATTGTGACGACGGAGGCACACTGTTGGAAGACATCACAGATACATCACCCTAATCTTGATCGTCTGAAATAGAAATTGATAAAGTAGAGTGACCCTGCGGGGAAAGGACCGGAGTGTCCAAATCCCCAACAACATACCGTGACATACGCTTCCCATATTGTCATCGAAATCATACGATACAGAACAGGAGTTAATGCGAGTACACTGACCACATATAGAATGATAATAAGGTCAGAGGAAGACTTCCTCTTAAAACAATTGATCAATATCCTTTCAATGTGAAAAGAAAACAAGTCCTGGTACTCGCACTAACCCCTGGCAATCAAAATACATAATAATAATATGATCCATTAATATAGAAAAAATAATTGAAATCAAAATATTTTGAAAAAATATTTTTTCAGAACAGCCCAAGTTTCTGAAAAGTAACGTTGAGCCCCAATGGATCCCAAGCCTAAGTGTGGACAAAAATTTTAAAAATATTTTAAACAATTTATTCAACACTTACGAACAATAATAATGTATCTAGTTATGATTAAAATAACATAAAGATATTATTATTTAGAAATCCCCCCCTCACACAGAGGGCTGTTGTAAATGTAAACAATGAGTGTAAAAACACTAAAATAAGACTCCAGGCACCCAGGCCCGAAATCAGTTACCAAAAATACACTATCTGATGCAAAACAGAGACTTCCAGGGAAGAAACTGCAGAACATCAGATGGTAGATGCAGAACACAACGCCTAACCACCCGTAGGTGAAGACGTAAACATGGGGAAAGAACAGAATTTATTCTGTTATTCAGCTAAAACTCCCAAGAAATTTTAGTAATAATAATTACAGAAACTATGCCAAAAGCACGGGAGAATAGCAAGGGGGAACTTAAAGGACAGGGAGAGAGGAAAACACTTGAAAAAACAGTGTAACTAAATAATCAGAATGACAACAAAATGGCTGCTGCCTTGAAAATAGGTAACTTAACATAATTTCATTAAAAAATTTTAAGTTACAGCCCTGATAATATTCTGTCACACATTCTTTTCCTCTCCTCCTTTTCTATCCTCCTTAGAATCACCATTTCACTAATATTTATGTGTCTGGCATCATTTAAACTGAGATTTAAAAGCACAAAGATCAGTCAGATGTTAACTGATGAAGGGCCAAACTTAGAATGATAAATGGCGCCAATTTCGGAACGTCCTTGACACTGCGCATGCGCAGTAGGGGCGAAGTGTGGAGGGCCTTTCAGGACATGTTTTCTTTAGTTTTAGATGCAAATTTTGGGGATTGGGGGGCAAAATTTGTGTTTGGCCCTATATTTTAAGAGTTAGCACCAGCTATGTCTGGGTCATTGGTACAGTATAAAAATATTACACCCATTTACACTCTGTAATAAGATTGACATGAAGACTGGAGACACAGTTCAGAAATGAAACAGTTTATCTCTGACAGATACATTTCTTTTTCCTTATGCTTGTGATGCAGGTTTGTGTAATTGTGTAAAAAAAACACAAAACAAGTGCAATGCCAAGGATGGCTATGCCCACCTCCCCCACTGCCAAACATGAGTTTCTAGTCATTTATCTTCATTGATATTTAATTAACCCTTTACCCAATGTAACGGCCAAAACCGGCCAGTACTATTCTCAAAAATCGGCAATTAATTTTCATTTTTTTTTTATTTTTTGTCTTAAAAACATAGGTTATGACCCCTCTTTGGAATGAGCTCATCGAGCTTGTTCCAATGAGGGGTCATAACCTATGTTTTTGAGACAAAAAATGAAATAAATAAGTTATTCAAGAATTTTTGTTTGCAAGTGTCGTCTGCTTTTCGTGGTAAAGGATTAATAAATATCTTATCTCAATTAAGCCATAGCTCCAATACAGCAAACCACCAAATGTGCACTTGGGACACTAATGCTCCCCACTTTATGATAAACCTTTGTAAATATAAACTTTATTTAAAAAAAAGTTTAAAAATAACATTTCTTTTCATTTCATTCAGTCAAACGAAAGTTAGCGCCTGGAAACCACATTCGAGATGAAAATTAAGGATGGAGTCAGTGACCTTGACCTTAAAGCCCACAGCCACAAAATAAATAAGGTTCTTCCTCTCATGGTACACAAGCCACAAATCAAGTTTGGTTAGAACTGATCAAACAGAACTCTAGTTACAGCACGGAAACCATTTCTAACTAGATTTAAAGTTGAACCAAGTCTTAAAGGGGTCATAACTCAGATAAAAATTATTGCACCACACTCAAAATCAAACTCATCTGGTATTTTGTCAACAGTAAGCTATATTCCAAGTTTGATTAAAATCGGATACGTATAACTCAAGTTACCATCCGCAAACCAATATCAACATGTCTTCTTAGTTGGAAAAGTCCATCCATAACTCTGCTAAAAAATATCGGACCAGTGGTCGATTATAGTCAAGTCATAGTGAGTATCCACTGTAATTGACCAATGGAAAGAATTTTATACAAGATAAATACAAACTTGTCACACCTCACCATCCCTCAGTATGGTTGTATGTTTTATAGATTTACTTTTCCATAACTGGCCAATTTATCTGTCACATGACATAAATCTTTACCTAACATCACCAGCAGATGATATATTTCTATCCTAAATAATTAAACAATTTCATTGTTTGCTTCCAAAACATAGCTTATGACTTCTTGGAATGAGCCCAATTTGCTCATCACAATGAAAGGTCATAAGTTGTGTCTTAACCCTTTGAACCTGAAAGACTGCTTTTCTGGTGCGGAATCGTGATATAACCTGACTGCATTAAAGTATATAGTTGCTTAGTGAATTTGTGTGATAGACCAATCACGATTTTCAACGTACAGTCCCAAAGCTGCATGATGAAAACATTGATTGGACTTCCCCCAAGTAACAAATCTAGACTCTTCCAATTGATGACACTGAACTGGCATGGAAGATACCACCAAGGTTCAAAGGGTTCAAGACAAAAACTGCAAAATTACAACATTTGGAAAGTGTTTTTTTTGTGTGGCACTGGACAAATTTGGATGACACATCAGGAAAAGGGTTAATCCTTTACCCAATGTAACCATCAAAACCGGCCAATGCCAATCACAAGCCAAGACCAATACCGGGTCTGGACCTGCGTCGCTGCATGCAACTGATTACAGAGATGAACAGACTTTAAAGTATCAGCAAACAGGAAGTGGCTGCATGGCATATCTAAAAATTAGATACACGATACAACTCATCATTATGAAGCAGCAGACCAAATATAAAATCATTCCCTTTCAAAGAAGCCAAGAAAACTTTGACGGAAGAAGTGTTTCGGATGGACTGATGGATGGAGTCGAGCGGTTACTAGACCTGCTGGCGACGCAGGTAAAAATCACCATTTAGTTTTATTATTTTTTCATGTTTTTGTCTCGAAAACACAGCTTGTGACCCCCTCATGGGAATAAAAATCATTTGAGCTTGTTCCAATGAGGGGTTACATGACATGGTTTTATTGGATTTTATTTTTAAATTTGAAAAAAGTAACAAATTTTGATATCATGTTTGTTGTGTAAAGGGTTAACAGGACTTGTCTGTACTCTTGAGATATGGGATCAGAGAGAAAGAGAGAGAGAGATGTGCATACTTTCATCAAATGAAGCATTCTGGACCCAGCATGTGTCTCTCCAGCATCATCACACCCTTGAATTGTCAGAGATGTGGACTCTCTTTGGCATATCCTGTAAATAAAATAGGAGTAATTTTGTTAGGTAAAAACTATCATAGTTAAAAACAACATAGGCAGCCAAAACTTGCTGAGAAACAACTGAAAAGGCTCATAGCATGTAACTTGAATTTGTATAAAAAACCTACCTGTTCAGGCATCTGTTTTGTGGAAGTAAATAGTGATCAAAATCAGAATAAGGCCTTTAACCCCTTCCGTGCTGCTGACAGATATTCCTGCCCAGGACAGAATTTCTCTTGTCACTGAAATACGTATAATTTTGGCACATTTAATCAAATTTTCCACTGATAAAGTGAACAGACTCTTTCACAAATGATTTCTTAAGTTAAATTTTATATAAATTTTTCATCAAATCTAGTCATGGCTGCTGTAAAGCAGCCATGACTAGATTTGATAAAAAATATCTTGAAAATACCCAGCGGGTTATGAGTTAAAGGTGAAAGATGAACCTGTTGTCTGCCCTTGAATGCAGATGCTTTCAATGCTTTATTAGGTTGGTAATAATTGGTTTTTCTGAAGACTTATGACAGTATTCTGACACAATGCGACCCTGGCCACTGAAAGCAGCGTTATCCCACACAATAGAACAAACAAAGAAACAAAAAATGACTGCACAATTCAGGACACCAATTGTGAATTACATTTTTGTTTGAATGGAGTCTTAGATTGGCAAGTTTTTGGTTTGGTTTGAAATGGGGAATATCATGTCCAAATACCATTGGGAAAGCATTCTATATTTGGACTCAGTAGACATCTAAGAAATCCCTGTTCCTCTATCTGTAATACTGTCCAACACAATAAGACTCTGATTCTTTGGGTAAAGGGTTAACTGGTTCAATGCTTCAGCACTATTTTATAATAATTAGGCCTAAAAAAAAATAAAAATCTATTTCTTAGGCCCTCCTGCATGGTCCTTTTGACTGCCGCATGCTCTCTTTTTATAACCAATATAAACTTAAAAAAAAAATAAAAATTAAATGGTTTATGTCTGATATTTTACCCAAGTAAAAAAAACTGATAAACTTGTCCCCTGAATGCAAGAGGGCTTTGCAATGCTTTAGCATTGCAAAGCCTTCTTGCTCTCAAGGGACGAAATATACCACCACCCATGCTATTCTGTAGATTATGAGGCCTAAAACATAAACCAAGAACATGAACTTTTGATAGCAAAGAAATAATTACAGAAATAAAAAATAAAATAAAAAAAATGCTCGCCCTCATGAAATTTTTACAAATAATGGCATGGAAACAGAAGATCTACTTTGTGTGACCTTAACACCACAGCTTTTAATACGCAAAATCCCCAATTCTACATGTTTAATTATTGTAAAATATATGGGAAGTGAGTTGTCAACAGAACACCCATGGAGTGGAGGTTTCACTTGCATAGGCATAGACTTTATCAGCATTCCCCATGTGCGATCATGTAGGGGTGAGTATATGTCGGATTTGTTTTCAAAACAATAAATGCATGGGACGAAATAGGGAGTCAGCAATGGTGGTTACCGTCAATCATATCATATGGCACTCATTTATGATCGTATATCTCAACTTCACAATCTATGGCACAAGTATTGACAATACTTCATTTATATCAATGCATTTTGAATGTTGATCTTTCGAAATGGTATCTCAGAATCACTTTGCAAAGCAATGAAGATATGCATCTCGCTTCAGACTGTACACAGTCACATTGCAATATATTCTTAACCTAAAGTTTTGTTTTCAATTTGGATTTACAATATTATTAACTGGTTGAGGGCTAGAAACCACTATGGGGGGGCTTTCAGTGAATAATATCACAATTTATACTTACTACAAAAGTTAACTGCAACACAAATGAAAAAGCATAAAATATACCAAAATCTATTTATCTGAGGCTGAGTCGAGTTCATGTCTGCTATTTTCTGCCCAGGATTGTGTGTGTTAATTAATCGTGTGAGCTCTTTTGGAAACAAAGGTGATGTATGCCCCTCTCATGCAATCCTGGATATAAGAGGTCGGACATGGACAGAGTCAGACTCAGTTATGTATTTATCAGACGGCCAGTTACTTGCACCCGTCACTCTGTCCAAGGCCAATTTTCATAGGTAAGTGGGCAATGACTCATCGGAATGGTGGGTAAATTATCGCTCACCTCTATTTTTGTTCATTGAAAGTACAAATCCATAACAGTTTATTTCCCATCATCATAATACACGACAATCATTTACAAATTCCGTATACCACAGTATAAAAATTCAATGCAAAACAAAAGCATAAAACAAGGATTTTGTAGATGGACACTTTCCCAGGATATTACTCCTGCAACGTATCGAACATGCAGTGCTTCCCCTTGATTTGAATTTCCGTATTCACAATTGTCAAAAGCAACCTAAATGCATTTTTTTTAACTGAAGTACTGTCGTCACACTAACTTATCAATGATATGGTATAAACCCTTCAAGGTATGTGTTATATTTTCTTAATTATAATTAGAATGTCAAACCCAGAGCTAATTTCAGTGGATGGCACCTATTCTTTGCCGGTAAGATTTTACCCCTGTCCGGCAGGGTCTCTAAATGTCCGACAGGAGTCAGTTTGTATCTGTCATTTTGTCTGGCACCCCCCCAGAAAATTAGTGACTCAACATGACGATGCTGATCTCTGTTTTCAAAGTATGTAGACAAGAGGCCTCTAAGCCTTTACTGCTCAGTCCAGGGTCATAATTTTAGGGGCAGGTAAATACATACACTGCCTCTCATTTTATTCTTCCGTGCTGGCACTCATGCCATATTGATTAACCCATTTACATGCATGTGTCATTCTGTGTTTATTACTCGTCTTCACGTCTATAACAACAATTATTAGAAGGACAGTCAGCAATTCATTTGACAAATATCAACAAAGACAATGCATTCTATCACCAACCAAATTTGTGAGGGGAACCTGTGTTACTATTTTGTCCCCTGAGTTCCAATGTGTTCTATGTGCCTACTGGCACACAGAACACATTGGAACTCAGTGGACGATTTTCAGCTATCGCTAGCAATTCAAATTGTAATTACATTGTATGATTTGTAGAAAATTCCAGTGAAATTTTGCTTTAGTCCATCAACGATTTCTGTTCCGCACATATGTGCAGAACTGATTTTCATTTTCCGCATGGTTTCGTGTTGCTGGACATGGGGATTACATAGAACAGGTGTGTAATAATGGATAAGTGTAAGACAGAGAGAGAAAATAAGAGACATGATCAGCTTGCATCCTTGTGTATTACAACCAGGCTCTGAAGGGATGATATTAAAATAATTTCTCGATTTTACTTTCAAGTGTCACTAAGAAAGGTATTTTTAGCATTTGACACTCAACATGTTCCTTCATTTGAATGAGCTCATTCCAATGCGGGGTCACATGATATGATTTTGTTACAAATTTTTGAAATAATTTTTTTTTAATTGGCTCAATTTGTAAATTATGCATGCAGATACGGCCAATTTGTTAGGTAAAAGGTAAATATTTATTCTGTTCAATGATGCTTTCAACAGCTACAGACATATCATATTGGACTGCTTTACATGAGGAGGAATCTTCAATGCAATGAAAGGACCGCTAAGCAGCAGGAAATACTTTTTAAGATTTTCGAACACACTAACCACAGGCAGAACAGTAGCTTGCTTTTCAGCTGCTGAAGATATGTTACCCATCTGTGTGCCATATACTTCAGCATCTTGTTTCAATAAGCTCTTACTTTAGTTGAACAGGCTATTAATTGAAAATAGAATATGTTTTCATTTTTGGAATTCACTTTAAACCCTCTGCACTCTGATGTCAAAATGGCAAAGTTTTCAGCAGCAAATATTTTCCATAGTGCAGTTTGATATTTAACCAAATATACGTTGTTTGACAGAGCTCTGTAAATTTCAAATCCACTGCATGGAGGCAAATACAAAATCAACTGCATTGTAACCATAGTCATCACTGGTAGGAAAAGAGAGCATTCAGAAATCATGAAAGACACAGTTTTTTTGTAGGGAGGTGGGGGGCTTTTAACCTACATTCTAGTTATATACCATCTGACTTAGATTTGTGAGTGTATGTATGTTTGTATAACTTTTATTTTTTTTTTTTTCCACAATTGTGTCCTCTATGTACAATTTGTCACGATGTCATATACGTTTTACGTTTTTTTCTGACTTCAACCTCATGTCCACTAACTTCTCCCTCCTGGCCCCTGACTTCTCCCTAAAGTCTCTGGAGGGAGAAGTCACTTCTCCCTAAAATCAGCAGCCAGACTGACCCCTGGTGCACAGGGTTAATCACTCTTTTCTTTTTGGTTTTAAATAAGATCATCTTCTTTATATGACTAACCCTGTGCGTTGTACTGCCTTAGTGAGAGCACCTTTTTCTGTGGTGTGTTAAATGGCAGTTACCAGTTTTTGATAACCAGAAACTGTGACTAACTCTGTGCATTACATAGAGAGTAATCGCTTGACTGGACAGGTTACGTGAAATAATTCATGAGAGGTGAGGGATGTTGTACAAACATGAGTACGCAAATTATTTCATGTAACAAGTCCAGTCAAGCGATTACTCTGCTTATTACTTTTCATTATTAACAATAATTTCGTTATTTAACCCCTTACCTAATGTAACAGCCCAAACTGGACAGCGCCAGTTAATTTTCATTATTTTTTTCATTTTTTGTCTCAAAAACATAGGTTATGACCCCTCATTGGAACGAGCTCGTTCCAATGAGGGGACATAACCTATGTTTTTGAGACAAAAAATGAAAATAATAGTTATTCAAGAATTTTTTTTTTGCCAGTGTCGTCTGCTTTTCATGTTAGGTAAAGGGTTAAAAAAAAACCCAAAACAATGAAGTCCCCATTACACCCATGGCAAAGCATCTTCATTTGCGCACATGGATACATGACCCAATTGTTGATTGCATAATTCACTTGTGAGGTTATCATTTATAATCAAACCAGGAAATCCCAGTAAATCACACTTTGGAAAGTAATAAACAGGGTTAGTCACACTTTTTGGCTTATAAAAAAAATCATCGTTAACTGAGTAACTAATCCTGTGTACTATATATAGTAAACTAACTCTGTACAGTTAGTGTAAATCTCATCTATATCAACTCTGTACCCAACGTACAGTACTACAGTGGAATTTGTTTTGAAAGACCACACTTTTTGCCAGACAAAGGTGGTCTCTCATGACAGGACCATTACAGAGTAAACAACCAAACAGTACTGGGTCCAAGTAGTCTCCAAAGACAAGTGGTCTCTCGCGACTGTGGTCACTCAAAACAGGCTGTACTGTATTCTCAAAAAATCATTCAAACTCAGCTGATGACACTCTCGTTGGAAAGGGTTGTGGAAAGTTTTTATTTAGAGGATTCCAAAAATGAAAACATATTCTATTTTCAATTAATAGCTTCTTTTGAGTGAATAGTTGAGAAATAATAAGTATCTTACCTATAAGCTAATATATTATGAGTAGCATTGGCAATTTTCTTATTCTCTAATAATTTCTCCATAACCATCTTCACCTGATTGAGAAAATAATAGAATGTTTAACCCTTTACCTAACGAATCGCCCTCATCCGCCTGCGTAATATGCAAATTGAGCAGTTGAAAATCTAAATTTTTCAAAATATTTCAACAAAACCATATCATGTGACCCCTCACTGGAACGAGCTCATCGAGCTCGTTCCAATGAAGGGTCACATGATATGGTTTTGTTGGAATTTTTAGAAAAATTTAAAAAAATTATATTTAAAATAATAAATTTTGATATCGTGTGAGTTGGGTAAAGGGTTAAAAGAGTAAGCTCCCCTCATTGATAATCCTCTTACCTTTGAAGACTCATATTAGGCCCCTACGATTACAAAGTTTTGACATGAATCGAATTATGAGCAGATATTTGCGGAAAATTTTGAAATGACTTGAATTCCAATCATATTTTCAACAATTTCAAGTCGATTGCATAGATCTTCTAACAAAATTTTGAGGTCTAAATCAACACCTTTTTCCATTTCAATTTTCGCCGTTATTAACACCTGTAGCAATCTCCTGATTTTAGAAGACATCATGACATGCAGGTGGACTTTATTTTCTTGTATTATTATTATTATTATTTGGGTTTAACGACACATTAACAGCCAGGGTCATATCATGTCGGTGACAGTTTTACGGGTGGAGGAAGCCGGAGTGCCCGGAGAGAACCACCAAGCAACGACGAGCAGCTGTCAGCTCCCCAACATCGTAACTCTGAACTCTGCACCGTGGCACAGGCAGGGTTAGATTGGTTGAAGACATGTGCACCATCGACATGCAGTAGTACGCCTTAGTACACAGCGTCATCGTGCCCCCATGTAGGCAAGCGGGGTGAAGTATCTTGCCCAAGGACAGAACACGGTTGCCGCAAGTGGGATTCGAACCGAGGACCTCTCGGCTTGCAGCCTGCACCTCTACCTACTGAGCCACCGCGCCCCCTTATTTTCTTGTAATTTCACATGGTCTCAAATTATGATCATAATGGAACTGAAGTTGTTTAACTTCTCAGCTATTTGGAGAATGGTGGGGGGTGGGGGTGGGGGGGGGGGGGGGAGGGCGGTGGCGTCGCGTTAACTGGTTCTCATCAGATCACTGAAGTTAAGCAACGTCGAGCACGGTTAGTAGTTGGATGAGTGACCATTTCAGCAACTGATTTGCACTCCCACGTTGTGTCCTTGGGCAAGGCACTTAACCCCGATTGCCTACATGGGGGAACGATGATGCTGTGTACTGTGACGTACTGCACATCGATGGTGCACATGTCTTCAACCAATCTAACCCTGCCTGTGAGCAGTGCAGAGTTCAGAGTTACAATGTTGGAGAGCTGACGGCTGCTCGTCTTTGCTGGGTGGTTCTCTCTAGGTACTCAGGTTTCCTCCACCCATAAAACTGTCACCGACATGATATGACATTGGCTGTAATAGTGTCGTTAAACCCTAATAAACAAATAATTTGGAGAAGGCATCAAAATTTGAATATTTTTATATATTAAATGACATGCACTGTTATATAAACCTGATCTTGAGAAGAACACAATGCCGTCTGTTAATAAACACAACTTTGACACAGTTTCTTTATCAATATTCATCGGATTTAAGTTAACAAGAAAGTCAATATTCAAGAACCACGAGTGATTAGAATAGTTTTGTTTCGGCAATTCCTCGGATTTCCTCTGTAATTCAAATTCAGAAATTTCACTTACTAATCATGTTCAAACTATCGCAATTGTATATTTTGTTAGTAGATTTGGTAGGAGATTTTTTATCTCATTATTATCCAAGCCTTAAATTTGAATAGAATTCAAATCAAATATTGGAGGTTGAATTGCCGATCGAATGGTCTCCATATAAAATTTTGGAGCCACAATCAGCTTGTTTATCCAGCTTAAATCTAAAACTGGACGGAACTAGCTGTCTGGATTTGGAACCAGGAACAGATTCTACGACTTCTATTGCATTCTTCTCCAGAAGAGACTGGACTTCTGATATAAGCAAATCTCTCTTCTGAAAGTTTGACGGAAGCTGAGTCCAACGTGGACTTCGTGTTAACAGAGGTTTTTCCTTGAAGGACAGTTTTAGACCTTCTGAAATAATCCCCTGAACCCATAGGTCGTCCGTAATTGACAACCAATTGGTGAAGAATCTCGACAGCCTTCCGCCCACTGGAGTGCAATAGAGGTTTTGACCATCACCTCCTGGACCTGCGAGGCTTGCGGGAGGAGAAACTACGTCCTCCCAAACCCGCACCTTGACCAGTCGACCTTGGGGTATCTGACCGGTTGTCCCGGCCAGCATTACGACCCCTACCTGAGTCGCTACTCTGACGGTCTCTAGAGTAAGACATAGAGGCTTTCTTAGATCCTCTATAAGAACTTCCCTTGGACGTACTCGCCCCAGAAGTTCCTGACTTACTCCTCTCTGCTGAGTCCAGTTTTTTCGAAATGGACTTAAAGAGCAGAGAGTCCAAAGCTTTCTTAGTAATCTGATCATAGATTAACGAAAGCTTACCATCGAAGAGAAGCTCTCCTGAAACCGGAGCGAATCAAAGAGAGTTTTTAACCTTAGTATCCACTCTTGTGGATGAAGCCAGGGCAGCATCACGTCTGACTAACTCCAAATTTACCACTGAAAGGGTGGAGTTATACATGGAAAATGCTATGGCCCTCGAAAGAACTCTCAAGGAAGTTTGAACATCCTGGAATTCTTTTCCATCGAGACGTTGTGATAATGCTCTGGTAAGGTGATCTGCGTAAGTTAAGGCATCTAAACTGGTTCTGTTAGACGAGATTGTCGTCTCCAACATACTGGAGAGAATCGACATAGACGCTGGCAATGACAACTCCAAGTCTTCTGCCTGGTCGTCTAAATGCAGAGGAACTCCTGGCATGCCCTGTCCTGCCGTTTCAAATCTATTTTTACTGTTGATGAACGGCAGATGTAGAGCATGAGGCGATAAGAAACTGGATTTGCCAGTCTTAGAGGCTAGCCTAAATATAGCGTCATTCAGAAGTTCAAATGTCCGTGTGACATTTCTGGACTGGGTCGGAAACTCAGGTGCAATATCCTTATTCCGGCCGAAAAAGTCTGTGTCCAGTGACGCTATCAGTCTCTTATCTGGTATCGCAGCACTCTGGTCCGGAGGAACAACTTCTGGAAGGTGTTGCCAGATGAAATCTACAGCCACCTTATGTTATTCGGAAAGGGAAAATTCCAGCTCCGCTGAATCCCTTTCACCATCCGACTGGACCACATGTGAATCTCGGTCGTCCCTTTCTGACTCTGCAGGGAAGCGTACCGACCCAGCTTCCTCAGACAGTTCCTGATCTGAAAGAGTTTCTGAAGGTTGCTGGGATGGTGCGATGAGTTGTGCTATCTGTGATAGCAAGTCTGTCACGGAGGCTTGTGGAGCCGCGGTCTTACGTAGTTTAGCTGCTGGAAGCTCCTGGGATGGTAATTCATAAATACTTCTCTTATGCGAATGTCCCGACTGGTAAGGCCTCGTGTCCTTGGCTACCCGATGGCGTTACCTGGTCAACATGGAATCCCTGGTCGGCGAAGCAGGCTGGATATCTGCGGTCACGTAGCCAAGGTGCGGTCGTGTGTGCTGATGTGTGGATGAGGAAGCCAGTAGACTAGCCTCGCTATGAGGGACTGTCTATGAGACGGTGCGTCCCAAGCAGGAGGAGTGGACGTATGCTCCAACTGACGAACGTTATGTACAACAACATCTGACCTAGACGAGCTAGCTACCGGACTGTCTGGCTCCCTCCGTTCCAACCTCTGATCCATCGCCGCCGGGTGTGCACGATCCGAGTTTATAGTGCTCACAACACCCGATCTCCTCTCCACAATGGACGAACCCGGCGTCACAACCATTTCTCGAATGAATGCTTCACCGGGGGAGCTAGCGGGCGACAAGGACGTCGATCCTACTAGGGATCTAGGCACTTGTCGAATTTCATTGAGCACTTTTGCCGCTAGCTCTACATTTAATTGCGACGACGGAAGCACATCATGGAAACATCACCCTGTTCTTGTTCCTCTGAAAAAGAGACTGAAAAACTAGAGTGACCCTGTGGCGAGAGGACCAACGTTTGTCATCCCAATTGGCACACACTGAGCAAGAATTAGTGCGAGTACACTGACTACAGCAAATACAATGAACATGAGAATCAGAGGAAGACTTCCTCGATTTACAATTTGAACAATATTCTTTCATATTAGAAAAAATATTAAACAGTCATCGTACTCGCACTAACCCTTGAAAAACAAAGATACATAATAATAATATAATCCATTACAACAATTTCGAAAAATAATTCAAAAGAAAAATTTTTCGAAAAAATTTCAAGATGAGCCCAAGTTCCCAAAGGGAACGATGAGCCCAAATGGATCCCAAAAAAGCCTAAGTGTGGACAAAAATTGTAAAACATATCTAAAAATTAATGCTACACTTACAGACAATATTAATGTATCTGGCTATGAACAGAATCTAATGGAAGACAAGGAATCACTGTCAGAAGTAACCACTGTCAACGTAAACAAAAGTGAATAAAAAACCGGAAACAAGACTCCAGGTGCTGAAAATATGGCCTGAAATCAATAATTAATTTTAAACACTATCTGAAGTAAAACAGAAACTTCCACAGAAGAAACTGCAGTACACCGAATGGTAGATGCATGACCAAAATGCCTAAACACCCCTAGGGTGAGGACGTAACCATGGGAAAAAACAGAATAAACATTCTGTTACTATGCCAAAAATTCCCAAGAAATTTCAGTAAAAAAATTACAAAAATTATGCCAAAAGCATGGGAGAATAGCAAGGGGGGTATCAAGGAAAGGGAGAGAGAAACACTGAACAAAGAGTGGAAATTTCATAGCAAGAATGAAAACATCAGGCCCATGCCCCGAAATTAGGGAACATGAAATAATTTTGCATAAAAATTATAAGTTACAGACCTGAACACATCCTTCCACTGTTTCTTCCTCTCATCCTCTTATTTCATCCTTAGATCCACCATTGCTTTCATGATTTTGTGTCTGGCATCATTTAAACTGAGATTATAAGCACAGATATCAGTGAGATGTTACTGATTGAAGGGCCAAACAAAGAATGAAGATTTTGTGCCAATTTTGGTACTTCTTTGACACTGCGCATGCGCAGTGGACAAAAGTATAAAGGACCACATTGGACATGGATTTTTTGGATTTTGATGCAAATTTTGGGGATGGGGGGGGGGGGGGGCAAAATTTGTGTTTGGCCCTGAAATTTAAAGAGTTAGCACCAGCTAAGTTTGGGTCATTGGTACAGTATAAAAATATATACAAATTAGGCCACACAAAGTAGATCTTCTGTTTCTCAGGCCATTATTTGTAAAATTGCATGCATTTTTTATTTTATTTTTTATTTCAGTAATTATTTCTTTGCCATCAAAAGTTCATGTTCTTTGTTTATGTTTTAGGCCTTATAATCTACGGAATAGCATGCTTGGTGGTGTATTTTGTCCCTTGAGTGCAAGAAGGCATTACAATGCCAAGGCATTGCAAAGCCTTCTTGCACTCAAGGGACAAATTTATCAATTTTTTTAACTTGGGTAAAATATCAGACATAAACCATTTAATTATTATTTTTTTTTACAGTTTACATTGGCTATAGAAAGAGCATGCGGTAGCCAAAAGGGCCATGTGGGAGGGCCTGAGAAACAGATTTTTCATTTTTTTAGGCCTTAACACTAACACTGTAAAAATACACAGGGTTAGTTGGTTACATGTTACAGGATTCAAGAACTGATGGAAGTTAAAAAATTTATAGTAATTTATATATTTTTTATACTTACCAATGACCCAGACTTAGCTGGTGCTAACTCTTTAAATTTCAAGGCAAAACACAAACATTTTGCACACCCCCCCCCCCCCCCCACCCCCCCCCCCCCCCCCCCCAATCCCCAAACTTTGCATCAAAATCCAAAAAATAGATGTCCTATGTGGTCCTCCATACTTTTATCCACTGCGCATGCGCAGTGTCAAGGAAGTACCGAAATTGGCGCCAATCCTCATTCTTACAACCAGTGCCTGGTAATAAGTGTTATATAATCAGCGGGGAGGTATGAGTTCCCAACTCATGGGAGGGCCATCCCCGTCTGAGTCATTGGTAAGTATAAAAAATATATAAATTACTATAAATTTTTTAACATTTTATACCGTACCAATGACCCAGACTTAGCTGAATAGAAAAAAGACTGGAGAGCCTAGGACATAAAAGAAAAACCAATAGACAATTACATGTAAACAGAATTATCCCCTCAAGGAGAAAAGGAGAAACAGGCTTTACATGTATCTTTCTTGTTTTTAGCAAAGAAGAAAGACACAATACCATTCCGTAATTGAGCACAATAACATCAATGATCTCTATTAACATCCAGTATAACCCATTATACAAATTTTTTAAAGGAAAGCCAATAAATAAAGATAGTCCAGAGAATGAGACTCTTTATACTCATTTAAAAGTGTCCGAGGATTGTATATTAGCGCTCGTATGACACGTGACAGGCTACACTTTAAAAATATTACATAAATGAGATAAACATTAGCTTTACACTTTAAAACCATCCCGGCACCGACTCGGAATTACTGACTCAAGAGGAGGTATTACCTTGCTTTTCAGTATAAAGCAGGTGATATAAGGGAAGACCATCCCCCCCCCACACTTCCCCTTGCTCTGGGTCAAATACCCCAGATCAAAGAGGGCAGCAGGACAGAGTCATTGCCGGAACAGAAAGCCTGCATAACTATAGTAGCAACTGTTTAGTCGACGACATTCTGAGCAACAGATAACGGACCTAAACAATGCCGGTCGCCAGAAATGGACTCAATATTTCTAAGATAAAAATCTGTGAATGTGGAAGGCTGAGACCAATATGCAGCCTTCATCAAATCGGTAATAGCAACACTATTAGCATAAGTCCAAGATGTAGACAGCGCTCTTACTTCATGTGCCGAAATCTTAAGCACAGGCTGCTGAGTTGAAGATAATTTTTCATAAGCAGAACGGATAGTTAATTGAATCCACCTAGCAAAAGAATGGACCGTAATGTCCTTTCTATTAGGCAGCAGAGACAGAAAGAAACGCTTACGTCCCTTTCTGATAAACTCAGATCTACATTTGTAAATACGCATAGCTCTAACAGGACAGAGTAAAGGCCTATGCCCATCTGAAGACGGAAGAGCCTTAATAACAATAGGTTCCGGATACTTATTAGGAGCCTGATTTTTAGCCAAAAATCCAACCTATACTACGATAGTGAGAATCATCAACAGATAGTGCATGAAGCTCACTAACTCTTCTAGCAGAAGAGAAGGCTAAGAGAAAAGCTGTCTTATAAGATAAGTATTTGAAGTCCACTGTATCAAGCGGCTCAAATGGCTCTTCTTTTAGCTTCAGAAGAACCCAAGCTAAATTCCACTTAGGAATTAATCTAAGGGTTCTAGGTCTATTTATCGAAAAGTTTTTCACTAACTTAGATAAAGAGACATTAGATCCAATTTGTAAGCTATCATGATGAGCATAGGTATCCGATAGCATAGACCTATAACCCTTAATGGTTATTGGCTGCAGTTTGATCTGATCAAACAAGCAGACCAGAAAATTAGCAATTTCTGGAATGGAGGGATCATAAATATCAATAGAATGATCCCTACACCACCTAGAGAAAACCTTCCACTTAGCAGCATAATTTAGTGAAGAGGAGGTCCTCCTACAGATAGAAATCGTGTCCTCTGCTCGTCCTGTAAAATGCTTGCCGTGCAAGAAGGACCGCACAGCGGAAATACGTGAAGGTTGAGACCTTGCGGGTTGTGATGCAGTGTGAGCGATTTCCTCTGCGAAAGAAGATCCTCCTGTGGAGGAAGCTTCTGCGGAATGTCCCACAACAGACACCTGAGTAAATTTATCCATGGTCTCAAGGATAACAGAGATGCTACCAAGAGTATCTTGCAGTGAGATTGCTTGATTTTTAGCAATATCTGTTGAATCAACGGAACTGGAGGATATGCATATCCTATCATTCCGTCCTAAGAGATCGAGAGGGCATCTACTGCAAACGCTCGAGGATCTGGGCATGGCGACACACACGTCTGCAACTGATTGTTAAGATGCATTGCAAACAAGTCTATCATAGGACGATCCCATTGGTAGCAAATCTGATTGAATACACGTTTGTTGAGAGTCCATTCTGATGGCAACATGCGACTTTTCCGAGAAAGGGAGTCTGCTAGAACGTTCAGACGACTCGGAATATGACGGACCGATAGAAGAACATGATGCTCTTGGACAAACAGAAGGATTCTTTCCGTTAAATTGAACAACGGAAAGGAATGAGTGCCTCTCTGGTTCCGAATATACGCTACTACTGTCGAATTGTCGGACAGAATTTGAACATGCAAATTCTGAATAATGTTCATCCAATGACGTAGCGCAAGCCAAATTGACATCATCTCTTTGATGTTTATGTGCTTCTTTAGGAACTGTGGATCCTAAAGACCCTGGCACCTCAAATCTGTTGGGCTCAAGGTTGCGCCCCAACCTGTTTGACTCGCATCCATCATAATCGTAAAACTCGGATCCGGCTGTTACAGTGGTACTCCCTGAGTTAACCACTGAATATCTGACCAAGTCTGAATCTCTTGTTTCACTTGATTCGACAAGACGATGTTCGTTTTGAGCGAATGAATCTTCACACTCCAATTCTGAGTAAAAAATATTTGGAGTGGCCGAGTGCGTAGTCCCCCCATCGGAATAAGATCCAAGGCAGCTCCGCACAAGCCTATCAGTCGCATGAATTCTCTCGCTGTTACTACATCTGAGTGAAGACAAAAGCGAGCATAACAACTGACTAATTTCGCTCTGGTTAACGGCAGACGAACGAGATTGCTGAGTGTCTCGAAGCTCATTCCCAAGTAGGTGAATGACTTGGATGGCACTAGATCTGACTTCTTTTCGTTTACTATGAAACCGAGATGTCGGAGCAATTGAAGCAGACTCTGAATATCGTTCTGAAGTGTTAACTCATTGCCGTACCTCTGAAGAATGTCGTCCAGGTAGGCCAATGTTACCGCAGATGAATGAGCTCGGAAATGAATCATTACCGAGTTCATTATTCGTGTGAAAGCCCAGGGCGCTAGGTTCAGACCGAAGCACATTACTTGGAACTGATAAACGACTCCTAGGACAGCTAAGCGAAGATACTTTCTGAACGCCGGATGTACCATGACGTGAAAGTACGCATCCTTGAGATCTATGCTCGCAGCATAATCATTCACTCGAATGCTCGCTCTGACCGATCGGATTGTCTCCATATAAAATTTTGGAGCCACGATCAGCTTGTTTATCCAGCTCAGATCTATGACTGGACGAAACGAGTCGTCTGGTTTTGGAACCAGGAACAGATGACTATAGAAACCTGGAGATTCCTGGTTTTCTATGTCCTCTATCGCATTCTTCTTCAGAAGAGATTAGACTTCTGATAGAAGCGAATCTCTCTTCTGAGGATTTGACGGAAGCCGAGTCCACCGCGGACTTCGAGTTAACGGAGGTTTTTCCTTCGGAAATAACCCCTTGTACCCATGGGTAGTCTGTAATTGACAACCAATTGGTTAAGAGTCTCGATAGCCTTCTGCCCACTGGAACGCAACAGAGGTTTAGACCATCACCTCCTGGATCTGCGAGGCTTGCGGGAGGAGAAACCACATCCCCCACGACCCGCACCTCGCCCAGTCGACCCAGGGGCATCTGACCGGTTGTCTCGGCCAGTATTATGACCCCTACCTGAGTCGCTACCCTGATGGTCTCTGGAGTAAGACCTAGAAGCTTTCTTAGATCCTCTATAGAACTTCCTCTGGATGTACTCGCCCCAGAAGTGCCTGCCTTACTCCTCTCTGCTGAGTCCGACTTTTTTGAAGCCGATTTAAAAAGCAGAGAATCCGAAGCTTTCTTAGTAATCTGATCGTAGATTATAGAAAGCTTACCGTCGAAGAGAAGTTCTCCGGAAACCGGAGCGACTCGAAGAGAGTTTTTCACCTTACTATCTACTCTTGTGGATGCAGCCAGGGCAGCATCATGTCTAACTCCAGATTTGCCACTGAAAGGGCGGAGTTATACGTAGAGTATGCTATGGCCCTCGAAAGAACTCTTAAGGAAGTTTGAACATCCTAGAATTCTTTTCCTTCGAAAAGTAATGATAACGCTCTGGTAAAGTGATCTGCATATGATAAGGTGTCTAAACTAATTCTGTTAGCCGAAATTGTCGTCTCCAGCATACTGGATTGAATCGACATGGACGACGGCAAAGACAACTCCAAGTCTTCTGCCTGGTCGTCTAGACACAGAGGAACTCTCGGCATGCCCTGTCCTGCCGTTTCAAATTTATTTCAGTTATTGATGAAAGGCAGCTGTAGAGCATGAGGCAATAAGAAACCAGACTTGCCCGTCTCAGAGGCTAGTTTGAAAATAGCATCATTAAGAAGTTCAAATGTCCGTGTGACATTCCTGGACTGGGTCGGAAACTCAGGTGCAATGTCCCTATTCCAGCTGAAAAAATCTGTGTCCAGTGACGCTATCAGTCTCTTATCCGGTAACGCAGCATTTTGGTCCGGAGGAACAACTTCTGGAAGGTATTGACGAATGAAATCTACGGCTACCTTATGTTGTTCAGAGAGGGAAAATTCCAGCTCCGCTGATTCTCTTTCACCATCCGAATGGACCACTTGATAATCTTGGTCGTCCCTGACTCTGCAGGGGCGTGAACCGACCCAGCTTCCACAGACAATTCCTGTTACGAAAAAGTTTCTGACGGCTGCTGGGATACTGCGATGAGTTGAGCTATCTGCGATAGCAAGTCCATCACAGAGGCCCGTGGAGCAGCGGTCTTACGTGATTTAGCTGCTGGAAGCTCCTGGGACGTTAATTCCTGCATACTTCTTTTATGCGAATGTCCCGACTGTGAAGGCCTCGTGTCCCTGGCTACCGGATGGCGTGACCTGGTCGATGAAGCAGGCTGGATATCAGCGGTCACGCAGCCATGGTGCGGTCGTGTGTGCTGCCGTGAGGATGAGGAAGCCAATAGACTAGTCGCGCCGGACTGTCTATGTCACGGAGCGTCCCGAGCAGGAGGAGTGGACGTATGCTCCGACTGACGAACGTTATGTACAACAACATCTGGGCCCAGATGTTGTTGTAAGAGAGAGGGGCCTCTCTCGCTCGTGGTCAGGTAGACCTGGACGAGCTAGCTACCAGACTGACTGGCTTCCTCCGTTCCATCCTCCGATCCATCGTCGCCGGGTGTGCACGATCCGTGTTTATAGTGCTTGCAACACCCAATCTCCTTTCCTGGACCGCAACGGACGAACCCAGCGTCACAACCATTTCGTGAATGACTGCTTCACTGGGTGAGCTAGCGGGCGACAATGCCGTCGATCCTACTTGGGACCTCTTAGGCATTTGCCGAATAACTTTGGCCGCTAGCTCTTCATTTGACTGCGACGACAGAGGCACACTTCTTGAAGACATCACGGAAACATCACCCTGTCCTTGTTCCTCTGAAAAAGAGACTGAAAAACTAGAGTGACCCTGTGGTGAGAGGACCGGCATGGACCTCTCACCACGAACAATATACCGTGACACACGTCTCCAATGTTTGTCACCCCAATTGGCACACACAGAGCAAGAATTAGTGCGAGTACACTGACTACATGAAACACAATGAACATGAGAATCAGAGGAAGACTTCCTCGATTTACAATCTGAACAATATTCTTTCATATTGAAAAAATATAAACAGTCATAGTACTCGCACTAACCCTTGAAAACAAAGATACATAATAATAATAATATAATCCATTACAAACATTTCGAAAAAATAATTCAAAAGAAAAAATTTTTCGAAAAATTTTCAAAATGAGCCCAAGTTTCCAATGGGAACGATGAGCCCAAATGGATCCCAAAAAAGCCTAAGTGAGGACAAAAATTTTAAAACATATTTAAAAATTAATGTTACACTTATGGACAATATTAATGTATCTGGGTATGAGCAGAACTAAATAAAAGACAAGGAATCACTATCAGAAGTAACCGTTGTCAATGTAAACAAAAGTGTATAAAAACCGGAAACAAGACTCCAGGCACTGAAAACATGGCCCGAAATCAGTCACCAATTTAAACACTATCCGATGTAAAACAGAGGCTTCCCAAGAAGAAACTGCAGTACATCAGATGGTAGATTCATGACCAGAATGCCTAACCACCCCGTGGTGAGGACGTAACCATGGGGAAAAACAGAATAAACATTCTGTTACTCTGCCATAACTCCCAAGACATTTTAGTAAAAAAATTACAAAAATTATGCCAAAAGCATGGGAGAATATCAAGGGGGGGTATCAAGGAAAGGGAGAGAGGAAACACTCAATAAACAATGGAGATTTCATAGCAAGAATGAAAACATCAGGACCGTGCCCCGAAATTAGGAAACATGAAATAATTTCGTATAAAAATTATAAGTTACAGGCCTGAACACATCCTTCCATTGTTTCTTCCTCTCATCCTTTTATTTCATCCTTAAATCCACCATCTCTTTCATGATTTTGTGTCTGGCATCATTTTAACCGAGATTTTCAAGCACAAATATCAGTGAGATGTTACTGATTTCAGGGCCAAACAAAGAGTAAGGATTGGCGCCAATTTCAGTACTTCCTTGACACTGTGCATGCGCAGTGGATAAAAGTATGGAGGACCACACAGGACATCTATTTTTTGGATTTTGATGCAAATTTTGGGGATTGGGGTGGGGGGGGGGGGTGCAAAATTTGTGTTTGGCCCTAGAATTTAAGAGTTAGCACCAGCTAAGGCTGGGTCATTGGTACAGAAAAAAATATAATTTGCTAGTTCCATCTTTAAGACATATGAGGAAAAGAGTTACTGTATTGTGATCCCAGGAGCAGTCTCTTCTCTCAAGCAGATTGTGATAAAATTGATATGTCAGACCAAAACTTTATAAATCAAATTTTACAAAATCAAAGAAAATCAAACATAGCCCCAGGATATAAATGTTCTCACATTTCCTTTTCATCAGATAAGAGGTAGGAATATTCTATAGTATAAAAAGAAAAAAAGTAATTAACACAAATGACTAAATACAGGAAAAATCTGAAAATCCTCACCTGTGTTTTATGAAAGACTTGTGCAAGATGACCTTGAAAGGTACTTCTTCTGTCAGTGACTGGATTTCCATGCAATATTGTTGGACATTCCCAGTCTGAAATTATAATTTAGTTTAGTTAGTGTTATTGATGTTTATAAGAACACTTTCCAGATCTATAACTATACTGTGATCACAACACAAATATAAAGTCAAGTTTTGCTAATTGTTTCGGATTCTTCTCAACTGGAAACCAAAATACTTAGTATATTAATCTCAACTGGAAACCAAAATACTTAGTGTATTAATCTCATCTGGAAACCAAAATACTGAGCACATTCCTCGCATCTGGAAACCAAAATACTCTGCATATTCCTCTAATTTGGAAACCAAAATACATAGCATGTTCCCCTCATCTGGAACCCAAAATACTTAGTGTATTAATCTCATCTAGAAACCAAAATACATAGCATATTCCTCTAATCTGGAAACCAAAATACTTTGCATATTCCTCTCATCTGGAAACCAAAATACTTTGCATACTCCTCTCATCTGTAAACAAAAGTACTTAGCATATTCCTCTCATCTGGAAACCAAAATACTTAGTGTATTAATCTCACTTGGAAACCAAAATACAAAGCATATTCCTCTAATCTGGAAACCAAAATACTTTGCATATTTCTCTCATCTGGAAACCAAAATACTTTGCATATTCCTCTCAACTGGAAACCAAAATACTTAGCATATTCCTCTCATCTGGAAACCAAAATACTTAGTGTATTAATCTCATCTGGAAACCAAAATACATAGCATATTCCTCTCATCTGGAAACCAAAATACTTTGTATATTTCTCTCATCTGGAAATCAAAATACTTTGCATATTCCTCTCAAGTAGGAACCAAAATACCTAGCATATTCCTCTCATCTAGAAACCAAAATACTCAGTGTATTCCTCTCATCTGGAAACCAAAATACATAGCATATTCCTCTCCTCTTGAAACCAAAATACTTTGCATATTCCTCTCATCTGGAAACCAAAATACTTTGCATATTCAAAGTCCAAGAAGGGTCAGAACTATAGAAACATCAATTGGGGAGAGATTCGAACTTGACCTGTATTTTCATTTGATAAACAACATACTAGAATTGAAGTCAATCTCAGAATCAAAACTCAAGTTATCATCCCAAAACCAAAATATTTAGCGAATTCTAATCAGGCCTGAAAATAGGCAGTCTGACATTTGTAGAATGAGTTCCTCAGAGGGTGAATTTGATGATGCTGTCCCATACAGCGGGCCAATTTATCCTCTGGGTACCTCTCTCTGTTTAATTTTGAAACCCTGATTCAGATTGAGGTTCACAGAGGGTAAATTTATCACTAAATTCACCCTCTGGGGACCTCATTTTTCAGATGACAGTCTGCTTATTTTCTGGCTTGATTCTAATTAATAAAGGATAATAACTATGGCAAAATTGATCAGAATGACCCCCAGATTTGACTTTCATGTGAGTTAACCACATACCAAATATGAAGGCAATAGAGGAATCTTAATTGAGGTTATCGTCTGGAAAGCATATCTGGAAGGCGGGAGGGACTATTATAATCCCTGATTGGATACGGGTGTGGGATGGGAAAATGGCAAGATATTTGGGCTAGACACGAGGCTTGCCGAGTGTCTGGACCAAATATCTTGTCCTGAGGGTGAGATTTTCCCATCCCACACCCGTACCCATCAGGGATTATTTTTCTCCCCCCACCATACAGCGGTTACATTAGCCAGAGGTAATCAGTGGTCACGTGCTGATATAATCAACTCATTTGGTATTCGTTGTTTTGAAAAACTAATGACACCATCAGAAAGAGCAAGCAAAAGTTATGCATATACCAAAGGTATATACCACAAAATCAATAAGGAACGGTGGCATCTTGGGGTTTAAAGAGTTTTAGAGCATCAAACTTTGATCACACGGCATTCTGGTGACGGCAAAATGAATTAGTTGGTAGCAAGAAACTGATACGATATGCATAAGGTCATAATAACGTTATAAATGTATAACGTCACGTGGGTGGGGTGGGATACATCTGTCTCTCCCTGCTATCTCACCGTGGACAGACGAATGTTACACATGCAGTGGGGGGGGGGGGGGGGGGGGGGAGAGAAAAATGTATGCAGCCATGCACAGACATGGGTGGACAGATACTGGCCATTTGTATAGTCTCCTGATAAAAATGTTGTTTGCTAGATTTCATGAATAAAGTAAAATATCAGATACTTGAAAATTAAAAAATATTCTACCATTGGTTGAGTATAATTTGAACAGTTAAATGTAAGAATATTTCTGAGGATGCATACCTGATTCAGAGTTGTCTAAATGATCATCTGATAACACACTGCCATCATCAGATAGTGAGAGGTCAAGGTCATAAACATCATCTTCTGACTCTTGAGTCAAATTTAAACACCTTCCATCACTATTCTTCATAGTTCGTCCACTGTCTGCAACAAAAATGAAGAAATGTACCACAGATACTCACATCATACTGAGCATGTTTGTTTACTGGGGTTTAATGACACTTTCAACAGTCACAGTCATATCATGCCTGGCAGTTTTATAGGTGGTGGAAGCTAGAGTAGCTGGAGAGTAACACTAGCACTGTAACTGTTAAACTCTCTTACTAAGTCGTAGAGCTGAGGTCTATTAACTTTGAAATGTAACATATTATATTACTATTACTTTTGATTTTTTACTTATTATATTATATTACAATTACTTTTGGAAATTGATTATAATTACTTTAGAAAATGTAATAAATATTACTTTTATTACACTTGTCAATTACCCAAATTTCTTGCAGACATTTCCCATAATGCAGATCAAGGCATGCATTAAGAGAACAAAAGTAGTACAGTGAAACCCTGTTAACTGAATAGCCACTTTGCCAATGAAAATTATTCAACTGACAGGAGTATTCAATTAACTGGGATTGTGTCACTTTTCTGTATTCTAGAGATAAACTAAGCTTTTATTCTATTGTATCTTGTTTGACAGAGTTCCATGAGCTCTGTCAAACAAGATATAATAGATGCTGAGGCCAAATACATGTAGGTCTATAAATAAAGGACAATTGGAGAGAGCCAGGGTAATTTCTCCACAGGTTACAAGATTTTTTATTCAATTAACAGGAGTTTACTCTATAACCTATATTCAATTAACAGGTCAAATTTGTACTGGAGGTATGGTAGGTGGTTTTATGTTTGGAAATTATATTCAATTAACAGGGTTATTCAGTTAAGAGATATCCAATTAAGTGGGCTCCAGTTCCACTGTACCAACTTAAAGCATTTCAATCATTTTGACTTGACAGGTTTTTCAATTATATGTATTGAGCAATCTGAAAATTGTTAAATGGTTTTGTGTTCGGAAATTATATTCAATTAACAGGGTTATTCAGTTAAGAGATATCCAGTTAAGTGGGCTCCACTGTAGTAACTCGGCATAAGCATGATTACTATTAGTTCAATAAGATTAACTCCTTACATACTGCTGGAAGATATTCCTGCCAAGGACACAAAATCTCTCGCCACTGAAATATGTATAAATTTGGTACATTTAACTAATTTCCCTCCCTGTAAATTAACTGGACTTTTTGACCAATGATTTTTGTAGTGAAATTTAGATGAATGTTTCATCAAATCCAGTCATGGCTGCTTCACAGCAGCCATGACTAGATCTGCTGAAAAATATTTTGATACTCTTCAGCGGGTTAAGAGTTAAATCCCAAATTTTGCCAAATTAATTGAAATTTGGATGTTTATGATATTTGGTGAATATACAGTTTAATCTTATCTTTGAATTTGCAAAGGCACTCTCTCTCAACTGTCAATGTATGATTTAAAGTAATTTTTATGTTACCTGGCTGGCACTGATGATATCTGGGCTGTTATGTAAAAAATATAACTTTTCAAAACAAAGTTTTCTTCATGAAATAACATGTTGTATTAAAATATCAGAGCTTTTAAGCAAATTATCAGCGAGAACATGAAAATAAATAAGTCACATTCAGGCTTGGCAATTTCAGGAGAGCGATTTTTTAGCTCTCCTTACTGCCCGCCTGAAAGAATTAAGGAGAGTGAAAAATTGCCCTCCTAAATATTTTGGTCTGGGATGATTGAGATTACATGTATTATGCTCACATTAAATTTTTGTTGTAAAGCAAAAATGTAATTTAACTTCGGAGTCACATAACATAATGTAATTTCATTTTGAAAGTGGTTTAGTGGTAAAAGGTAATGGCTGCAACCATACCCAAACACAGATGCAATCATTTGAAGCAAAATGGGTCACAGCAATATTTTTTTTTCTGTCAGTTTCAAGTTCAACAACTGACATCACAGTTTGAGTGGTAATTATTCAAGGAATATTGACACTATAATATACTACCATTACTACTATCCTGTCACTTGAAGCACTTGCACCAGGATGTGACTGTAGATTCAAGCAGACCTGTTGTCCAAGAAAGTCATATGCCTACCACTACCACCTTCAACCCCCCTTGGGGGGTTGAAGGTGGTAGTGGTAGGCATACGACTTTCTTGGACAACAGGTCTGGGTACACACACAGGTCTTGTCAAGTGTGTGTTCGGTTGTTGAGTGAAACATCTAGATGTCTAAGAGATTTCGCTTTACCTTAGTAAAGTTAATAAAATCACTGATGTAGTCTGTTGGTTTCAGTTTCAATGAGTTCGTTCAACTGGATACTTAAAATGCTGTGTAAAGCTAATTGCTCTCCTAAGCTGATTGAGGAGAGCGATTTTTTGCCCTCCTGCATTTTTCAGAATGCCAGGCCTGCACATTTGAGTACCGGTAAAAGGCGGAAATGATTTAACAGAATCAGAGAAGTTCCGGAAAAAGAAGGAGGCAATAAACTATATATTAGGTGTACAGTTTCTGCTTCTTTCTTGAAGATTTTGTTTATAAACATTAACTGTTTGTTTGGTCTAGAAAGGAATGGGCAGGCAGGATCTGTCATTTTAACCAAAACTCATATTTGATTTATGTTTACTTATTCCAGTAGAATTTCATTTCATCTACCCTCCCACTACAGAAGCAAGAGGGGGGCAGGCAATGCCCTCCCAGGGTCGTCAACCAATTTTTTTTTCAATGATTTATTCTTGATGTAAAGCTAAAATACACTCCAAATGCATTCTGAGCGCTTTCAAAATTCAAGAATTTTCCTGGAGGATACCCACCGGATACTCACCTTTGGGAAGGGAAGATCACCTCCAAAACTCTCCCCAATCTTGGGCCTTCAGCCTCACGACATGCATGGCTTCAGCTTATCATGGCAGGGCTACTAGTGCAAGTAATTGCCATTTTCACGGGGCCTGCCCCCCATGTCCTGAAGTGCTTCTGTGCCCCTGGATAGATCTGAACAGAGGTTGGTCCTTCATGTGCCATCTTTATAATAAGCAGTAACTGTTGGTTAAATCAGCAGTCTTAACATGTATTACTACCCTCAATATTCATACTTTTGACTATAGGCAAATGTTTTACCTTTTTGAACCCAAGAGGCCTCCTTTCCAGCCCAGGAACATGATATTTCATAACTTAGTTAAGAGGATGCCTGGTACATTAATGTGTTGGGTAGACCAATTAATATTTTCAATGTGCAGCCACAAGACTGCACATTGAAAAAATTAATTGGCCTACCCCCAAATAATGAGCATGGACTCTTCTAATTGCAGCCATTGAACTGGCATGGAAGATACCACCAGGGTTCAAATGGTTAACTGAATGAGAGCTAGAAGCCACAATCAAGGCTTTCAAAAACAAGAGGGTACCAGAGCAAAAGCCAGCATTTTCTCTGCTTATGTTTTATGCTCGGTAAAAATGCAAATAATATTTTTATATAAATTTGTTTTATAATAAATTATTGGAGAGTGCCTGTGGGCACTCTCCAATAATTTGTAATAAAGCAAATTTGATGGACAAATTGAGACCACGCAAAATAATCTAGCCCTCAACCAGTTAAGTAAATTTTACAGTACTGATGTGATGATTTTGATGCAAAGTATCACCATGATGAAATATATCTCATCGAGGCTCTACATGTCTCGAAAATCTAAATTTTATAGTAAATTTCCTTTCTTATTATACCTAACACAATTGTTTACTACAGGCTTGCACTACAGTGGAAGTCCCTAACTCGGATAAAATACTCTCTATTTTTGTCTTTCCCAAGCAAGTTGGGAAAGAAAAGTGGTGCAAAAGCACCAATAAAAATAAGGCAAAACTGGGTCGAGTGCAACCGGCGCAGACCCAGTACGGGACGCTCTCTCCCAAGTACAACTCCACGACTTCCGTTGCCAGTGCGCATATACCGTCTCTAAAGACTCATTCTTTTTGAATCCGTAAACGTTAGAGTTATGTGATCAGCGGGGAGGAAAGATTCTTTACCCGTAAAGAAGACGGGAGGGCCTCCATGTAAACAATTGTGGTAGGTATGATAAGAAAAGAAATTTACTATAAAATTTAGATTTCTTATCAACCTACTCACAATTGTTTACTACAGGCTGAATAGACAAAAGGCTGGAGGGAATCGCATAACCAACCCCCACATAACCCTAGTGCACTAGAACCGTGAAGTAGAAGGGAGAGGTCCCAAGGCTTATCAACCATAATGTCGCAATCATTGGTAAAGGACAATGAAAAGAGACATATAAGCCTGTGTGACACACAGACAGAAAAAGGACAGTAACAGCATAAGGCTAAACTGACCTCCAAGAAGCCTAATGGCTATGGCAGACAACAGCCTGAGCAGAAGAAAGAGGATCCAGGGCAAAAAGGTCCTCCGACTGCTCCTGCAACTGGCGCAAATAAAAGGTGGAGAAAGTAGAAGCATTTCTCCAGTAGGCTGCCTGCATAACATCCGACAACTTGACGGAGTTAGAATAAACCCAAGAGGTAGACAGTGCCCACACCTCGTGGGCAGAAATACGATTGGTAATACAATCGCCAGTTGCTAAACGACTATAAGCCGTACGAATAGCAAGACAAATCCATCGAGAAATGGATTGAAGAGAGATCTTCTGTCGACCCGGAATGAGAGACAGAAAAAAACGTTTTCTGCCTTTCCGTATGAAGCGTGTCTGATCAAGATAAATGCGAATAGCACGGACCGGACAGAGCAAAGGGCGAGTACCCTCAACAGAGGGAAGAGCCCTGATACAGATAGGAAGAGGAGTAGTATCTGGTAACTGATTCTTAGCCAAAAAGGAGCAATCAGTGGTAAAAGTAACACTGTTGGGAGAGCTCCTAAAAAAGGCCGGGTCAACCGAGAGGGCGTGAAGCTCACTAACCCGTCTGGCCGAAGCAAATGCCATCAGAAAAGCCGTCTTATATGTGAGAAAATGCATATCCACCTGGGATAAAGGTTCGAACGGCGCCCCCCCCCCCCCCCCCCCCCCCCAAGCAAAGCAGCACCCACGAAAGATTCCATCGTGGAGTAAGCTGCAAAGTCCGAGGCCTTTTCAAAGAAAAGTGCCGAACAAGCTTGGAGAGGTAAGGATTAGTGCCGATACGATGCTTCCCCACATAAGAAAAAGTCTCTGAAAGCATAGACCTGTAACCCTTGATGGTAACAGGCTGGAGACCCCGAGAATCAAACAGATATACCAGAAACTCCGCAATCTGTGAAATCGAAGGATTGGCATAATCAACAGAGTGATCAGCACACCATCGACAGAAGACCTTCCATTTAGCTGCATAAGCTAAACCAGTGGAGTGCCTCCTTGAAGAAGAAATGCACTCCACTGCTCGTCTCGAAAAACCTCTACGGAGGAGACAGGACCTGACAAAAGATATGCGTGAAGGCACAACGAAGTCGGGTCGACGTGAAACCTCCTCGGGCGACCTTGACAAAGAAGGTCGCGACGTAGCAGGAGACGTGCCGGAACCGCCGCCATCAGCGAGCGGAGCTGATTGATCCACACCCGCTGAGGCGACAGGGGAGCGATCAGAATGATTCGACAACTGCAGGTTCGAATTTTGGCGAGAACCTGAGGAAGAATCGGAACCGGCGGGAAGGCGTAGCCGACTAGACCGTTCCAATCGAGTGACAGAGCGTCCACGGCAAAAGCCAGAGGATCTGGACACGGGGACACGAAAGTGTCCACCTGATGGTTCCAACGAGTCGCAAAGAGGTCGATGTGGGGACGTCCCCAGAGAGCGCAAAGCGACTGGAACACTGCCCTGTGAAGCATCCACTCGGTGGAAATAACCCTGCCCTGTCGGGACAGGGAGTCGGCTAGGACGTTCAGACGACCGGGAATGGTACGAACAACCACTCCGGCGTGAACATCCTGAGCGAGCAGAAGAAGATCCCAAGCTAACTCGTACATCGGAAGCGAGTGCGTGCCGCCCTGGTTCCGAATGTAAGCAACCACTGTCGAATTGTCGGATAGTAGAAGGACCTGGCGATTCGACAGGTGAGGGATTCACTGCCTGAAACTCAGAAGAAGAGCAAGAAGCTCCTTCTGGTTGATGTGTAGAGCTGCCTGATCCTGGTCCCACATCCCGTGTAGGGAAAGACCGAGAGGATCCAACGTCGCACCCCATCCGAGATCGCTGGCATCTGCCGTCAGAACGCGATCGGACGTGGGTAAGTCCAGTGGAACACCCTGCGTAATCCACTGAACATCTGTCCAGGGAAGAAGGTGAGGATACAGAGAGTCCGGAAACGGAAGCACCTGATCCAGAGAATCTACATTCGGCCTCCAACGACTGAGCAGAAAGTGTTGGAGAGGTCTGACACGCAGCCGACCTAGAGGAATGAGATCCGTCACCGAACCGCAGAGACCGATCAGCCGGAGAAAACTCCGAGAGGTCGCGGACCTGGACTGCGACAGAGTCAGAGCAAAAGCTGAGAGAATCACAGCCTTGGCATGGGGAACAGCCACCAAATTGAATTTGGTTTGGAAAGACATCCCCAGATGACAAAACGACTGAGAAGGGACCAGGTCCGACTTCTCCTCGTTGACTCTGAATCCTAGCGACGTGAGCAAGCTCAACAGAGTGGCGACATCCGATTCCAGTAAGGCAGCATTGGAATGCCTCTGGAGGATATCGTCCAGATATGCCGAAGTAGTCACCCTGGACTGTGTGCGATGGAACGCTATCACATGCGACATCAGTCTGGTGAACGCCCAAGGAGCCAGGTTGAGGCCAAAAGGCATGGCCTTGAACTGGTAAACTCGCCCCAGAAAAGCGAACCTGAGATACTTCCGAGACGCCCGATGCATCGGAACGTGGAAGTAAGCGTCTCGCAGGTCGATGCTGGCTGCGAAATCTCCCTGGTGAATTGATTGGCGGACCGACCTGAAAGTCTCCATGCTGAACTTGGGAGCAATGATAGACTGGTTCAGGATACTCAGATCGATAACCGGTCGGAGTCGGCCGTCCTTCTTCGGCACCAAGAACAGGCGGGAATAGAAACCCACTGACTGAACGTTCTTGACGACCTCGATCGCCCCCTTTGCCAGGAGATTGGCAATCTCCGTGGACAAAAGTTCCCGATATGTAAAACGTCTGAAGGAACTGTGGTTGGAAGAGGCACCCTTGACAGAGTGGGGTGCCGTCGGAAGGATATGCGCAGCCCGGACCGAACAACATCTAACACCCATGGATCGGATGTGATGGTGGTCCAATGGTCTGCGAACTCTGCTATCCTTCCTCCAACCTGGGACGAGTCGAGGTGAGGACCTTCATTTCGAGCCCCGACGAGGCCCGCGAGAGAAGAAACCACCCCCTCTGCCAAATGAAGAATCCTGAGACTTCCCTCGATTCTGCCGACCCCTACCTTTACCCCGTGAGTAAGAAGTAGAGGCGGCGGCAGAAGGACCAGCCTTTTGCTTCACAGAGGAAGCAGAAGGATACTTGTTAGGCTTGGAACGGCCCTTGCCTCCCCGAGAAGGCTGATCAAGCTGACGAAACAGCAGCTGATCTTTGGAATGACGTAGGACGTCATCCCGGACCGTCGACACGGAACCATGGAAAAGTTGCGGACCTGCCAAAGAAGCAGATCGAAGAGTAGCACGCTGCTCCTCGGGAAGGGATCGTCCTGTGTCCAGCACAGTGTCCCTTCGAACTAATTCCAAATTAGCCGTGTTACAGGCATGCGTGTGAGTAAGGTGCATAAGCGCCTTGGACAGCACACGCAAAGGAGCCTGTACCTCGTCAAACTTATCTGGAGGCAGATAAGCAGCCAAAGCTGAGACGACGTGATCTGAGAGAGAAAGCATGCCAAGCATCTCTCTAGATAAGCCCAACGTGGACTCCAGAGTCGTCATTGGAATGACGGCAGACTTGGGCTTGGAAAGCCCGAGGGAAGTGGAGTCCTGATCCAGAACCGTCAAAGTCTGGCAGACTGACGGATTGGCGGAATCGTAGGAACGATAACGCACAGGAGGCAAAAAGGTGTCAACCCTGGTGAAGAACGAAGTCTTCAAAGCCTTGGAATTCAGCTTGGCATCCAATGCTGAAAAAGCTTCAACCACCTGTACCGACTAGCACGGTCGAAGGCGCCCAGAGGCAGGTTGCTCCAAAGGCTGTTGGCGCGCGACCGATGATTGCGGCCAGGCTGACACTGTCGGCTGGTTAGCAGGTTTGAGCTCAGGCAGAAACCCAAACACAAAGTCAAGAGCCGCCCCCAAGTCCGAAGACTGCTGGCCCTCGACCTCAAGCATGTCGGACTCCTCCCCAGAGTCGGAAGACACATAGCCCATCGTGGGCAAACCAGCCGACGCCTCCCATGGTGTCGGGACACTAGAGGAATCGGAAACCGGCTTGTTTCTAATCCCGGGAGGCGGCGCCATAGGAGGCGCCTGGAAACCACCCATAGCCTCGCTGGAAGCAACAGGAAGGCTCTTAGAAAGAACCTGAGTGAGTAAGGAGAGGGCCTCCCTAAGCTCACTGCCTGAACCGACCGGTTCGACAGGGGAGCGAACCGGCAAAGTGGCTTCACCTCTGACCCTCTTAACCAGGGAAGGGTCACGATCCTCCAAAACACCCGACGCGGGACGACGGGCGGCAGCCGAAACATCTGAAGGCAGACGTGTATAGGGGTACGATGCACCCCGAGGATCAATATTGCGAGAACTCATGAGAGTCACCGCGGACCTCTGCGGGGCAGAAGGTCCAGGCTGCACAAAAGGCGTTGGTCCCCCAAAACTGGTCGTATGACCAGAGTGAGTAGACGGAAACGCCACGGAAGCCATAGTGTTTCCACTACGAACATCCGAATCCAAAGACACAACTGTGGTACTCGACGGCGAAGAGACCACAGCGATGGGCTCGGCCGGCAGCCCCTTCCGACTTCGCCGAGTTGAAGTCAGGGAAGGCTGGGGCCGATATCCCACGTCTACAGTATCGGACAGTCCTGCAGTCCCCTGCAGCAAAAAGCCGAGGCCGGCTGAAACAGACAATGAAGCAGACGGACCAGCAGCAGTAGTAGATACGTCGAGTCGTTGAGGCTGGTGAAATAGTGGAGAGAGCACACCGGCTCGGCTCCGAAGGAGGAGTCACAACCCTAGTGACAGCCTCAGATGTCGACTGGAGGGGGACCGTAGTCCCGGAACCAGGCATCTCTACACCAGAACACTAAACGGCTCCCGCAGTATCCACCACAGGAAAAGACTGCACATCCCCCACGGAGGAGGAATAACTCTCACCAGACAAAGTCGGCTCGGGAGGCCCCGAACGACCACGTTCTCCTTTCCCGCGGGAGCGGGAGGCACGGCCACGAGAACGAACGACACGATTTACTGACGCCCAGAAGGTGGAAGACCATGTTCCACAGACACCACACGGCCACCCATTGCAGGAGGAACACGACGAATGTACATCGTCCACATGCTTAGGCAGCAGACACTGCCCACAAGGAATTGTCCTAGGCATGAAAGAGGTGAGAGGAGCAGAGAAGGTGAGATCAGAAAACAGAACACCCCCAAAGAGAGAAAGGTGACAGAAACAAAGACCCCAGACGGTCGACCGGGAACCACCCAACAGGAAGACTACTCTCAACAGAAAGAAGAAACACTGTAGGAGTGGTACCCCGCTGACACCTAACTCTAACACAATTAGAAAAATTTGCAAAAAAAGCATGAACAATAATTGTGAAAATCTAAGTCCGAACCGCGTGGCCCGCGAAAATCGCGCGCGACCCGAGAGAGAGCAAATAAATATACATTATGGACATATAATAGAAAAAAGAGAATATAAAACACTGTTCCTGAGAATACAAAGGATACACTGTGGTATAATGAATCAGGAATCATCAAACATCGAGCTGGTGGAACACTGATAAGCGTGCAAAAACATCTCGACACGAAGCGGATTTTAAAAAGAATGAGTCTTTAGAGACGGTATATGTGCACTGGCAACGGAAGTCGTGGAGTTGTACTTGGGAGAGAGCGTCCCGTACTGGGTCTGCGCCGGTTGCACTCGACCCAGTTTTGGCTTATTTTTATTGGTACTTTTGCACCACTTTTCTTTCCCAACTTGCTTGGGAAAGACAAAAATAGAGAGTATTTTATCCGAGTTAGGGACTTCCACTGTAGTGCAAGCCTGTAGTAAACAATTGTGAGTAGGTTGATAAGAAACACAATAAGCTGAATACGTATCAGGTATAAACCATATTATTATTATTTGTTGGTGTTTAATGCCACAGCAGCAGCTATGGATATATCATGGCAATATGTACATACCGTACTAACACATCAGTACAGTACATTTCATATTGTGACTTTGTTCAATTCTCGTGTATACAATTTATAAGTGTTCAATGTGTAGTCTTTCGATTTTAAGTTGAACTGTTGAGCTTGTACACCAATGCACCTGTTATTTTTACTTTTTGTGAGTAGACAAGAGTGTGTAGTGAGCGATTAACCCTTACCTACTTCCACTGCAGAATATACAAATTGTGCAGAAATTTTTTTTAAAAACATTTCAACAAAACTATATCATGTGACCTCTCATTGAAACAAGCTCATTCCAATTTGGGGTCACATGATATGGTTTTGTTGAAATTGTTTTAAAAGTTGGGGGGAAAAATTAAAATGACAAATTTTGATAACGAGCAGAAAACAGCATGCCAACCATTTTCAAAATCGAAAGACTGTTCTTGTGTTCCATTCATTTATAATTTTTGTTTGTATATATTTCCAAGTTTAGAAATGAAATATTGTTTGAACTAAACAAATATTTCATAACATTTCTGATTGACATGCAGTGAATTTAAGATCCTGAATACAGAAAACTAATCAAGTAAAATGTCATTCTTTCCAAGAGGTGTCCCGAAAACACTTTATCTTCACCAATAAATATATCTCAGTATGTAGTTAACCATTTACCTAACGAATCAACTCCATCCACATACATAATTTACAAACTGAGCACTTGAAAAAAAAATTAAACAAAACCATATAACGTTACTCCCTCATTGGAATAACCTTGTTGAGCTCATTCCAATGAGGGTCTCATTCAGCTCATTCCAATGCAAGGTCACATGATATGGTTTTGTTGACATTTCGTCAAAAAAAAGAAGAAATAATTAAGGACAGAAAAAAAATAGTTCTGATTCTCTGAGAATTTTGTTTTTAAATCAGTGAGAGAGGGAGGATTTTATTTTTATTACTGTCAGGACCATGATTTAAAAGGAACATAGCCATGGCAACCCAGCCCCAAGTGTCATTTGTTATATATAGCTCAGCAATTTGAACGTAGCAGCTATCCCACATGGTGGGGTAGACACAGCGTTTGGATCGCTGTTATATAGATATGCATTTTTTTTTATTTTTCGTTATTAAAATGCGAAGCAGGAGACATATAATACTGTACAAACATTGAACTAACTGACAAAATCTCTCGAATGAGGACGTCATTCAATGCATGTATACTTATAGTTAGAAATATATCCCAAACAGTGACACTTTCACTTGGAGGCTTGTATACACAAACGCATGTATTCATTTAACCCTTTACCCAACGCAGATGATTTCAAAATTTATTATTTTAAATATCATTTTTTAAATTTTTTCAAAAAATTTCAACAAAACCATATCATGTGATCTCTCTTTGGAACAAGCTCGTTCCAAAGAGGGGTCACATGATATGGTTTTGTTGAAATTTTTCGAAAAATAATATTTTTTCAGCTGCTGAATTTGCATATTACGCAGGCGGATGCGTGCGATTCGTTGGATAAAGTGTTAATAAAATTCGATGACTTTGTATTTCAGGAACCGTGAAATCTTTTACTCAAACTTTTCACCAAAAATCAATTCCACTGTATCTGCTGTTTGTTTGTGGTTATTTAACCCTTTACCCAACGAATCGGACGCATACGCCCGCGTAATATGCAAATTCAGTCGTTGAAAAAATATTATTTTTCAAAAAATTTCAACAAAACCATATCATGTGACCCCTCGTTGGAATGAGCTCGACGAGCTCGTTCCAACGAGGGGTCACATGATATGGTTTTGTTGAAATTTTTTGAAAAATTTGAAAAAATTATATTTAAAATAATAAATTTTGATATCGTCTGCGTTGGGTAAAGGGTTAAAAGATAAACCATTACTGAAACTGACTCCCCAGTATATAGATTCACGCTTCTTAGCTCTAGATTCCATTGAAATCAATCCACAAATTTGCGACTGTATATGTTTATGTTTCCTATTTTCATGGGACAACCAGCAGTGATATTTGAAAAATACCAATAAAATGTAACAATGCACACAGAAATGAAAGTGTCAATGACACTGTAGCTCAACTTGTCAAGACAAAGACATGTACATGTAGTATGTGACACAGCAATGACAAACATCTAGGTAATGACCTGATAACAAAGGTACATATAAAGTATTGTAACAGTCTGTACATAAATACTGACCATTGCCTGTAACAAATGTATAGGTAAAGTATTGTAAAGGTAGGTGACAGTCAGATGCTAAACTAGAAAAGAAATCTTTGAGTCCCAGAGTGGGTCTGACTGAACCCCAAAATATTTGTTCTCATAGCACAGTGATAACAAAGGCACCCCAAAACACACTCGTTCCTGTCCCAAGGTGAAAACAAAGGTACCCAAGAAGTTTTGTGAAGATCAGTTCATAAATACGAGCTGTATAGAAGTTGTGACAAAAAACTGATTGGACCTAATTTCGTTTCAAAATGGCCACTGGCAGCCATCTTGAATTTTGGACCGCACCCAGAAAAACTCATTCTCATCCCAAGGTGATAACAAAGGTACCCAAGAAGTTTTGTGAATATCGGTTCATAAATACAGCCTCTACCCAGAGCCGTATTGACATGTGTGCTTACATTGTGTAAGTAGCACTGAATAAATCAAAGTCATCTAATTTGCATAATTTCTGCACGAAAAAAAACCCCTTACAATATGTGATGTATTCCATGTTACTAAACATTCATACAAAAATTTATTCAAATCAGAACTTTCATACAGAAGTTCTGTACAAAAGACTGATTGCACTAATTTTGGTACAAAATGGCTGCTGGTGGCCATCTTGAATTTCGGACCACACCCAAAAACACTCGCTCTCATCCCACGGTGATAACAAAGGTACCCAAGAAGTTTCGCAAAGACTGGTTCATAAATATGGCCTCTAGTCTGAGCCGTATAGAAGTTGTGTACAAAAAACCGATTAGACCTAATTTCAGTACAAAATGGCCACTGGCAGACATCTTGAATTTTAGACCGCACCCAGAAACACTCGTTCTCGTCCCAAGGTGATAACAAAGGTACCCAAGACATTTCGTGAAGATCAGTTCATAAATACAGACTCTAGCCCGAGCCGTATTGACATGTGTACTTACTGTGTGTAAGTCGCACTGAAAAAATCAAAGTTCATCTAATTTGCATAATTTCTGCACGAGAAAAAAAACGGTATTATATGTGATGTATCCCATGGTACTAAACATTCACACAAAAAATTATTCAAATCAGCGCTTTCATATGGAAGTTCTGTGCAAAAATCTGATTGCACCTAATTTTGTACAAAATGGCTGCCATCGGCCATCTTGAATTTCGGACCGGACCCCAAAACACTTGTTCTCGTCCCACGGTGATACCAAAGGTACCCAAGAAGTTTCGTAAAAGATCGGTTCATAAATACGGCCTCTAGCTCGAGCCGTATTGGCATTTGCACTTACAGTGCTGAAAGTAACACCAAAAAACATCAAAATTAGTCTAATTTGCACAATTTACGCACAAGAAAAAAAAACGTATTATATGTGATGTATTCCATGGTACTAAACAATCATACAAAAAATTATTCAAATCAGAGCTTTCATATGGAAGTTCTGTACAAAAAACAGATTTCTGCATCATCGGTACAAAATGGCGGCTGGCAGCCATCTTGAATTTTGGACTGCACCCAAAAACACTCGTTCTCGTCCCACGGTCATAACAAAGATACCCAAGAAGTTTCGTAAAGATCGGTTCATAAATACGGCCTCTAGCCCGAGCCGTATCCAATTGTTGATGTACGGACAGACGGACAGACGGACGACGGGCCATGACAAAAGCTCAAATCTGGCTTCGCCAAAGTTGAGCTAAAAATCAATACGGCAGTCTCTATGTATTAAAAGTAAATTTTGGGGGGGGGGGGGGGGGTGGGGTCAAAAATAAATTTTGATATTATATGCATTGGGTAACGGGTTAATCTATAGAATCGCTTTAACTCTTTACCTAACACACAGATTATCAAAATTTATTTTCATTATTGTTTTTAACTACATATTGAGATTATTTATTGGTGAAGATAAAGTTTTTTCGGGGCACCTCTTGGAAAGAATGACATTTTACTTGATAAGTTTTCTGTATTCAGGATCTTAAATTCACTGCATGTCAATCAGAAATGTTATGAAAATTTTTGTTTAGTTCAAACAATATTTTATTTCTAAACTTGGAAATATATACAAACAAAAATTATAAATGAATGGAACACAAGGACAGTCTTTCGATTTTGATTTTGAAAATGGAAGGCATGCTGTATACTGCTCACTATCAAAATTTGTCATTTTAATTTTTCCCCCCAACTTTTAAAACAATTTCAACAAAACCATATCATGTGATCCCGAATTGGAATGAGTTGGTTTCAATGAGGAGTCACCTGATATGGCTTCGTTAAAATATTTTGATGCAGCTGATTTGTTAGGAAAAGGGTAACTCTTTGCATGATGCTGGCAGATAAGCCAACTAGGCCGACAATGCTTTAATGACACCAGAATAGTCCTACCTCTAATCTTCAAAAGATATCCCTGTAACTAGAATCAATTATTCATGAATGATTTATGGAATTCATTTGTTTCAATTTTTCATCAAGTCGAGTCATGGTTGCTTCATAGAAGCTATGTCTGAATTTTTTGAAAAAAATTCCAAGAAAATACTCAGTAGGATAACCCTTTACCTAATGAATCAGCATAATTTACAAATTAAGCAATTAAAAAAAAAATATTAAAAAATGTCAACAATACCATATCATGTGACAGCCTCACTGGAATGAGTCAAGCTCATTCCACTGAGGAGGTCACATGATCTGGTTTTGTTGTTTTGAAAATTTTGAAAAAAAACAGTAATTAAAATAATAAAGTTTGAAATCCTTTGCGTGGGAAAAGGGTTAACAGTTAAATACTACATCTTCATCATTTCTGTAAATGACTCATAAAAATGTTACCAGTACTAAATTTTATTTAGGATTAATAAAATTAAAAATCTGTTTCCCAGGCCCTCCAACATGGTCCTTTTGGCTGCCGCATGCTCTCTTTTTATGACCAATGCAAACTTGAACAAGACCAATACCGGGTCTGGACCTGCATCGCTGCATGCAATTGAATCAGCAAACAGGAAGTGGCTGCACGGCAGATCTGAAAATTGCATACACGATACAACTGATCATTATCAAGCTCCAGATGAAATATAAAATCAAACGCTTGCATAGAAGCCAAGAAAAGTTTGACGAAAAATTTCAATGTTCAGTGGGTACAGTAAAATTTCAAAGTATCGGCAAACAGGAAGTGGCTCCACGGCAGATCTGAAAATTGCTTACACGATACAACTCATCATTATGAAGCAGCAGACCAAATATAAAATCAATCCCTTGCATAGAAGCCAAGAAAACCTAGACAGAAAATTTCCATGTTCAGTGGGTACAGTAAAATTTCAAAGTATCAGCAAACAGGAAGTGGCTGCATGGCAGATCTGAAAATTGCTTACACGCTACAACTCATCATTTTGAAGCAGCAGACCAAATATAAAATCAATCCCTTGCATAGAAGCCAAGAAAACCTTGACAGAAAATTTCAATGTTCAGTGGTACCGGGACAGTAAAATTTCAAAGTATCGGCAAACAGGAAGTGGCTGCACGGCAGATCTGAAAATTGCTTACATGATACAACTCATCATTATGAAGCAGCAGACCAAATATAAAATCATTCCCTTTCATAGAAGCCAAGGAAACTTTGACGGAAAAAGTGTTTCGGACGGACAGACTGATGGACTGATGGAATGATGGACGGACGGACGGAGTCGAGCGGTTACTAGACCTGCTCTGCCGCTGGCGACGCAGGTAAAAAATAAAAATTAAATGGTTTATGTCTGATATTTTACACAAGTTAATAAAAGTGATAAATTTGTCCCTTGAGTGCAACAAGGCTTTGCAATGATTTAGCATTGCAAAGCCTTGTTGCACCCAAGGGACGGAATACACCACCACCCTTTCTATTCTGTAGATTTTGAGGCCTAAAACATAAAATAAACCACGAATATGACCTTCTGATGGCAAAGAAGTAATAACAAAAATAAAATATAAAATAAAAAACCGCCCGCCCACATGCAATTTTACAAAACTTGGCCTGAGAAACAGAACATCTATTTTGTGTGGCCTTACCTAAATTTTCAGCAGATTTCTGTAAAAATTCTCTTATTTTTTCAACCCACAGAAAAATTATACTGTTACCCATATTCTCACTGTAAAGAAAGAAAGATTAAGTCACAAGTAGGTAAAAAAAATTCCCAGCTATCGGGAGACAAGCTTACTATTATGGAATATTGCATTGCTGGTTTCATGTTGTTCAGCATGAAAAAGTATGTTGTTATCATGTTATCATGGAGAGAAAAAAAAACAAAGTAACAAACAACTGGCTGAGCTCACAAAAAACATCTGCTTGCCAGTTGGGTAGGTTTCAATAGAAATCTGGGTGCCTGCTAAAAAAAAAAAAACTCACTTGCCAAGCTTTTTGATCTCAAGTGTTAACCTAACATAATGGTCGTAATGGACCATTTTAACAACACTCTTCCTGAGGATGCCCCACTACCAAATATCAGTTACTTATGCTGAGCAGTTCAGGCAAAAAAAACATTTGAAATTTCATTCTATTTTTAGCTCATATGGGTCCAAATAAGGGTGGAGGCTTATTTTTTTTTTTTTGCAGAAATCAACAACATGTCATCATTCATATTGTATGCCAAATTTTGTTCAAATTGGGTCAAAGTTCCAAAAATGAAAAATTTGAGTTGGTTCCAAAAAGCTTGATCCTCAAAATATGACAACAAATAGTGTCGTTCGAAACTTCCAACTTTGCTTCAACAGTCATCATTCTATAGCTCAAAAGGAAGCTGAATACCAAATATGAAGTCATTCCATTATTAGTTCATGAGAAGATTTTTAAAAAAAAAAGTGAGAATTTGTTGCCTACCTCTATTTTGGATGCGCCATAAAGTTAGCCCCTCCCAGAACAAGCTCCAATAGTACCCAAGACACTTTTTTGAAGAAATATGAATCTACATCATTAAAGGGGTCTGAATACTAAATATATAGAAACACTGCTGCCTGCATGTAGCTCATTAGAAGATTGATTTGTATTTTTTTTCATTTCCAACAGCACTAAATGTGGGTCCCCATAGGGATCCCCTTGAAGAAACTGACATTGTTGTTTTTCAGCCTAACTGATGAAGCTTCAAACAATATATCAAATTTTCTCTCAGGGTAGTTCTTGCAATATAGCCATCAATTTTTTTTCTCTTTTTTTAGCTTCTAGGGTTCCCACAGGACAGTGAAAAAAAACATTCTGCATAAATCAAGCATCTGTAACCTTATCAGTGCATACCAAATTTGTTTCAAACTGGCCAACTGGATCTGAAATAGAAATTTATCATAGAGTTGTAAATTTGGCCCCTCCCATCACAGCCCAAATATCATCCAAGAAACCTTCTTTGAACAAACTTGAATCTTCATCACTAAAGGAAGTGCATGTTGAATACCAAATCTGGAAGCATTTTGACTTGTTGCTTGGGAGAATATTTTTGAGGAATTTTGGTCTATGCAGGCACTACTCACAGCCCATAGGGTGTAGCAGCTTTTAATGAACAAACTGGGGGTGGTACCTTGCAAAGATAATTTGTGCCAAGTTTGGTGGGATTTGGGGCAGTAGTTCTAAAGAAGAAGGTGAAAAAGTTAATGGATGACAGACAAGAGATGCCAAGTGGGGGCAGTAGCACACTCGGGTGAGCGAAAAAAATAAAAACAAAACAAAATCAACTTTGATTTTCGATACTGGTAGTTTTGATGGTGTAACATATAATTATTTAAACCATTCCAATTAAAAAATTAAAAGAAACAAACTAACCAATATATGTCTGCTAGACTAGATTCCAATTGCTGTCGTTCTAATCCTCGTAACCATGGTGCACTACAAAAAAACAAGAAAGAATAGTTGGTTTAGGCCTAAAAAAATTAAAAAAATCTGTTTCTCAGGCCCTCCAGCATGGTCCTTTTGGTGGCCGCATGCTCTCTTTTTGTAACTAATGTAAACTTGAAAAAAATAAAAATTAAATGGTTGATGTCTGATATTTTACCCAAGTTAAAGAAAATTTATAAATTTGTCCCTTGAGTGCAAGAAGGCTTAAGCCTTCTTGCTCTCAAGGGACGAACTACACCACCACCCATGCTATTCAGTAGATTATGAAGCTTAACACATAAACCAATACCATGAACTTTTGATGGCAACGAAATAATTACAGAAATAAAAAATAAAATAAAAAAACGCTCGCCCGCATACAATTTTACAAATAATGGCCTGAGAAACAGAAGATCTACTTTGTGTGGCCTTATTGTGATGTACATAAAAACGTATTTCTAAAATCATGTTCATTATCAACTCATACAATGATGAATTTTGTCCTGCAGTCAAGTGCTGAATCAGAAGTGGAGAAGTGACAATGTTCTTGATGGTTCCTGGCCGAGATTTGTGCAACAGGAAAAATAGATAATCATACTGAGGACTTATTCTCAGGCACTGTTTCAAAATCTGCTTAACCCTTAAAGGCCTATTTCCAACTTTTATGACCTCAGAATAGGTCCCTTTTACATTTCATTGTAAGGGGGTCCTGTCGACAATAGACAAATTACCAAGTCATTGGTTACTAGTCAAGTCTTGGCTGAATAAATGGCAGCCAAGACTTGACTAGAAATCACTGCTTAGCCACTGGACGTGTAGAGGCCGTGGTCTTGTGGGAATTCATAAAATTTATCCAGTCCCTTAAGGGTTAAAACCCAAGATGGAGGCTATTTGAAGATAGCAAGAAGTATACAGTTATGATCACTTAATTGGCTATTTCTTAATCAAATAACACTGTTTACCTTTTACATGAAATGATTAGAAGATGACACTTGCAAAATAATTTCTTGAAAAACTAAAATGTTACATTTTTCACACCCAAAAGCACAGCATATGGCCCTCATTGGAATGAGCTTGACAAGCTGAGAAAAATAACTCACATAAACCCATTATCTAACATGGTTAGAAAACAACAATTTTTTGAATAACAACAAAGTTTGATTTTTTGGATTCAAAAGTTGAAAAAATAAAATTTCAATGACGATTTGTATGAATAGCGTATCAGGCGACCAGTCTAATTCTGTCAGAATTTAATGTTGTTATGGCCTAGAACCAGCCCAGCCCTCAAATATGACAATGTCTTGTTTAGATTCACTCATATGGAATATTTCAGTTGGTTGGAAAAGCGAACCTATGATGTATTCCACACAATTGAATCGGAAACATTTCTTTTAAAGATTCACTTTCTGTGAAGCAAGGATAGAAATGTCACTCAAGACTTGATTTGATTGATGTTTTGATGACATTACAATCAGAAATGAAGATTCACCGCAGCCATAGTTTTACGGCAGTTCCACAAATTATGTAATATCTTGATCTTTGCAAAGTGAATTATAAGCTTATTTACTGGAATATCTATAATGAGGACAAGAAAGAATACATGCATATCTTTGTAAGTAAAGGCACATTTCATTACATCCTGGTTGTTTACATGTAAATTTCCATAAAAAAGTGGGTAAACAAACAGCTCATAACAGCACTGAATTCCTTACAGAATTAGACTGGTGGCCTGAGAGCTTGTATATGACCATTACTTTAGTACCCTGCGAATCACAAACTCCGGATTCAACTGAATCCCAAATCAAATCTGAGAGAGATTTTGTATCGCATCGAATCTCAAATCAAAGCTCATGGTTCTTCAAGGAGTATTGTATTTATTGGAGATTCATTGCTTTGGAATATTCAATTAATCCTTTACCTAACAAGAAAAGCAGACAACACTTGCAAAAAAAATTCTTGAATAACTAATTTTTTTCATTTTTTGTCTCAAAAACATAGGTTATGACCCCTCGATGGAACGGGCTCGATGAGCTCGTTCCAACGAGGGGTCATAACCTATGTTTTTGAGACAAAAAAATGAAAAAAATAATGAAAATTAATTGGCGATTTTTGAGAATAGCGGTGGCCGGTTTTGCCATTACGTTGGGTAAAGGGTTAAAAAGTGGTATATTCCAGAATGGAATCAAAGTTGTTCAGAAGTGGTGCCTCCTTGAACTGTTCTTTTACCATCGAGCCTCTTGTACAGTCAGACCATTTTCGTCAGAATTGAAGTATAAGATATTGAATCTCCTTTGCAAGTGTTCATGTACTTTCTTAAAAGGTTTGATCAGATACTTGTCACACACAAGCCTGAAAATAAGCAATCTGTCATTTGCAGAATGAGGTCCCAAGAGGATGAATTTTCTGATGCTATCCCATACAGTGTACCAATTTATCCTCTGGATACCTCTTGCTGTTTAGGCTTGAGACCTTGATTCAGACTGAGCTTCACAAAGGGTAAATTTAGTGACCTTACCCTGTTGTGCAGGGTAGCATCACCAAATTCACCCTCTGGGGTCCTCGTTCTGCAGATGACAGTCTGCTTATTTTCAGGGCTGGTCATACACACAGTCTGTCATATAAATAGAGGTCTATAGTATCCGATTTAGGCTGTTGGGGATGTGACATGACCATTTTGGAGTAGTAGTACAGCACCGGTATGTGTTAATTGAATATAAAGTTGCATCATGACTACAGGTGTTTTATTTATTCGCAAATAAATTTCCAAGAAGTCTCAAGTTTTTTTTAACTAGAATCAAGACTGACTAATATTCCAACTGCATCATCAAAGCATGGCTATGATGAAGGCATGCCTTGATTATGTAGTTGTAATATTACTTCGTCAGGAAATGAGCTGTCACAGTCCAGACAAATCATGTTTACATGCTCCAACTCTCCAATCCATCTTCATGACGCCCCTGCAGGAGACCTGATGATAGAAGAAGAGTTCAGGAGGAGACACCTGACTGTGAGAACATCTCCATCATTTGAGAATTTTGAAAACAGCACGACTTAAATCAAATCAAACTGAATCATCAGTGCAATTTTTAATTGAATCAAACTTTCAAGCTGTGTAGGGCTCCATGTCACATTTGATGATGGGCCAAGCATTGTCTTCAACCGATGATCGGAACCGGCCACCACAATCGGATGATTGTGAGCAATCGGATGACATTGGCAATGGCTCTTGGAACATCGGTTTGCCAAACATTTTGTCATGATTCATTTACCACATTTTATTATCTTCTGCAATTGTTCAGTTGTTAATGTAAAATGATTTCAATAATATCATTCAATAAAGTTGAGAAACAACCACAATGTGTATTCGTAATCTCTCTAGACAACCCTTTATAGGATATACAAGTTAAACGACATGTAAAGATTACAATTGAGCATACTTCCGGTAATCACCAGTTCGTCCCCTGAGTTCCAATGTGTTCTATGTGCCTACTGGCACATAGAACACATTGAAATTCAGGTGACGACTGTTGATACCGGAAAACTAAAGGTTGTACTCCACTGACTCAGGCTACAGTAAAATTACTAGCCGTGTGTACTTGGGTGGTACACGTGGCTCTGAGAGCCACATTTACCACCTAAGTATGACGTCCAGTAATTTTACTGCATCCTGAGTCAACGAAGTTTAAAACTGTGAAATATGTTCAATTTAATGTAGTTCTTTCAAGCCTTCACTCGTCAAATAGTGCACTGTATTACAAATCGAAATCAGCATTGGAATCGGCTGATTGTGAGCTCAAATAACGGTAATTGGTCTGCAGCCATTTTTGGTAATTGGTTGAACACTAGTCAAGCAAATTTTAGGAGACAGTTTATGAATAAACAAACTTTGAATCAGTCTAGAGGAAACACAGGAAACACCAAATCAATCAAAACATATAATTCTAAAGACAATTCCAAGACTACAGGCACTTTTTTCCAGACTAGCTTTTGATCTCTGATGCGGACAAATGTACAGTTAAAACTAGAAGTCCTGTCATGAACTGCGCACAAATAGCACATCGATCTGCACGTTAATCTACGCGTTAGGACCACAATATGGCTATCAAATTCTGTACATATGGCCTGCGCACAAGCAATGTTTCAGCCAATGGACCTCCTGGTAACCGGGAGGTCCATTGGCTGAAACACTGCCAGTGTTTTCTATGAGTAACCAGGAGAACCTGCCGTGCTTTATATGCCATTCGATATGGCAATTGCGAGCAATTCCTACGTGCAATTAAGCCTAGATAAGCGCACAGTTCATGCCTGGACTTCTAGTTTTAACTGTAGGGTATTCACAAGTTAACTCCAAGAGTGTCATCCTGTGAATATTTGAATATGACCAAATCGATTACTGCACACTATTCGTGATTTGAATTGAATATCGATCTGAACATTGAATGAAATACATAACAATCGTTATTGGAAGTATTTTGACAGAAAACATATCACATTTAAATTCAGTGCATACAGTTTAGTTGACCTGTAGTGAATGACACATCATTAAGTTGGTGTTTTTGTGATGACAGTTCAGAATTTGATAACGCAAGTTCTTCGGTATGCAAATTACAGCAAACATTCTGTATTTGGTGTGATTTACTACACAAATATCCAAATTTTCAGATTGCTCAATACATATAATTGAAAAACCTGTCTGTCAAGTCACAATGATTGAAATGCTTTAAGTTGGTACAGTGGAGCCCACTTAATTGGATATCTCTTAACTGAATAACCCTGTTAATTGAATATAATTTCCAAACACAAAACCACCTACCATACCTCCAGTACAAATTTGACCTGTTAATTGAATATAGGTTATAGAGTAAACTCCTGTTAATTGAATAAAAAATCTGGTAACCTGTCGAGAAATTACCCTGACTCTCCCCAGTTTTCCTTTGTTTATAGACCTATTTGGCCTCAGTACATCCAATACAGGCATTTAATCTATTATATCTTGTTTGACAGAGCTCATGGAGCTCTGTCAAACAAGATATAATAGAATAAATGCTAAGTTTATCTCTAGAATACAGGAAAGTGACACAATCCCTGTTAATTGAATACTCCTGTTAACTGAATAATTTTCATTGGCAAAGTGGCTATTCAATTAACAGGGTTCCACTGTATATCCAGTTAGTTTCTTTCTACACCTCTGTTTGGTTGCTGGGGGAGAAGCAGGATCCAAATGTAGAATAAATATGAATCTATATTGCAGATCACTGGTGTTGTGATCTGACAATAGCATGGATACTCATTTACCTCCACCATCCCCCCAACTCTGCATGTGATTATGTGATTGCGAGCCTACAAGATGAAATATTTGAGAGAGAAACATTCTCTTCACAATGTGTACCCATCTCAAACCATTAGTAACAAATTTCTCATTGTATACTTGTTGATTTCTGACAAGTTCTGAAAAGAAAACAACGATTTTCTGAAAAAGAAAACAAAAGCAGATGGTGGGGTGGACAGATAGTTTGTTTATATTTCCCTTTGGGGGGGGGGGGGGGGGGGGAATGAAAGGCACAGGGAAGATATCGTAGCTGTTTCACAATACTTGACAGAATTGTCTACAACCTCTTGGAACCATTTCTCTATGTAAGTCCAGGAATTCGTTTGGGTGCCTATGGGGGTCAAATATGGGACCCTTTTCCAGTGGTATTTCGGCAACATTTTCCCAATTTTCATCCCCAAACTTCAAATTGTTCACCGAACAATATTTAGAAAGTGTCTGAATGCAAAGACAAATGACAAGTTCTTCTTTAATACCATAAGAACAGTTTAATAGACTACAGACCAGGAAGTGAACATGATTCCATGTGACTATTTGTTATAAAACTTACTTGTAGTATACTTATAGTACACTTGTAGTTGGTTAGATATTGGTCGTAACCCTTTACCCAACGTAACGGACAAAAAACGACCCGCGCTATTCTTAAAAATCATCAGTTAATTTTCATTATTTTTTTCATTTTTTGTCTCAAAAACATAGGTTATGACCCTTCATTGGAATGAGCTCAACGAAAAAAATTAGTTGTTCAGGAATTTTTTTTCAAGTGTCGTCTGCTTTTCATGTTAGGTAAAGGGTTAATGTTCTCTGTTAAATTCAAATGAAAAATTCTTAGTCTTTGTGAGTTTCTTCCTCCACAAAACAAATTCCCAATTGCAGACCCCATGATGTAAATTTTTCCAATAATATTGGCCTCCGGTCCTTGAAGTCTGATTATTTATTTATTTATTTAACCACCGAGCAACAGCAAGCAACTGTCAGACTCCCAAACGTACTCAATGCAAGCAGGGTTAGCATTGACTGAAGTGCACTATCAATGTGCATTACACCTCAGTACACAGTGCCACCATGCTCCCATATGGGCAATCGGGATGAAGTGCCTTGCCCAAGGACACAATACAGTTACTCCTGGTGGGAATCAAAACCATGGACCCTTGGGTTTGAAGTTCAATGCTGTAACCACTGATCTACAAAGCATCATTTGGATACTTACTCCAGCTGATAGTGTGGTGGAGAAGAACTGGGATAATTCTCTGGAAAGTGTACCTTGAATGAGAATAAAACAAAACAATTTTCGAAAGGATTATCATTTGTAATACATACAAAATAATTAGTTTCTTATGTGACTTAGCATTAACTGTCCATTCAAAGACTTTACTTAGGCCATTTTTAGTTGAGCTCCACAGTTGAACATTATTTATCCAAATGTTTTAGCTCTTAATTTCACAGAACTTGAGAATGATATTGTAATATTAAATTTTCATTTTCTTTGTTAAAAAAAACAGACCTGATGGCCCATCAAACAAGCTATTAACTGGATAATGAGAATAGAATATATTTTCATTTTTTGTAATTCACTTTAAAAAAAAATTCTTCAATCCAGTATATAAAGTATTTCCATTAGTTCCTTGAAATCTGCACCGTATGTAACATGTAACCATGTAACCAACTAACCCTGTGCATTTTTACAGCCTCAGTCAATGTTTACTTTCACGTAGAGTGTGATATGGCAGCCTATCAACCTAACCTGTGCAATGTCTATGATTAGTCAGTGTATTTTATCTTACCAATTAATTCAGTGCAATTCATAGAGAGTAATCGCTTGACTGGACTGGTTACGTCAAATAATTCATGAGAGGCGAGGAACGTTGTACAAACACGAGTGTGCGAATGCGCACGAGTGTTTTAGAATATATCCCCTCGCCTCGAATGAATTATTTCACGTAACCAGTCCAGTCAAGCGATTACTCTGTTTATTACTTTTCATTATTAACGATAATTATATTATTTAACACTGCCTCAGTGAGTGTAAATTTTCATTGCTTGCTGAGTTCATTCCAATGAGGTGTCATAAGCTATGTTTTTGATGCAAAAAGTGCAAAAAATGATAAATTTAAAGTATTTTGTATATTTTTTATACTTACCAATGGCCCAGACTTAGCTGGTGCAAACTCGATATTATCCAGGGCCAAACACAATTTTTGAACCTCCCAATCCCCAAAATTTGTATACAAATCTGAAAATTCAAAGTCCTATGTGGTCCTCCATACTTTTGTGTACTGCACATGCATGGTAACCAGGAAGGTACCGAAATTGGCACCAAGCATCACTCTTTCTAGTTGTGCCTGTTAAATGTTATAAATCAGCAGGGAGGTATGAGTGCCCACTCATGAGAGGGCCATCCCCATCTGGGCCATTGGTAGGTATAAAAAATATACAAAACTTTTATCATATTTTCATACTAAAACCAATGGCGCAGACTTAGCTTCATCGTAAAAAGGCTGGAGGGCCTAGGATTTAAAGAGGAAATAACATATCTCTATTACTCCAACGTAAAGAATAGCTCCTACAGGAGAATAGGAGATGACAGAGGAATTACATATGTCTTTCTCTTGTTAAAAAAGAGAACGACATAGCATCATCAATATACAGGAGTAATACACAATAAATTTTCCATTAATGCCAGAACAACCCGTTATGCTAATTCGGTAAAGGAAATCAATTATAAAGCTAGTCCAGAGAATGAGAAGCTTTATACTCATTTAAAAGTGTCTGAGGATTGTATATAAACACTCGTATGACACGTGACATATACATATGCTTCACAATGAGTAACACTTTAAAAACAATACATAAATGAGACATAATTGTTGCTTCACAACGAGCTGCACATTAAAACTACCCAGCACCGACACTGGACTTCTGTCACTGGAGGAGGTATTCCCTTACTTTCCACTATAAAGCCAGATGATACTAAGGGAAAAACCGTCCCCCCACCCCCTTCCTCTTGTACTGAAGGAAGAATACTCAGAACAAAGAGGGCAGCGGAATGGCGTCAGTACTGTACTCAAGTAGACTGCCTAAGACATCTAGGAGATGTAATATTAGTGGATGACATTCTGTGCGACAGAAAGAGGACCCAAGGATCTAAGGTCACCGGAGATAAATTTCCATGGTAAAACTTAGTAAATGAAGATAGTTGCAACCAGTAGGCCGCCTTCATTAAATCAGTAATGGCAATACTATTTGAATAAGCCCAAGAAGAAGACAGTGTTCTAACCTCATGTGCTGAAATCTTATTGACAGAACATTGATCTCTGAAGATAGATTCTCATAAGCATTTCATATTGCTAATTGAATCCACCTAGCAACTGAATGAACAGAAATATCCTTTCTGTTAGGCATAAGAGAAAGAAAAAATATCTTTCTTCCCTTTTTAATAAAGCTAGATCGATGTTTATAAAAGTGCATCACTCTCACTAGACACAGCATTGGCCTATGGTTGTCCACAGACGGTAAAGCCCTAATAACAATAGGCTCTGGCCGCTTATCCGTGAATCGGATTCTCAGCCAAGAATCCCACTTCCGTAGTAAGAGTAATAGTATTACCCACACTACGGAAAAGGGAATCTTCAACAGCTTGCAAACTCTTCTGGCAGAAGCAAAGGCTAAGAGAAAAGCCATTTTATAAGTGAGGAATTTAAATTCTACATCAGCTAATGGCTCAAAAGGAGCTTCTTGAAGCTTCAAGAGAACCCAAGCCAAATTCCATTTAGGAATTAATCTGAGGGTTCTAGGTCTATTGATAGAGAAATTTCTAACTAGCTTGGATAAAGAAGAATCTGATCCAATAGCCAAGTTATCATGATGAGCATAAGTGTCTGATAACATAGACCTATAACCCTTAATAGTAATGGGCTGCTGTTTTAATACATCAAACAGGTAGACCACAAAATTGGCAATCTGAGGTATAGATGGATTATAGATATCCGATTGAACCGCACATCAATGAAAGAAAACTCTCCACTTCGCTGCGTAATTCAACAAAGAGGAGGTCCTGTTACAGTTAGAAATTGCATCCACTGCTTGTCCTGTAAACTGCTTTCTATGCAAGAAGGCCCGCACAACAGAAATACGTGAAGGTTGAGACTTTCTGGGTTGTGATGCAGTGCTTGGGACTTCCCCTGATACAGAAGGTCCCTGAGAGAAGGAAACTTCTGAGGAATGGCCCATAACAGACACCTGACAAGACTGATCCAAGGTTTCTGAGCTGACAGAGGTTCTACCAGCAGAATTTTGCAATGAGACTGTTTGATTTTTAACAGAATGTGCTGAATCAGCTGAGTTGGAGGAAATGCATATCCTACTATTCCATTCCATGAGATCGATAGAGTGTCTACTGCATACGCTCAATGATCTGGACACTGCAACACAAAAGTCAGAAGCTGATTGTTCAGGTTCATGGCAAAGAGATCTATAGGGGACAATCCCACTGGTAGCAAATCTGACTGAATATTCGTTTGTTGAGTCCACTCCGATAGCAACAGGCGACCATTCCTTGAGAACAAATCTGCTACTATGTTCAGACAACCCGGAATATGAAGGACTGAGAGATGAACGTGATGACTCAGAGCAAATAGGAAAATTTTCTTCATCAATTCGAATAGAGGAATTGAAAGAGTGCCGCCCTGGTTCCTGAGATACGCCACTACTGCGGAATTGTCCGACAGAATCTGAACATGGATGTTTGCTACGTGAGCAATCCAATGTTTTAATGCTAGCCAAATAGCCATCATCTCTTTGATGTTTATGTGCTTTTCTAGGAAGCAAGGGCCCAAAGACCCTGACACTTCAGGTCTGTGGGAATCAGGGATGTGCCCAAACCCGGTCCTTGAAGCAGAACTCCCGGAGTCAGCCATCGGAGATCTGCCCAAAACTGAACCTTTTGTTTTACCAGGTCCATTAAAACAATCTGGTTTTTGAGCAAATGCGTCTTGACACTCCAGTTCTGAGTGAAGAAAATCTGGAGAGGACGCATGTGTAAGCAACCTAGCAGAATCAGGTCCGCAGCTGCTTCGCACAGTTCCATCAGTCGCATAAACTCCCACGTTGACACAGTGAGAGAGTTTAGCCAAAAGCGAGCATAACAACTGACTAACTTCGCTCTGGTTACCAGCAAACAAACCAGATTGTTATGAGTCTCAAAGCTCATTCCGAAGTGAATGAAGGACTTGGACACTAAATCCAACTTCTTTTCATTTACAACAAAACCGAGATGTCGGAATAACAAAAGCAGACTCTGCACATCATTCTGAACTGTGATATTGTCGCCTAAAAAGAAACTGAAAAGCTAGAATTAGCCTGCGGTGACATTTCCGGCATTGGAACTTCACCGCGCACCACATAGCAACACCCGCTTCCAACATTTGGAAACCCAAACTACACAAGTAGCACATGTATCAGTAGGAGTGCAGCGACTACAAGCAAGATAACAGGCATGTAAACCCAAGGCAGACTTCCTTGACTTACACTTTGAGCAGAAAGTTTTCGTAATTAATATTTCAAGCCAAAATCAAAGTCCACTGCACTCCTATAAACATAACATATAATTATACATAATAAGGATACAATAATTTGGCAATCAAAATTATTTTGAAATAAATAAAAAATATTTTTTCAGAAAAAAATTTGAAAAATGCCTAAGTTCCCCAAGGGAACCTCAGGAGCCCAGGCATCCCGATAGAGCCTAAGTGTGGATAAACACTACATAATCAAAGCTACATGACCGGAATACTAAAAGAAATGTATCCTACTACAATTACAATAACTGTGCTATACTAAATACTGAAATAATACATATTTAAGGAGTTGTTAAATGAAACAACATCAACAGGAAAAAACAGAAACTAAACAACAGGCAGAAAACAGGCCCAAAGTCAGTAACCGATCAATTACTACCTGATGCAAAGCAAGATCTTCATAGGAAGAAAAAACAATGCATCTGGTAGAAGATGCAAGACTACAAATGTCCTAACACCCCTAGGGTTGGGACATAACCATGGGAATAAACAGAATAAACAATCTTAAAACTCCCAAGAAATTTAATAAAAAATTTCGATAAAAAAGCCAAAATAGCTTGGGAGTTTAACAGGAGGGTTCAGAGATATTAAAGTACAGATGTCAGTTCAGATGTTTACTGACAAACAAAGGAATGATGCTTGGCGCCAATTTCGGTATGTTCCTGGTTACTGTGCATGTGCAGTACACAAAAGTATGGAGGACCAGATACGACTTTTAATTTTCGGATTTGTACACAAATTTTGGGGATTGGGGATTCAAAATTTGTGTTTGGCCCTGGATAATATCGAGTTTGCACCAGCTAAGTCTGGGCCATTGGTTTTAGTATATAATATTAGTTGTTCAAGAATTTTGTTTGTAAGTATCCTCTGCCTTTCATGGTAGGTAGGGGGGCGCAGTGGCTCAGTGGGTAGAGGTGCAGGCTGCAAACCGAGATGTCCTCAGTTCGAATCCCACCTGCGGCAACCGCAAGACACTTCACCCCCATTGCCCATTTGGGGGCATGGTGACGCCGTGGACTAAGGCGTACTGCACATCGATGGTGCACTTGTCTTCAACCAATGCTAACCCTGCTGGTGTGGAGTTAGTATGTTGGGGAGCTGACAGTTGCTCGCCATTGCTCAGTGGTTCTCTCTGGGTACTCCGGCTTCCTCCACCCGTAAAACTGTCATGGTCCTGATTAGTCAAACAAGATATAATTTGTTAAATTGTTCATGCTGCATGGGCAATAAGGGGTCACTGATGAAAGCTTTGAAATATTGCCAGAGTGCTAGGAGTTAACTGGATACAAAATCTTGTGATCCTCACAAAAAATTACTTCGATATGTAATGAATTCGCCACATTTTTAGACATTTTTAGTCTTAATACAGCCAGTACAGGGATTTTATCTTTTATATCTGGTTGGCAGAGCTCAAGATATAATAGAATAAATCCTTATTTTAAAACCAAAGGATAGGAAAATGACACAATTCCTGTGAATTGTATACTCCTGTTTACTGAATATTTTTTTCTGACAAAGTGGCTATTCAATTAACAGGGTTGCACTGAACAATAGATTAAGTGTCTATATTGGCTGTGCTGAGGTCAATAAACCAAAAAAAGAATGCCGAGTTATTCTTTGGTAAGCCACAAGAATGTTTTGTTCAAATAAAAGGAGTCTAACCTGTAACCTATATGCAAACAACAGGTCAGATTTGTACTAAAGGGATGGCAAACAGGTTGGTGTTTGAAAATTAAATGCAATTAACGGGATTATTCAATAAAGAGGTACCCAATTTAGTGGGTACCATTTTATTTGAATATTTTTCCCATTTGTATCATTTTTAAATGATTTATTTGTTTCCTATTTGCATAATTTTAAATGATTATTTGTTTCCTATTTGCATGATTTTTAAATGATTGTTTGTTTCCCATTAGCATGATTTTTAAATGATTGTTGGTTTCCTATTGTCATGATTTTTAAATGTTTTCACAAATGTGTAGTACTGAGTGGTTTTTGCTTATATATGGCCGTCATGGTGAGACGAACAGGGAAATGAGGTAATTCCCAACCAGTTGCCTCAATATAAGCTTCTGGTGCTACAGTTTTGCTTGGTGTTAGATTCTGTTTACTTATTAACCCTTTACCTAACATGAAAGCAGACGACACTTGCAAAAAAAATTCTTGAATAACTAATTTTTTTCATTTTTTGTCTCAAAAACAAAGGTTATGACCTAGGGCTGCACGATATTCAAAAATGAATACTGGTATCGATATTAAAAAACATACCGCGGTATACCGGTATATCTAAAACTGCTCAGATATATGAACATAGGAACCACAATCGAGAATTGAGGCATCACGGTCGGAACAAATCAGCATGGCTTGATGATGCGTTTCGAAAAAACATTTACCCAACGCAGACGATATCAAAATTTAGTATTTTAAAAATCAGTTTATCAGATTTTCCCCCAAAAACTTCTACAAAACAATATCATGTGACCCCTAATTGGAACAAACTCAACGGGCTCGTTCCAATGAGGGGTCACATGATATAGTTTTGTAGAAATTTTTTAAAATTATTTTTTCAACTAGGGAATTTGTATATTATGTGGGCACATACAGATGATTCCTTGCGTAAAGGGACAATATTATTCATTCGGGGCTACAGTTAAAAAACTCAAGCCATCTTGAAAACTAAATTGTGGATAAATAAATAATGACGATAAACCGATATTTTTGTAATTACACCGGTATTCAATTGATATTGGTTTGAGTACCGGTATATATCAGTTTATCGATATACCATGCAGCCCTATTATGGCCATTCATTGGAACGAGCTCGAAGAGCTCATTCCAATGAGGGGTTATAACCTATAGTTTTGAGACAAAATTTTTTTAAAATAGTGAAAATTAATTGGCGAATTTTGAGAATAGTGCTGGCCGGTTTTGGCCGTGATGTTGGGTAAAGGTTTAAACAGAACGAATTCAATGGGCAGCTTCTTTATTCTGAAGAGCAAAATAATTTTATAAAGCTAATTTGAAAAATAAATGACTTCAAATTTATATTTCTCATCCTGAGAACCTGAAATGGCTTCTGGGCACCTGAGTTTTACCAATACTTAGTAGAAACTTTTATTTAATTAGTGTTGCAATGGCCAAAAATAATAAACAATTTTCACTGGTGCACAAATTCTAAGTTGCCACGCTGAAAATGGAAATCCTGCATCTTTATGAGGAAACCATTAGGGTATACTGAGCCTATACCAGCAGAACTTAATATTCACAAGTTTTCAATGCCTGGAGTTGCCTGGTAATAGTGCTGAATTAATTTTTTTTTACATTTTGTAACACGAGTAATTTTTCGATGATTCTATTGCAGCCAGCAAGGGATGCACTGGTTTAACATGATTTTGTTAATAACTAATTGATTTCTAACAATTTATTGAAAAGCGCCTATTGGCACTCTCCAATAAATTCTAACAAAAGTTTCTATAAACATTTTGTGTTCTACTGCCAAGCAAACATCAAACTAATGCATGCTGTGTAAAGCCAATATGGTGGCTTTCAGCACTTTTCAACAGAGCCATGATAGTGGCTTCTAGCACTCAACCAGTTTGCAATCCAGGTCAGTAGTGGTTAAGAGGTCCAATTTCCACAACTAACAAAAATTGGCAATCCCACTATTGACCTGATTTGATGAAATTGGGGTCATTTTACAGTTTTTTTCTGACAACTGTACCAGGTGTCATCCAGAAACAAAAAAAAGGTACATACAAACTGATCGATGGATAGATGGACAGAGGAATGGGGATAACACTTGATGCCTCTTCACCTATCAATGGGGGAGTAAAAACTTGAGTTACAAATCTTCTTTGCAAAATAATTCAGCACTCAACAAATTAAAAAAAAATAATCAAAATTGGAAAAATTCTAAAGGAATTGAATTTAACCACACATGTGAGCTATGGAAATAATTTTTAACTTTGCATACATTGAAAATTTCAGAACCACAATTGAACTTTTTTTAACCCTTTACCCAACGAATCAGCAGCATATGCCCGCGTATTATGCAAATTCAGCAGTTGAAAAAAAGATTATTTTTCAAAAACATTCTACAAAACCATATCATGTGACCCCTCATTGGAACGAGCTCGATGAGCTCGTTCCAACAAGGGGTCACATGATATGGTTTTGTTGAAATTTTTTTTAAAATTTGAAAAAAATTATATTTAAAATAATAAATTTTGATATCGTCTGCATTGGGTAAAGGGTTAAAGAAAATCTTATATTGTTAAATAGACTAGAGATGGGCAGTATTGAAATGTCAAGTTTGGTTTTGGTATAAATATTTTTTGGAATGATTTATCTCAGTATTGGTACGGTATCCATTGTCAACAACATACGTGTGTTAGGTGTTATAATATCAGAATTGATATGTCCTTAGTTAATACATTTAAACAATGAATATTTTCTAAAACTATTCTTTAATTAGAATAAACAGACTTTGGCTCATGTGATCACTTATTTGAACTGAATGAGCTTTGAACATACCTCCAGTTAAAACTAGAAGTCCTGTCATGAACTGTGCGCTTATCTAGGCTTAATTGTGCGTAGGAATTGCGCACAATTGCCATATGGAATGGCATCCAAGGCACGGTATGTTTTCCTGGTTACTTATAGCAAAAACAGGCAATGTCTCTGCCAATGGACCTCCGGGTTACCCGCAGGTCCATTCGCTGAAACATTGCATGTGCACAGGCCATATGTACAGAATTTGGTATCCTTACCAGGGTCCTAACACGTAGATTAACACGCAGATCGTCGTGCTATTTGTGCACGATTCATGACAGGACTTCCAGTTTTAACTGTATCAACATGTTTACAGATTCTCTATTTTTAGCTCTCTGATTGCTTAATTGGGTCACACTTGTTTACTTGAAATTTGACAACATCATCTAGAAGCTTAATGAGGTGATTTTATTCAGCCAATAGCAATTAGAAAAAAAAAGAACATTACAGAAATTTCTTATTCTGGAACTTTCTATCTGAAGACTATATAAATAACCCCTGCCAACAGAATTCAGGCATTCTTTTCATATAGACAGCATTGAGAAGTGAAATTATTTGTTTAAACATTCAGCATTCATTGATCATTGAAGATTAGTATTACAGGACAGTGCATTTTTCATAGAAGCAGCCAAGTTTTATTTATATATTCTACGAAATATCTTTGTGTAATGGAAAAGTGTTTCCAACTTTTTGAAGTCCATGAGCCCTTCTTGTCATGAATTTTGCATAATGTTCTGTTGTCTGCAGGCCTTTAAATTCTTCCAAACTAACGATGGTACAGTTAAAACTAGAAGTCCTGTCATGAAATGCGCACAAATAGCATGTCAATTTGCGCGTTAATCTACGTGTTATGACCAAAGTAAGGCTATCAAATTCTGTATATATGGCCTTTGCACAAGCAATGTTTCAGCCAATGGACCTCCGGGTAACCTGGAGGTCCATTGGCAGAAACATTGCCTGTGTTTGCTATGAGTAACAAGGAGAACCTGCCGTGCTTTGGATGCCATTCAATATGGCAATTGTGCACAATTCCTACGCGCAATTAAGCCTAGATAAGTGCACAGTCCGTGACAGGACTTCTAGTTTTAACTGTAAACGCTGGTCCCAAATAAGATAATTTGTGCCCAAAGTATGTTTTGCAGTGTTTCGGCAATATATAGTTTGGCCAGGTTTCCCTAATGCTTGCAAGATAGCTTAGAGCTTACCTTCAAAAATCAAACAATGCAACAGATAAATATTTTTTTTTAAAAACCCACAGAGTGTGCCATAGAAAAGCAATCGTCGTTGACAGTGTCGTAACGACGATTGCTTTTCTGTGGCGAATTCCATATGTTCATGCACTTAAAGCTGGAGATCTATTTTATTCATGTTTGTGGCATTTCTCAGTGAATGCCATGCATAATTTACATTCAAATAGATCTTTGGATCGACACTGGGAAACTAAGAAGCATTGAGTAAACTTAAGTCAAAGGGTAGTGGGAGGGAACCAGTGATAATGGCAAAGACCTATAACAAGGGGTTGTAAACCAGCGTTTTAAGACGGGGGACCTAAACCTAAAACAGATGCCAAGATGAAGAAAATACCGGTGCTTTTCTCCAACCATGTAGGACACATACAAATTTGCCGTTGTGCCCAAATTAGACTGATCTAAAGGTCTGGTTGTTTGCCCATTTATTTTTTAACTAATGCCAGGAATATACTTCAATACCGAAACTTCCATGTCTTTAGATTCCCTTAGTAAGGTAAATCGGTATTGGCTCGATACCAAACAGTATTTACAATATTCCATCCATCTTTGAAATAGACTCAATTTGTACATGTACCTGGATACATAATTTTAGCTTTATGGGACTACCATCATCTGTTACTTTGATACAGTAATTCCTGGAAGATTCATCAATCACACACCATTCATCGCCATAGATAGAGGCTAAAGCTTCAACTTCATCAGCCTGTATAAAAAAAAAATTATTTCACAAGATTGACATGGTGAAAATAGTGTTCCTTTGATTATTCATCAGGGGTTCAATGACACTTTTAACAGCCAAGATCATACATAACATAGCCACAACAGCTCACCTTAAATCACTCCACGGGAGCCATATTCACTGATTTTAGTGGGCAAGTTGATACTTAACCCAAATTAAGGACAGCTATTTGCAATTTTTATAGATTTAGCAGAGCAATCAAGGCTCCCCTTATATTCGTTTTGCAGAATCCACAAGGAACAGGAGGAGCAATGGCTTTCCTAAAATAATAACACATGCATATCAAAACTTCTCCACTTTCCACCACTTGTAAAAACTTTCGATTCAGAAAGGTTATGGGTGGGGGGAGTTGGAGAATCTTGTGAGTACTACTAAGCAGCAACAAGTAACTGTCAGACTCTCTTCTACCTAATGTGGAACTAGCAGGGTTAGAATTGGTTGAAGGTAAGTGTACCAATGATGCGCTGTATACAGTACAGTCGCTGTGGATTGGTCGTAATCCACGCGTGGGCAGTGACATCCACGCATGCGTTTTCCAGGAAATAAAAATGATCAGCAGCAAAATTTTAATTAATGAAGCACCGGGTTGTACCCGGTGCTTCATAAATTAAATCTTTGATGATTATTCCTATAATTAGTGTTTGGAATCTAATATTATTGTGTCCATGGAAATAGTGCCCATGCATGGAAAGTGACCAGTCCATGGCGGCTGTACTGTACATTAGTACATGGCACCACAGTGCTTCCACTTGGACAGTCAGGATTCATGCCATAAGATTGGTCGCAGTTTGGGAGAATCAGTTTTGATTCTCGTGAACTCTCTCGATTTTTTAGTTATTTTGATTATTTATATGCAACAAAATAATCACTAAATATTGTGTTGTCTTAAAAATATTCAGGTTCAATTTACCAACATTTACTCCAAACTGAGAAAAGGCTGTAAGTTTATTTTTCATATCACAGTCAGCATTTCACTGTTTGTCCCGTTCTTAATATTTTTTCACACAAACATTCTTGTAAATAGTTTTTACAAGGAGCAGAGTGCAAAATTTAAAAAAAGACTCTTAACAGACTGACCATTCACTGTTCACATGGGTTAGAGATGGCTAACCGAATGCTTGGCTGTGTAAAAATTCTTGGGAAACTGCATTTTTTTATCATTAACAAGTATTCATACATGTATGTTGCATGGAATTGAAATATATATAGCCTCTCATGGCAAAAAGTTTAAAAATCTATCAAGACACAAGAAAGGCTACTTAACTGGTAGAGTGCTAGAAACCCATATTTTAGCTTTATTCTGAACTGCAGGTACCTAAAGTTAAAGACTTCATATCCTGTGGATGTCCTTCATATTATCTTGTAAGTAAAATTACTTCAACTCCATCGATTTGCATTGTTGCAATTTATGGAAGAGTGCCTATACACCCTCCCATGAATTGTAACAAGACAAAAATGTGTGAACAAATCTTGAGGCTGAGAAAACATTTTTCACTCTAACCAGTTACATGTATAAGCGACTCAAGACTTTACCATTCAAGATGCAACTTTTGGCTAACTGGTCATCCGTTCATGTAGATTTAAATTTGCATAACCACAACGTGAACGACATGAGAGTTCTCGTCAAATTTTGCACACTGAAGGAGTGATTTTTCATTTTGTAATTTATATTTAACTCGCTAGATAGGAAAAACTAAACTACCTGTGTTATCTTTATTCAAGCCAACCCTTACCATTCCCAAATATCTTCAAACACCATGGGTTACGAGTGTATTTTGGAGGAAATGGAATATTAAAAAAGCAAGATGACAACAGATTTTTTTGGGGGGTGGGGGGGGGACGAGGATCTGTTGGGGAGGAGTAGACTTCTAGCTGGGATGAGTAGACTTTTGGTTGGGACGAACAGACTTCTGTTTTGGGATGAGTTGACTTATGTTTAGGATGAGACAACTTCTTTTGGAGACAAGTGGGTTTTGGGCTGCATGTGCACTGGGCCGAAACAAAGAGGGTGGGCGATCGAGCCTCAAAACTAATGTCATTTCACGACATTTGACTTGTCAATATTGTCATTTCAGGTCTTTCAACTAAATGACTGGCAAAACATAATGCACAAACCATGTGGTTCTCGTTTTTAATTACGTTTAAACTCTTCAGCCAGTTCAGGAGTGGAACGCACCGACCTTTGTTTTGTTTTTTTTGCTGAAGTTTTCAAAGCAATGTAAATAATAGTCAGTGTCGAGTCACGAGTGTTGAAACTCGCACACAGCTGAAATTGTATTGCGAAAATAGGTTATTGACTGACTTCTACCGGTTACGCTTATTATCAACAAAGGCGATTTTCAATCCACCTGACTTATTAAATTATCTTGTTCTTCTTCTTGTAGCATTTTGTTTATTTTAATATGAGAAGTAATATGTTCCTTCATAAAGCACCATCATTGTGGCTTGATTCGAGACAGAGCCACGCACAAAACACACAGGACTTCCAGATTTTCATTCTAACGTCATAGAGTACTAAAATTAGAAATGGGATATCCCAAACAAACCCGGTCAACTCAAGTCTGAAGGACGATTTTCATTCGTCACTTTTTTGCAGAGTTTTTTGACGATCGTTGCGCCACCAACCGAGGCTGTCGGTAGCTTTTTGGTAATGGCGTCGTCGAAGCAAACTCAAATCGATAAAGAATCAAACGATGCCGATAAAACATACATACAAACAAAAAGAAATTCTCGGCGACTTTCTTCTGGTAGATATTGCTCAGCACCCAAGTGCCACAATTCGTCAACGCGCAACGCTGACTTGTCATTTCACAAATTTCCAGACAAAGATGACGAAAGGTTTGTTAATAAAGTGATTTAATTTGAAGCACGAACATGTACCAACTCGGCCGCCCACCTCGGCACCTCCCACACGAAAATGCAAACTTCACTTAGTACTTTGAATATTTTCCCACAATTTTACATGTTCACCGTCACATTCTTTCAGGGATGATCGGGATTCTTTTGGATGTCTACAGAGGCCGAATATGGGACCCTTTCCCAACGGTATTTTAGCAGGATTTTTCCCAATCCAAACCTCAAATTTCCCATTCAGTCTCCATTCAAATAAAAATTTAATTCTTCAAGTCTTGACTCCTGAAGGCCTAATTTTTACTTTAATCACTTTTTTACACAGTAACAAAACAGGTGCCTCAACAGACAGTTTAAAAGCTGGCTACATTAGCCAGTAACATCCGACAAAGGAACCTTGTCAGTTCTTTATGGGCAAGTCAAGCCCATAAGGCCACAACCACAAGGCCTTATTGTCATTTATGCCACAAGGCCACAGAATGTAAAATGTAGACGTGCAGCAAAATGCATTGAAACATGTCCTGAAAGACCGTATTTTATTTTTTTTGGTTTGGTTCGTCCTTCACAGGACGTACCAAACCAAATAATTAAAATACGGTCTTTCAGGCTATGTTTGGACTTTGCCCGGCGGTTCACAATTTCTCACTCGAATCGAATCTTGAATCGAATCAGGCAAAAGGAACGAAGCCGAATCGAATCTCGAGTCGAATCCACAAGATTCATGTACCGCGACTGTCTTACTGTGCAGGAGCGTAAATTTCTGAGGAGAGGGGGTGTGACAACCTCCCAATCTCCAGATCATGGATTCCTTCGGGCGGAGGCTGGGCAAGCAAACTTTTATGAAATACCAAGTTGGGCAGACGTCCTTGCTTGACAGACGAAAATATTTACTCTCTCTCTCTCTCTCTGGAGTACTCTGTTGGGCAAAATTCCTTGCTTGCCTCCAAAAATGTACACAGACACCAACATCCCACAACCCCCCCCCCCCCCCACCCCCAAAAGAAGTGAAATAAAATAAAATTGTTAATTTCTGTCCTGTTACTATATGCACTATCTATGTACCCAGTATCAATATGCGTAGTGGTTTGTTTGACTATTTCATACTATCGAACCGCAAGTAGATGGGACTAGCATTCGTTTCTGAAAGGAGGTTTGAGCAATTTATTGATAACCCATACAGAAATTTCGGAATTTCGGAATGTACATGTACTAGTGCATAGATCCGATGTGTACCCTACTTTCATCAACTGGAAACGTATAGGATAGGGTTCTTTTGCATTAACATTAAAATTATTCGAAACTACGGCTTTGAATGTATCACTACCAAAAACGTTTGTGTTCTTAATATAAAAATATTCTAGTGATGACAACTCGCACCGCATTTATCTCATTCAGATGATTATTATTGGATATTATTTTCTTTCCCAGAATTGCCTATTATCAGTTATCGAACTTGACTAATATGGCTTCAGAATCGGTTGACATGACGCCGATCTCGGCCGACATGAACCAACATAGTTGTCCCCCTTGATGCATTACTAGGCGCAACCAATTTGTTTACTAACTTCGAAATGTTCAGTTATTCGTCGAACGCAGTCAGGAAAATTGGTGTTACCAGACACAGTGGAATGGTTTGAAGCGGAGACTTTATGATGAAGGTTACTGATGAAAATAAGGAAGAATTTTGTGGATGAAGAGAAGAAAAAAGAGAGTTGTACGGAAAATTCATCCCAAACTAAGATTGAATGTCGTAAGTGGAGATACGTCTAACTCGACATGGGAGAAGAGGTAGTTCAGCTATCCGAACGTCGCGGCTTCCCCAGGTGGGGAAGCCGAGACGTTCGAATTGCTGAACTAGGTGCATGAGAAGAGGAAACTTCGAGCTTTGTTATTATTTATTTATTGGTGTTTAAGGTCACATATTTCTGCACGATGGCTAACCATGACCGTGACAGTTTTAGGGTGGAGGAAGCCGGAGTACCCGGGGAGAACCAACGAGCAACTGTCAGCTCCCCAACATACCAACTCCACACAAGCAGGGTTAGCATTGGTTGAAGACAGGTGCACCATCGACGTGCAGTACGCCTTAGTACACAACGTCACCGTGCCCCCACGTGGGCAATGGGGGTGAAGTGTCTAGCCCAAGGACACAACGCAGTTGCCGCAGGTGGGATTCGAACCGAGGACCTCTCGGCTTGCAGCCTGCACCTCTACCAACTGAGCCACCGCGCCTCTCGGACTTTGTGCAAAGAATGAGAAACAATAACACGGTCAGAAAACTGCAGCACATTGAGAACTTTGTAATTATTTGTTTTGGTTTAATAAATAGATTATTACTTAGGAACTCAAAATCTACCAAGGATTCGATTTTGTTCGAATAATCGAGATGGCTTCGAATATAATCAATCAGGAAAAAATTGAAACCGAATCGAATCAGGAACGTTCGCCGGGCCCAAATTTCAGGCATGAATGTATTTAAGGCTGGCATTTCTCCGGAAAACTGTGTGTGTTGGTGGGCAATCCCCCTTACCAATTCACCTTGTGTCTATGCCACTGCATTCTTTCATCACGTTTTCTATGAATCTTCATGTTCCACAATCAAACTACAACTTTGGGGGTTCCGCGTAATATGGTCGCCATAAACATGATACATGTACATGTAAGTTACATCGTAGCACCCATTTGGACCCCAGTGACGACTGACTTTTGTATTCGGTCATTTATGAAACGTTTGGTTAGTTAGATCGCTACGATATAAGATTAAAAATATTACTGCACCGTAATCAATAGCCATCGACCACCATCAATAATTCAATATAGACATCAAGTCTGAGCATGGCCATGAAACATTAGTTCAGCGATCGGAACGTACTGACTGCCTCACTACAGAAGTAATAGTCCACGACGTTCGAATATCTGAACAGGGTCATATATGTACATACATGTTTCAACAAGACTAAAATCCTAGCCCGCTGATTAGACGAGAGCTTGCGTAGTTTTTTCCTATGTGTTTGGCTCCAGCAGCATATGTTACCGTTTGACGTCACCACTCGAAATATTTGAAACGAGGTTGCCCCGAACTTGCCCGTTTCGCAATTATTCCATCAACGGAGTGACTAACAAACCGCTTCGTGTTTGTAGATTTTTCACACGTGCAACAGACGGTGTTCTGAGTGAAACCTTTACCCAATGCAGACGATATCAAAATTTATCATTTTAAATATCATTTTTTAATTTTTTTAAAAAAAATCAACAAAACCATATCATGTGACCCCTCATTGAAACGAGCTCGTTCCAAAGAGGGGTCACATGATATGTTTTTGTTGAAATGTTTCGAACAATGATATTTTTTCAGCTGCTGAATTTGCATATTACGCGGGCGGATGCGGGCGATTTGTTGGGTAAAAGGTTAAGCGTTATTTGAATTACAAATCAGTTTATGAGTTGAAGTAAGATGGAGTGACCTCGACCTTTATCTGTTTTTTGTGTCGCCGCCCTACGAAGTGGGGAGTGACATATAGGGATTACTTTTGTCGTCTTGCGTCGTCCGCGTCGTCGTCCGCGTCACACTTTCTCTTATCCGCCACTCCTCTTTAACCTATGAATGGATTTTGATGAAACTTTCAGTGATTCTTTATCACATAATGGCATTGTGCACCTCTTATTTTATTTTTTGATCCGCTGTATTTTTTCCAGAGTTATGCCCCGTCGTCTTGCGTCGTCCGCGTCGTCGTCCGCGTCACACTTTCTCTTATCCGCCACTCCTCTTTAACCTATGAATGGATTTTGATGAAACTTTCAGTGATTCTTTATCACATAATGGCATTGTGCACCTCCTATTTTATTTTTTAATCCGAGGTATTTTTTCCAGAGTTATGCCCTTTTTCCACTTAGAATTCTGTCTGAAACGCCAGGCGACACACGTCTTCCATGGAAGACTCACATCTAAGTATTGATTATTTGACCAGTCACGTCGCTAGGTACACGAGAGGTTATTTACTAAGATTGTTATCGTTAAAAGTTGCCTTGTTCATTCCACGATGCGGGGTTTGGGCTGTGGGTAGGGTCTTATTGGAACACATACGTTATTGCGACGAAGTGAAGGTAACATAGGGGGCGCGGTTGCGTTATGGTAATCGGTTCTCGTCAGATCACCGAAGGTAAGTAACGTCGAGCCCGATTAGTCCTCGGATGGGTGACCGCCTGAGCGATAGACTCGGACTCCCGTGTTGTGTCCTTGGGCAAGGCACTTAACCCCGATTGTCTACATGGGGGCACGATGAAGCCGTGTACTGAGGCGTACTGCACGTCGATAGTGCGCATGCCTTCAACCAATCTAACCCTGTCTGCGCTGCAATACGGAGTTACGATGTTGGGGAGCTGGCAACTGCTCGTAGCTGCTCGGTGGTTCTCTCCGGGTTCTCCGGCTTCCTCCACCCGTAAAACTGTCACGGTCATGATTAGCCATTGTGCATAAGTATGTGACCTTAAACACTAATAAATAAATAAATAGAAGGTAACATGGTCTGAGGTTTGCGATTCGGAGCTTATATTCAACCGAGATGCGATAATTTATAATGTGATGGGTGAATGCCGCCGCGTGGAGATGGTAACAACCCGAATGAAGCATGAAGTGGAAGACACTCTTGGATACATGTATTGATTCGGTCTTTTAAATAATATTTTTAGTTCAACTTGACGTCAAGTATGAGCTATTGGGATGGGTTGCGATCCGTCATATGTCTGTATACCCGTAAGGCCGTCCGATCACAATTCCTTTAGCACACCCTACAAGCCGCAGCTCTCACCCGATCAGTTCCAAATTTCATATGTGGCTTTGGGACAATGTCTAGATGGGAGCTATCTAATTTTTCCGAATTACGTTGAAAAACATGGATGCCAGCGGCCATCTTAGATTTGGCCCATAAATTGTCAACAATTCCATTGGCACACCATACAAGCCGCATCTCTCACCTGATCTTTTTTAAATTTCATATGTAGCTCTGGTTTAATGTCTAGATGGGAGCTGTTGAATTTTGCCGAATTTCGTTGAAAAACATGGTCGCCAGCAGCCATCTTGTACAAAATTGTCAGCAATTCCGCCGGCACACCCTACAATCCACATTTCTCACCTGATCTTTTTTAAAATTTCATATGTAGCTTTGGTGTGATGTCTAGATGGGAGCTATCGAATTTTTCGAAAATTCGCATGAAAACGTGGCCGCCAGCAGCCATCTTGGATTTGGCACATAAATTGTCAACAATTCCACTGGCAAACCCTACAGGCCGCATCTCTTACCTAATCAGTTCCAAATTTCATATGTGACTTTGAGGTAATGTCTAGATGGGTGTTATTGAATGTTTCCGAATTTTGTTGAAAAACATAGCTGCCAGCAGCCATCTTATATTTGGCATATAAATTGTCAACAATTCCATTGGCACACTCTACAGGCCACATCTCTCACCCGACTTTTTTCAAATTTCATATGTAGCTTTGCTGTGATGTCTGGATGGGAGCTATTCAACCCTTCCAAATTTTGTTGAAAAACATGGCCGCCAGCAGCCATCTTGTATTTGGCATATATATTGTCGACAATTCCATTCGCACGCCGTACAGGCCGCATTTCTCACCCGATCAGTTCCAAATTCCATATTTTACTTTGGGGTAATGTCTAGATGGGAGCCATTGAATCTTTCCGAATTTGTTGAGAGACATGGCCGCCACCGGCCGTCTTAGATTTGGCATATAAATTGTCAACAGTTCCATGACACCTTAGAGGCCACATCTCTCACCCGATCTCTTTTAAATTTCATACGTAGCTTTGGTGTGACGTCTAGATGGGAGCAATCGAAATTTGCGGAATTTCCTTGAAAAACATGGCCGCCAGCAGCCATCTTGGATTTGGCACAAATTGTCAATGATTCCATTAGATCATTATACAGGCTACATCACTCGCCCGCTTTGTTGAAGTTTCATATGTAGCTTTGATATAATGTCTGCATGGGAGCTATCAAAGTTTCTGAATTTTGTTTAAAAACATGGCCGCCATCGGCCATCTTTGATTTAGAATAGAAATTGTCAGCAATTCCATTAGTGCACCCTACAGTTTGCATGCCTCGCTCGATCTTTTTCAGATTTCACATGTCTCTTTGGTCTTATGTCTTTTTCTGTAGACACGTGATTTATTGACTTGATATACTGGCGCTTTCTATTTAGCTCAGTCCCTTCAAGGACAAGTTGAGCTGCAGTGTCATTGACACTTTCATTACAAAATTGGATCCTTTCAAACTGAAATCCCTAGTTGGAGAAATTAATTAATATAAATAACCTGCCTACCACAACGCTACAAGAGAAGCAGACTGGCAGTTATCAACATTGATAAACATGCAAAAATTCAAAAGGGTGCAGGATGAACTTGAACTACATTTTTTCTGTCTATAGGCCACAAGCAGCAGCAGAATAGCTCACACGTTTCGACCCCATTCAGGTGGTTCTCATGAAGGGTTCTCATGTAACGCCATAGTCACTCGACCCAGCAACGTCATATTGTGTTGTTATGGTAGCCCACGTGAGCGGCCATGTTGTGATATCATTACCATGGTGATACGTGGTCTCAGTGCGCATGCACAGCGCGTGTTGTTAGGGTGATAAGTGTTTACGTCGTCCATTTTTATACTGGAGGCTGTCGTCTTGGTTCTATGGTGGCACGTGGTTGCTGACCCCAAACCCTCAAATGGGACATGGGTATGTTCGGAGGGTGTTTTTAAAGAAACGAGACTGTATAAAATTACCCAAATAGACACGACATTCATCCCAAGTCACCAAAACACAACCACAAATCACTTTATTTGGTACGGATTTACTCAGATTCCTCCTTTTTCTATTAATAGGTGCGTTTCTTTTGTATAAGAGTAAATCTAAAGGCCCAGGTAGGCCCGCCAATCACCCCCAAATCACAAACGAACTGTCTAGAATCACCAAAACGGACTTGGAGAAGCCCCATCTCGGGCTTATAATAGTAGCACGTAGTGTTATTAGGAACATTCCATTAAACTGGATTAGTTTTCTGTTTGGGATTTGCCCCCAAATCCTCGGTAATTTTGTAGAATTATCACAAACAACCCGATAACTATTTTTACTGGCTCGGATTACTTTGGAATTCCTGTTTCTGCCTTTCCTGGAATATTCTATGGCTTATTCTGTCCATTCCTTGGCCTGTCCTGTCTATGTTAATGACTTCTCTACTCTTCCTATAAAGTATTCTGAATTTCCTAGATGTGTTTATGTGTAAGTGTGCAATGTGTAAACATCACATGTAGCATGCAGGTAAATCCTGGATGTGCCGATATGTGCCTGTCTGCCAGTGAACAATGTGCGCACAAGACATGGAGCACATAGGCACATACAGTTGTTATTTGAGGATACCTATGACATGGTGATGTACTACTTGGGGATACCTTTTGAGGATACCTTCTGGAAGATATCTATCATAAGATAGTTATGGCTCAGCCCTATTCATCTCCTGAATTGTTGACCAGCCTCTCACCCTTCATAGCCCCAAGGCCACCACTGCTGATATGTCCATGGTCACCACCATTTGTCGTGTGATCCAACGCTATTGTATTCACCCAATACTATAGTCTTTTAGCACCCTTGCAGTCTTGAGCTGTTACTGTCTTGTACCACTACTACTGTCCTGTGCTAGAGCGTTTCACCATTACTGACTTGTAACACTACTACAAACTTAGTTTCTATCCTCGATTCTGTCTCGATATCTGCCCTTGGCCAAATCTTGAATAGGCTGAATCAGATCGACTCATTCATCTAAGCCTGTATCAGTCTGTACAATGCCCTGACCTAGTGCAAGCTATGATACCTTACATTTAAGAAACTGTACGTTGATCGTACCGAGATGTGCTTATGTGCTAGTACGCAATGTTTAACACTGTGTACAGGTCTCATGCAGCACTTGCCGGGTGTGCCGACATGTGATTGTGGGCTGGTGCAAAATGTGCGTACAACACATGCAACACATGGGCATATACGATGAAAAAGGAATTCTAGAAGCATAGTCGCGGAGAGGGATTCCATGGATCGTGGGACAGGAAGCTGATGAAATATGTCTGTGCTAGTACACATTCACAGTGTGTCTCAATGTGTACACATCACATGCTTGGCGTGCCAACATGTGCTTGCATGTGTGCTATTGCATGATGTGCGCACAACACATGCATGTAGTATGTTATGTGGTTTTCACCCTTTTTTTGCAGGATCACATACGGAACGTCATAGTCACGTGACCCAGTGGCGCCATGCTTGGTTGTCATAGTAGCCCACGTGAGCGACCATGTTGTAACGTCATTACCATAGTGATATGTGGTGTTAGTGCGCATGCACAGCGCGTGTTAGGGAGATACGTGTTTCCGTCGTCCATATTGTATGAAGGAGGCCGCCATTTTGTTTCTATGGTAGCACATGGTCGCCATGTGCCGAAACCCTCTAATAGGACGGGGGTATGTTCGGAGAGTGTGTTCGATTGAATGGGAGTAAATCTAATTTACACAAACAACCCAGAAAGCCTTCCAAATCACCCCAAATCAACCAAAACTACCGAAACTGACTTTATTTGATACGGATTTTCCATTTTGGGCTTATAAGAATAGCACATAGTGCTATAATGGGCGTTCTATTACACTGGAGTACTTTACTGGTTCGGATTTTCCCAGAATCCCATTTTTTGCCTATTACAGACGCTTTTCCAGCAACGCTAACCATGGCCGTTCATCTAGTCGTAGCTACTCTTGACTACCCCTTGTTACGACCTTTGCCCTCGTCCAATTCTTATAATCACCAGTCAGATTGCTTGATTCCCCATAATCTGTACCCAGCCATACAGAGTTATCTCTCTTGTGTTCAACGAAGGCCTGTGATTCTCAAGCCTAAATGACAATCGAACAGAGATAGGTATTACTCGAATGACTCATAGGGAGAATTCGACGAATTCTCAACTGAGCCCGAACCAGACGATCCCAGAGATTTTCTAAGATATTTAAATCTCTCTCCGAAATTCGATCGAGAAGATGGGACAGATCCTCGTAGTCTTTCTCTACGCGATTCGATTTCCCATCCGAAAACAAGTTGCATGTCGTCTTGTGGTATACGAGCTCATTTTTCGAGAAATCTAAAGTGAGCTCGTATTCGACTTAGTCGAGATCTCGAGAAAATACATGCAAGCTCGAAAATCTCGAGAAATTACCTAAATTTGGAGCTCTTTTTTTTAGCTGGAATGCCCAATTATACTCTGCTGGCGAGTACACCTAGGGTGCCCTCCTGGATCCGCCCATGAACATCGATAGCTTTTGAGCTAGTGAGGACATATTTTATGAGTTTCGCGATTTACCACTAGTAAGTACACAGTAGATTATTTGGTATTTGAGTAGGGCTTCTATTTTATGTACCCACCATATGAAAGAACTGTGATTTTCAAGATCCGATAACTTTGGGAAAAAGTGATCTAATTTAGGCGAGAAAACAAAATTCGTTTTGATTCTCGTGCGCTTTGTTACATTTTATTGGTATTTTTAAAATATCACTGTTGGCTGTGCCACGAAAATAGAAAACATAAACGCGTAAAATTGCAAATTTCTGGATCGATTTCAACGGGGTCTAGAGCTACATGTGTAAGAAGCGTGAATCTGGAAGCGTGAATTAAACAGTGGAATCGACTTTTGTTGAAAAAAATTCTAGTTTCGGAAACGACGAAGTCGTCGGATTGAACGAAGCGAACACGTGTGTCGGTGCATATAAGCCATACAAGCCTCCGAGTGAAAATGTCACTGTTCAGGATATATTTCTTTTCATGCACTGGATGACGTCCTCATTCGACAGATTTTGTCGGTTAGTTCAATGTTTGTACAGTATTATAGTACGTCTCCCGCTTCGTATTTTGATATCGAAAAAATGAAACAAAATGCATCTCAGTATAACATTAGTTCAGCGATCTGAACGTAGCGGCTACCCCGTGTAGTTGGGAACCCGCTATACGTTCAGATCGCTGAACCATATATACTGAGTCAAGAAAGAAAGTATAATAGAAACAAATGTGAAAAAATAGCATAAAGGATGAAATATAATAGTTCTAATGTTGCATGTTTGTGGGCAAGAAGTCGTGCAAAGAGTTTAATGGCATGTTGTTATTGTCCACCCAACCGTATACAATTTTGCTACGGATTTCAAAATAGCACGTGCTACCCGAGAATGTCAAATTGAATGGGTGGCCGTCGAGTTTCTTTGTGTTCTGTTGTGCTAGAGAGCCTGGGCTATTGAGAAAACACGCTAGTTTTTGTCCTCCGACATTTTAAAAATGTCAAGATTAACCGAAAATCGGAGGTTGCGTGCCGTTGGTATGCATAAGGATGGGATACCTCCAGATGAGCTCGCGTTTGAGTCACCGTGGCCACTATTTACCGCCTCATTGGAAGGTATAGAACCACTGGATCTACTGCCGATCAACCGCGTTCAGGTCGACCAAGAGTTACGACCCCTACACAAGACTGACACATCAGGACGTCACACTTGCGGGATCGCTTCTTTCCGGCGACGAGGACAGCAGTAATTACTCCTGGTAGAACTAACAATAGAATCAGTGTACAAACTGTCCGCAACAGACTCGCTGAACACGGCGTCCGAGGTAGGCGTCCGTGCCATGGACCTATCCTTACCCAACGTCATCGTACCGTCAGAATGGAATGGGTACTTAAGCGTGTTCGCTGGACTCAGCAGCGTTGGAGCACAGTTCATTTTAGTGATGAATCACGATTTTGTTACGGCGTCCTGATGGTAGGGCAAGAGTGTATCGACGACGAGGAGAACGGTTTTCTGATGCTTGCGAGCAAGAAGGCGACCGTTTCGGCGGAGGTAGTGTAATGGTTTGGGCAGGAATTTCCTTGCACCAACGAACGCAGTTGATGTTCATCGATGGTAATCTGAATGGGCAGCGATATAGGGACGAAAGTCGTAACGCTGTTGCTGTCCCGTTGTTCAATGCTAATGTTGGATTGCAGTTATTCCACCAAGACAATGCCCGATGTCACGTGGCGCGTATCTGTCGTGACTTTCTTATCAACCTACCTACAATTGTTTACTACAGGCTTGCACTATAGTGGAAGCCCCTAACTCCGAAAATATACTCTCTATTTTGATATTTCCCAAGCAGTTTGGGAAAGAAAAGTGGTGCAAAAGCACCAAGAAAAAATAAGCCAAAACTGGGTCGAGTGCTACCGGCGCAGACCCAGTAGGGGACGCTCTCCTCCAAGTACAACTCCACGACTACCGTTGCCAGTGCGCATATACGTCGCTAATGATTCATTCTTTTTTTCGTCCGCTATGTTGAAGTGACGTTTTTCTCAGCACTAGTATCAGTGATCATCCTGCTCGTTGATTGTGTGTTTTCTGCATCAAGTCGGATCAAAGTATCCTTTTCTTCTCAGGAACTGTTTTTCATTATATTCTCTATGTAAATTATTATCCATAATGTATTATTTTTTTTTTCCGAGTTGCGCGCGATTTTCGTGAGCCATGCGGTTTTGGACTTTAAATTTTCACAATTACATTTATGTTAAAGTTTTTCATTTTGTTAATTGTGTTAGAGTTAGGTGTCAGCGGGGTACCTTTAATAGAGATTTTCTTCTCTCCTTTGAGAGTGGTCCCTCTGTTGTTTGGTTCCCGGTCGACCGTCTGGGGTCTGTTTTTCTGTCACCTTTCTCTCTACTTTGGGGGTGTTCTTGTGTCTTCTGCTGAATTCACCTTCTCTGCTTCTCTCACTTCTGTCATGCCCAGGACTATTCCTTTGGGCAATGTCTGCTTCCTAAGCATGTGGGCGATTCTCATGCTTCATGCTCCTCTTGCAATGGGTGTTCGGCCGATCGACCCTTTGGTCTTTGTGGATCGTGGTCATCCACTTTCTGGGCGTCTATGAACCGTATTGTGCGTTCTCGTGGCCGTGCCTCCCGCTCCCGCGGGAAAGGGGAACGCGGTCGTTCGGGGCACCCCGAAACGACCACGTCTGGTGAGAGTTATTCCTTCTCCCTGGGGGATGTGCAGTCTATTCCTGTAGTGGATACTGCGGGGGCCGTTGAGTTGCCTGGTGAAGAATTGCCTGGTTCTGGGACTGCAGTCCCTCTCCAGTCGACATCTGAGGCTGTCACTAGGGATGTGACTCCTCCTTCGGAGCCAAGCAGGGGTGCTCTCGCCACAATTCCACCAACCTCAACGACCCCCGACGTATCTGCTATTACTGCTGTTCCGTCTGCTACGTCATCGGTTTTTGTTTCAGCCGGCCTCAGCTTATCCCTGCAGGGATCTGCAGGGATGTCTGGCAGTGTGGACGTGGGATATCGGCCACAGCCTTCCCTGACTTCAACTCGGCGAAGTTGGAAGGGGCTGCCGGCCGAACCCTCTACTGTGGTCTCTCCTCTGTCGAGCACCACAGTTTTGTCATTGGATTCGGATGTTCATGGTGGGGCCGCTGTGAACTCCGTGGCGTTTCCGTCCACGCATTCTGGTCACACGGCCAGTTTTGCGGGACCAACGCCTTTTGTGCAGCCTAGACCTTCTGTCCCGCAGAGGTTCACGGCGACTCTCCTGAGTTCCCACTATGTTGATCCTCGGGGTGCGTCATACCCCTATACACGTCTGCCCTCAGATGTTTCGGCTGCCGCCAGTCGCCCCACTTCGGGTGTATTTGAGGATCGTGACCCTTCGCTGGATAAGAGGGTCAGGTGTGAAGCCACTTGGCCGGTTCGTCCGCATGTCGAACCGGCCGACACGGGCAGTGAGCTTAGGGAGGCCCTCTCTTTGCTCACTCAGGTTCTGTCCAAGAGCCTTCCCGTTGCTTCCAGCGAAGCAGCGAGTGGTTTCCAGGTGCCCCTATGGCGCCGCCTCCCGGGATTGGAAACAGGCCACTTTCTGATCCCCCTGGTGTGACTACACCATGGAAGGCGTCGTTTGGTTTGCCCACGATGGGCCATGTGTCTTCCGACTCAGATGAGGAGTCAGACATACCTGATGTTGAGAGCCAACAGTCTTCTGACTTGGGGGCAGCTCTTGACTTTGTGTTTGGGTTCCTTCCGGATCTCAAACCATCAAACAAGCCGACAGTGTCGGTCGCGCGCCTACAGCCTGTGGAGCAACCTGCTTCTGGGCGTCTTCGACCGCGCCAGTCAGTACAGGTGGTTGAAGCATTTTCAGCCTTGGACTCTAAGCTGAGTTCCAAGGGTATGTAGGCTCCGTTCTTCACCAGGGTTGACACCTTTTTGCCTCCGGTGCGTTATCGTTCCTACGATTCTACCAATTCGTCAGTCTGCCAGACTTTGACGGTTTTGGATCAGGACTCCAATTCCCTCGGGCTTTCCAAGCCCAAGTCTGCCGTCATTCCTATGGCGACTCTGGAGTCCATGTTGGGCTTATCGAGAGAGATGCTGGGTATGCTTTCTCTCTCAGATTACGTCGTCTCTGCCTTAGCTGCTTATCTGCCTCCAGATAAGTTTGACGATGTACAGGCTCCTTTGCGTGTGCTGTCCAAGGCGCTCATGCATCTTACTCACACGCATGCCTGTATCACGGCTAATTTGGAACTAGTTCGAAGGAACTCTGTGCTGGACACAGGCCGTTCCCTTCCCGAGGGGCAGTGCGCTGCTCTTCGATCTGCTTCTTTGGCAGGTCCGCAACTGTTCCATGGTTCCGTGTCGACGGTCCGGGAATATGTCCTACGTCATTCCAAAGATCAGCTACTGCTTCGTCAGCTTGTTCAGCCTTCTGTGGGAGGCAGGGGCCGTTCAAAGCCTAACAAGTACCCTTCTGCTTCCGCTGCAAAGCAAAGGGCTGATCCTTCTCCCACCGCTTCTACTTCTTACTCACGGGGTAAGGGTAAGCGTCTGCAGGCTAGAGGGAAGTCTCAGGATTCTTCATATAGCAGAGGAGGTGGTTTCTCCTCTCGCGGGCCTCGTCGGGGCTCGAAATGAAGCTCCTCACCTCGATTCGTCCCAGGTTGGAGGAAGGATAGCAGAGTTCGCAGACCATTGAGCCACCATCACATCCGATCCTTGGATGTTAGATGTTGTTCAGTCCGGGCTGCGAATATCCTTCCGGAGGCACCCCACTCTGTCAAGAGTGCCTCTTCCAACTACAATTCCTTCAGACGTTTTACGTCGGGAGCTTTTGTCCATGGAGATAGACAATCTCATGGCAAAGGGGGCGATCGAGGTCGTCAAGAACATTCAGTCAGTGGGGTTCTATTCCCGCCTGTTCTTGGTGCCGAAGAAGGACGGCCGACTCCGACCGGTTATCGATCTGAGTATCCTGAACCAGTCTATCATTGCTTCCAAGTCCAGCATGTAGACTTTCAGGTCTGTTCGCCGTTCCATTCACCAGAGAGATTTCGCTTCCAGCATCTACCTGCGAGACGCTTACTTTCACGTTCCGATTCATCGGACGTCGCGAAAGTATCTCAGGTTCGCGTTTCTGGGGAGAGTTTACCAGTTCAAGGCCATGCCTTTCGGCCTCATCCTGGCTCCTTGGGCCTTCACCCGACTGATGTCGCATGTGATAGCCTTCCATCGCACACAGTCCAGGGTGACTACTTCGGCATATCTAGATGATATCCCCCAGAGGCATTCCAATGCTGCCTTACTGGAGTCGGATGTCGACACTCTGCCTGCCCGTTGAGCCGGCTCACGTCGCTAGGATTCAGAGTCAACGAGGAGAAGTCGGATCTGGTCCCTTCTCAGTCATTTTGTCATCTGGGGATGGCCTTCCGTACTCAGTTCAATACGGTGGAGGTTCCCCAGGCCAGGGCTGTGATTCTCTCAGCTTTTGCTCTGACTCGGTCCCAGTCCACGTCCGCGACAGCACGGAGTGTTCTCCGGCTGCTCGGTTCGGTGACGGATCTCATTCCCCTAGGTCGGCTGCATGTCAGACCTCTCCAACACTTTCTGCTCAGTCGTCGGAGGCCGAATGTCGATCCTCCGGATCTGGTGCTTCAGTTACCAGACTCTCTTCATCCTCACCTTCTCCCCTGGACGGATGTTCAGTGGATTACGCAGGGTGTCCCGTTGGACTTACCCACGTTCGATCGTGTTCTGACGGCAGATGCCAGCGATCTCGGATGGGGTGCGACGTTGGATCCTCTAGGTCTTTCCCTTCACGGAGTGTGGGACCAGGATCAGGCAGCTCTACACATCAACCAAAAGGAGCTTCTTGCTCTTTTTCTGAGTTTCAGGCCGTGGATCCCTCACCTGTCGAATTGCCAGGTCCTTCTGTTGTCCGACAATTCGACAGTGGTTGCTTACATTCGGAACCAGGGCGGCACGCATTCGGTTCCAATGTACGAATTGGCTCGGAATCTTCTACTGCTCGCTCAGGATGTCAACGCCGGGGTGGTGGTTCATCACATTCCCGGTCGTCTGAACGTCCTAGCCGACTCCCTGTCCCGACGAGGCGGGGTCATCTCCACATCGATCTCTTTGCGACTCGTTGGAACCATCAGGTGGACACTTCCGATTCTGCCTCAGGTTCTAGCCAACCTGCTGTTGTCGAATCATTCTGATCGCCCCCCCCCCCCCTGTCGCCTCAGCGGGTGTGGATCAATCAGTTCCGCTCTCTGATGGCGGCGGTTCCGGCACGTCTCATGGCGGCGGTTCCGGCACGTCTCCCTCTACGTTGCGACCTTCTTTGCCAAGGTCACCCGAGGAGGTTTCACGTCGACCCGACTTCATTGTGCCTTCACGCATATCTTTTGTCAGGCCCTGTCTCCTCCGTAGAGGTTTTTCGTGACGAGCAGTGGAGTGCATTTCTTCTTCAAGGAGGCACTCCACTGGTTTAGCTTATGCGGCTAAATGGAAGGTCTTCTGTCGATGGTGTGCCGATCACTCTGTTGATTATGCCAATCCCTCGATTTCACAGATTGCGGAGTTTCTGGTATACCTGTTTGATTCTCGAGGTCTGCAGCCTGTTACCATCAAGGGGTACCGGTCCATGCTATCAGAGACCTTTTCATATGTGGGGAAGCGTCGTGTCGGCACTAATCCTTACCTCTACAAGCTTGTTCGGCACTTTTCTTTGAAAAGGTCTCGGACTTTGCAGCTTACCCCAAGATGGAATCTTTCTTGGGTGTTGCTTTGCTTGGGGGGGGGGGGGGGGGGGGGGGCGCCGTTCGAACCTTTATCCCAGGTGGATATGCGTTTTCTCACATATCAGACGGCTTTTTTCTGATGACTTTTGCTTCTGCCAGACGGGTTAGTGAGCTTCACGCCTTCTCGTTTTTTCTGTCTCTTATTCCTGGTCGACAGAATATCTCTCCTCAATCCATTTCTCGATGGATTTGTCTTGCTATTCGCGCGGCTTACGCTCGTCTAGCAAATGGCGATTGTATTACCAATCATATTTCTGCCCACGAGGTGCGTGCACTGTCTACCTCTTGGGCTTATTCTAACTCCGTCAAGTTGTCGGATGTTATGCAGGCAGCCTACTGGAGAAATGGCTCTACTTTCTCCACCTTCTGTCTGCGTCAGTTGCAGGAGCAGTCGGGGGACCTTCTTGCAGTGGGCCCTCTTTCTTCTGCTCAGGCTGTTGTCTACCCTAGCCATTAGGCTTCTTGAAGGTCAGTCCCAGCTCTGTGCTGTTACTGCCCTTTTCTGTCTGTGCGTCACACAGACCCATAAGCCTCATCTCTCATTGTCTTTTACTAATGATTGTGATGCTATGGTTTGATAGGCCCCCAGGACCTCTTCCTCTGTCCACGGTTCCAGTGCAATTGGGTTATGTGTGGGTTGGTTTTGCGATTCCCTCCAGCCTATTGTCTATTCAGCCTGCAGTAAACAATTGTAGGTAGGTTGATAAGAAATTTAAATTTTATAGTAAATTTCCTTTCTTATTATACCTACCACAATTGTTTACATGGAGGCCCTCCCGTCTTCTTATACGGGTAAGAATCCTTCCTCCCCGCTGATTACATAATTCTAACGTTGGCGGATTCAAAAGAATGAGTCATTAGCGACGGAAATGCGCACTGGCAACGTAGTCGTGGAGTTGTACTTGGAGGAGAGCGTCCCCGACTGGGTCTGCGCCGGTAGCGCTCGACCCAGTTTTGGCTTATTTTTTCTTGGTGCTTTTGCACCACTTTTCTTTCCCAAATTGCTTGGGGAAGATCAAAATAGGAAGTATATTTTCCGAGTTAGGGACTTCCACTGTAGTGCAAGCCTGTAGTAAACAATTGTGGTAGGTGTAATAAGAAAGGAAATTTACTATAAAATTTAAATTTCTTGAGGAGAAGAGCATCGAACGTATTCCCTGGCCCCCACTTTTGCCAGATTTGTCGCCAATCGAACATCTTTGGGGTCAGTTGGACCGCCGGGTACGACTTCATAATCTTCAGACGTTAGGCGATTTACGTAATGTTCTAAGGCAGGAGTGGAACGCAATACCACAGGGTGACATCCAGAGACTTATCAGGTCCATGCGCCGTCGATGTCTTGCCATCCAAGAGGCAAACGGCGGACATACATGATATTGACTGCATATGTGAACTTTTCATTTCATCCATGTCTGAATTGCGACGTCCTGACGTGACGCTGGCAACAGTAAGAACATGAAATTATACAAATTCGTACAGCTGGACTCGAAATATGAATTTACAATAATTTGTTTGGGATAAAAGTCGATAATACAAAAAAAAATTGTTTATTATACTTTCTTTTTTAACTCCGCATATAACATATAGGACTCAGGACTGGATCGTACGGCAGCGTAGAACTGCCACGCCATAGAATATTTCCAGGGATTCCTAATCTGTTTTTACAGATTACTAATCTGTTTTTACAGATTACTAATCTGTTTAAACAGATTACTAATCTGTTTTTACAGATCAGTTAATCTGTAAAATCAGATTAGTAATCTGATTTTACAGATTACTAATCTGTTTAAACAGATTACTAATCTGTTTTTACAGATTAACTAATCTGTATTTACAGATTAGTAATCTGTTTAAACAGATTAACTAATCCGTATTTACAGATTAGTAATCTGTTTAAACAGACTAACTAATCTATATTTACAGATTACTAATCTGTTTTTACAGATTAACTAATCTGTATTTACAGATAACTTAGTTAATCTGTAAAAACAGATTAGTAATCTGTTTAAACAGATTAGTAATCTGTAAAAACAGATTAGTTAATCTGTAAAAACAGATTAGTATTCTGTAAATACAGATTACTAGTCTGTAAAACAGATTAGTTAATCTGTTTAAACAGATTACTAATCTGTAAATACAGAGTAGTTAATCTGTAAAAACAGATTAGTAATCTGTTTAAACAGATTAGTAATCTGTTTAAACAGATTAATAATCTGTTTAAACAGATTAGTAATCTGTAAAAACAGATTAGTAATCTGTTTAAACAGATTAGTAATCTGTAAAACAGATTAGTAATCTGTAAAAACAGATTAGTTAATCTGTAAATACAGATTAGTTAATCTGTAAAAACAGATTTGTAATCTGTTTAAACAGATTAGGAATCCCTGGAATATACTACGGTGTGGCGGTTCTACGCTGCCGTAGGATCGCCATGGTCATCTTCCTCCAAATTCATAGTCGCACAGTCCGACGGTAATAAAAAAGGAAAATAAAATCCTCCCTGCCTCACTGATTTGAAAAAAAGAATTCTCTGAGAATCAAAACTATATTTAGCATTGGAAATTGGGTCTATATATGGGTCCTGTACACGAGGTTCCTGTGCACCCCCACCCCCCCCCCCCCCCCCCATCTTCCTTCTGGCTTTTTAGCTCGCCTGACTTTCAGTCAGGTGGGCTGTAGTGATCCCCTACCGTCCGGCGTCCGTAGTCCGTCCGTGAACATGGTGTTTGCGTCTTCTCCAAAACCGCTGAACCGATTTAAGTTAAATTAGAGATAATTGTTTGTTGTGACATCGCATTTTGATTTTGTTCAAATCAAATTGCCCCGCCCCTCGCTAGGGCCACGCCCAAAACGTGTGCTTAAATCTTATTTGCATGAGCCAGCAGTAGCAGAGACTTGATATTTGGTGTGCGGCTTCCTTTTGAGGTGTAGAGAATTTCGGGGGGGGGGGGGGGCTATATTTGCCATCGTTATGGGAAGGGCAAGAATTTTTGCCGCGCCCAAAATTTTTATTTTCCAAACCGAGAGGCTGATTTGAACCAAATTTGATATGAGGGCTTATTGGGTCATAAGTACTTAATTTATGCCAAAAACATATTTTCACGTCGCCCTGTGGGAACCGCCGGAGCTAAAAAATAGAAAAAAATTAAAACGCCCATTTCTCCAAAACTACATGGCACTGAGAATTCTTATTTGATGTCAAGCTTCTTTAGGACCAACAGAAAGGAATGGTCCAAAAAAATTGCTATCGGTTTTATCATAGGGTACTTTTTCTGGACTTCGAAAAGTGCTGAGTCAGAATTTTTTAACACTGTGGGTAATGGGAAAAACATTTAAGACTCTTCTTCTCCCAAACCATTGCTCAAAAAGCTTTCAAATTTCACATATAACATCTTTGTAAGATTGTTTCACAAGTGTATTGAAATCAAATTCCTGGGTCCATATTTGGGCCCTCTATGGGAGCCCAAATGTTTAAATTAGTGCAGTATGAGGAATATTCTTTAAAAATCTTCTTCATAGGGTCCACCAATCAGAATCTTTTGATATTTGGTATGCAGCATCCTTGGGGAGGGGGGGGGGGGGGGGGGGGGTTGTGAGATTCAAGTTTGTTCAAGCTAAGTCCCCGGGTACTTATTTGGGCTCACTGTGATAGCCCGAATTACAACTTAGTTCAAAATGAGGAATCTCTTTTTTAAAAATCTTCTTCAGGTCAAGCAGTCTGAATGTTTTGATATTTGGTATGCGGCATCCTTAGGGGAGTAAAATTCAAGTTTGTTCCCCCATTCTACTGCTCCAAAAGCTTTCATATTTCACATATAACATCTTTGCCAGTTCTTTGGAAGATTCATTCACATATTTGTTGAAATCAAATCCCAGGGTCCATATTTGGGCTCTCTAATGTTCAGATTAGTGCAATATGAGGAGTATTCTTTAAAAATCTTCTTCCGATCCACCCATCATAATCGTCTGATATTTGGTATGCAGCATCCTTAGGAAGGTGAGATTCAAGATTGTTCAAGCCAAGTTCCTGGGTTCATATGTGGGCTCCATGTGGGAGCCCGAATTATAACTTAGTTCAATATGGAGAATATTCTTTAAAAATATTTTTCTTCAGATCCAAAAGTCAGAATATTTTGATATTTGGTATACGGCATCCTTACGGAGGTGAGGTTCAAGTTTGTTCAAGTGAAGTCCTTGGGTTCATATTTGGGCTCCCTGTGGGAACCCGAATTATAACTTAGTTCAATATGAGGAATATTCTTTGAAAATCCCTTTTTTCAGATCCACTGGTCAGAATCTTTGGATATTTTGGTATAAGCTTTTCTTAGGAGGGGCAGATGCACCTTGTTCAAATCAATTCCCTGGATTGATATTTAGGCTACCATGTCAGATGAGCGCCCCCAGCCCCCTGTGGCCCCATGTTTATTTTCAGGCCACTGCCCATGGGGTTCTTGGCTGTGTCCCTATGCTCCTTCATGTTTTTGTTTTATTTTCAGGCTGGAGAAATGGATAACGAACAGTGGGCGAGCATCGTACAAGCGAAACAATATGCAAAGCTATTCTCTCTGTGATATTCATTTTGAGAGTTCGCAATTCATGTGTCCGAGAGAAAAGGGATCTGCCAAGAAAAGGAAGAAACTTTTACCTAGTGCCGTACCAACTCTGTTTGATTTTGATTCATGTAAGCGTGTGCGTGTAGCCAAACGGACACAAAGTGCACCAGGTAAGACGTATTTCGTCAACCGTGCTTACAGGCAATAATCACTAGTTTTCAGCAAATATTCAACGAAAGAAGCACCGGGTCTGTGTGTGTGTGTGGGGGTGGGGGGGGGGGGCGTCAGGAAAAAAAATATAGACACAACTTTCTTCTTTTTTTCGTTGCTTTTCACTTTTTAAGACCCACCCACCCACCACCACCTGCGTTTCCCATACATTTTTGACGCCCACCCATCCCGGGCACTAAAGTTTGCTCTCCTAGTGTTTCATACACTCTTGGATATATGAAAATAATGGACTACGCAAATTGTTGAAGTTTTTCTATGGTAACCACCAGTACCATGCTCGGGAAATAATTGCGAATTAAAACATGAATGGTGGATGATCCACCTATTATTTGTGGAGTAACATAATCAGACAGACAGATGGATGGAAGTAAGTGTGGACAGATGGACGTATATAATCCAGTGTAACACCAATCTCATCGAGAGTTCAGCCTAGAATGTAACCTCACCAATATAGATTATCACCTCAACTGACACTTTTGCAGACTGTTGAGCTAATGGTGATTACAAGATCAGACCATCGTTATTGGTGCCATTTTGCGATGATAGGTACAAGACATGAACACGCATTTTCTTGAACGCGTTGGAATGTGTCCACACACAAGTTCTTACCACACACGTGCACATACTGGTACATGGTTTGTTGCTCATGCTTACACGCTAAAAACTGAAGTGTTAAAAACTACACTTGAAGTGCTGTATTTAACACTAAGTGCTGAACTAGCACTTTGTTCAAGTGTAGATATCCCAGAACTTGACAGGTGTTACAATAATACCACTTGACAAGTGTAATGTCGCGACACTTAAAAGGAAACAACGCAGATGACGCGGATCAGACTCGAACTCTCGAGCCTGATCCACGTCATCTGTGTTGCGTCCTTTTAATTATGTACCAACCAAGCGCAAATCAAATTATGGACGATTCTGGAAGAACCGCCAATGCTAGATACATGGGAAGTGCCATCCATTCAAGTTTCAGATGTCTGACGATTGTAATGTCTAAGTGCTTAAAGCATTGCACTTTGAGTGTTAAAATCAAATCCTAAGAGTTAGAATGGGTTTAACACCTTGAAAGTGTCAGTTTTTAACACTTTAGTTTTTAGTGTGTAGGGTTTAATATATTATCTGGTTTTCTAGGAACCTGAGAACGGGAATGAAATTACTCTCAGAACCGTGAACCAGGAAATTTCCGGGTAATATCAAGCAAATTTACGAAGGTAACATGACGCATTTATTCTAATGATAATGAGCATATTTCATTGGCAATCTCCCATCTCCAAACGGAAAAGTTTTTTTCCTAAGATAAGTATGAAATCCCAGACTCAATCTCGTCTTTATTTTTAGAATAACTCGCATTATCACCTCTACCTTCTCTAGCATCAACACCCTCCTCTTCACTGCCGCCACAGCAGAGGAGACCGGTGGCGGCAGTGGAGAGGATGTTGAAGAGGGAGGAGGCAGTGAACAGTGATACTAGTAATTCTGAAAATGAAGACGAGTTTGAACTTTGAAGCGGGCGAATAAGATCTTGCTGTTGAAAGAGAGGGGGTTCCTCCAGAACTGGTTGAGAGCTACCGTGATTTTTGGAAAATGGTTCGTCAGGAATCAGGACTGTAAAAATGTCAGGTGTGGAAGGGCTGACGAAATCCTACAAAGTTTCAATTCAGAAAACTTCAGTTCAATACGCAACAAAAGGTGCCACGCTTCATTCCCGGTTCCGTGCTGAAGATTTCCTGAGTATCGGGGCGGGCTTTCGGAACCGGGAACCCGAGAATTCCCGTTCCCGGGATTAAACCCTGCTCATGCTCAGTGTGATCCTCGGAGACTGGGAATTCTATTTTTTATTACATGGTGTGATGGTGAAACGACCTCCCCAAAATGTTTTTTTTTATTCGTGTTTATTCTTATCTATAATCATCACCCATTACTCAAAAATGGAACCAGAGAAGGCATTTGTGTCCTTATACAAAAACAATGTAAAAATACTGAGGATGTCTTCGATGAGATGGCAAAATAGGGACAATACCCTAATTGAACCATACAAGGCTTCTATTTCATCTAAATTTGGGAGAATCCATTTGGATTGAAAACGATTGCGAGAATTCATACCTGTTATGAGTGCCCCTGGCTCCCATGAGGCCATCATGGTTGAACCCCGGCTGTATACTGATAACATATGTTAACCCTTTACACGACACAGCTTTTTAAGTTTTAAAACATATACAGAATTTGATAATTTAAAAAAAAATAAACTGTGTTTTCCAACAAGACCTTACAAATACGGATGCCATGTAACCGAGGACCTCTCGGCTTGCAGCCTGCACCCCTACCCACTGAGCCACCGCGCCCCCTCTTGTATCGTTTAATTTTCTTCCACTGTGTTAGATGAAGGGATAAATTGACACAATTCTTTTCACTCGAAGCCAAGAGGAGATGCAGCGTGAATCGATAAACGGATTCTTGTCGAAATAGAAGACTTGCCATAACAGATTAAGTCTCCAGAAGTGGTGTTATTTAGTTTAATGAACATTCGGTGAATGTGATGCTGGTGTTCTTATGACATAAGGTAAAAAATCCTTAGGCTACACTGCCATCTGCATGTGCATTTTCTAAAAAAAAAACGTTCTGCATATTTGTCTGTTTTCAAACCAACATCAGCTCCTCGTCGCCTGAGTGCTAGAATGTTCTATGTCGCTTATGGGACATAGAACATTCTAGCACTCCGTCGACGTCCTGTCTTTGCAATAGTTTTAGTGAAATTCGACCAGATTTTTCATCACTGTACATGTAAGGATGAAAACTACTCATCATGTTTCATACTGGGCATAAGCCATTGGGACTGATTTATATCATTCTGAGGGGGGGGGGGGGGTGGCGTTGCGTAACCGGTTCTCGTCAGATCACCGACCTTGGGCAAGGCACTTAACCCCGATTGTCCACATGGGGGTACGATGACGCCGTGTGCTAAGGCGTACTGCACGTCGATGGCGCGCATGTCTTCAACCAATCTGACCCTACCTGTGCTGCAGTGCGGAGTTACGATGTTGGGGAGCTGGCAGCTGCTCGTCCTTGCTCGGTGGTTCTCTCCGGGTACTCCGGCTTCCTCCACCCGTAAAACTGCCACGGTCATGATTAGCCATTGTGCATAAGTATGTGACTTTAAACATCAATAAATAAATAAATATTGAACATTCGGTGAACGTGATGCTGGTGTTCTAATGAGACATAAGGTAAAACACCTAAGGCTATACTGCCATCTGCACGTGCATTTTCCAAAAAAAAACGGTTATGTGTCTTTGTGAACTGATGGGAATGTGGTAAGTCTTGGAAAATGCATCTGATAGAGTAAATGGAAACATGTTTGAAGATATTAAAATATGCATTGAATCTTGGGCTGCGACGATATGCTTCCCTAACGATACGCTTCCCTAATGATACGATATGTATCACAATTCAGTGCGCACGATACGATATGCATCGTGATACATATATCCTCTCAGAAAATCTGTTTTAAACATTTAATCCCTTATATCTTGTTTGACAGAGCTCAGTGAGCTCTGTCAAACAAGATATAATGGATTAATCAAATAAATATTCAGTAAAATAGATGAATTCACCAAATTGTGTTTGACTGAATAATTCCTTTAATGGCATATTTATCACTATCAATATTGGTGTGCAAAAACAGAGTTTCCCTGCATCGGTTTTCAAAATCCAAGATGTTGTCTTGCCTGATATTATTTGCATTTATCGTATCGCGATACGTAGTTAGCAACGATATGTATTGAACTGTGATCATTGTATCGCGGTCCAAGCGTATCACGATTAATTGTTGCCTCCCTAATTGAATCACTATGCATTACGCATTTCGAATTAGTTTTCCAGTGCCGAAGTTTTGCATATAAAATGGATGAGAAGGGGGCAGGTCCCAAAATGTTATGGAAAAAATATGCAGGAAAGGGTGGATGGCTAAAAAAATCTGCAAAATAAAAATTCTCACCTATGTTCACGCATCCCCCCCCCCCCCCCCCCCCACACACACACATATTGCCCTTGAGCTTCCCCGCCTCTGAATGAGGGGAGATAATCGGTTGTTTTAGATTCACCCCAGTGGGAACTGGTCAAATAATAACTGGTCTGAAGGAGATCCATATACTATACTATGAGTCTATGACCGCAAAGACGGATAGAGATTTTCGATCCGGTCGAAATTGTCCATCCGCTTTTCTCCCATACGGCCTGACACAGCATTATAAAATCTCACCCGTCGAATAGACTTTTTCAGTATTCCCCATATTGGGTCATGTGAGGGTGGGCACACGTCATATGCGTGGAGGGAAATTTGGAGCCAGAGATGGCGCACACCGTCAGTCGCTTCATATGTCACCCAATTCCTCACGTATATATAACTCACCTACATGTATGCAAACTCCTCTGGCACAGGTATTAACAATACTTTATTTATATCCATGCATTTCAAATGTTGAACTTTCGAAATGGTAGCTCGGTATCTCTCTGCAAAACAATAAAGATACGCAACTCGATTCAAACTGTACGCCGTCACATCGCAGTGTGTTCTTCACCTAAAGGCTAAAGTTTTGTTTTCAACTCGAATTTAACATATTATTAATAATATTACAATAGTTACTTATTATAAAAGTTAATTTTAACACAAATGATCAAGCGAGTAATATACATGTACCAATACTTAGAAGGAAAGACTCTGACGCCGATGGGAATCGAACCACTGCCTTGATGAGAGTACATTTCTGCGGCACTAATCGCAACTGGACCAGCGCCATAGACCATTCGGCTACAGACAAGCCCCCAAAAGGCATGCTAGCAGGTCAAGCGTCCATGGAACTGGCACAGTCTACGCGAAATTACTCGGTATCCCCCAGAATTAGCTGTTTACAATGAATTATACCTCAAGCAGGAAATTTGAAAAGGAGATTGATTCTCACTGATTTCATCTGCATTACATGGTATAATTCATTGAACCAATACTTATTTATTTGACGTTGTGTCGAGTTGACGTCCACCATTTTTGACCAGGAATCCAAGATTATGCGTGTTGAATATTCCACGTGTGATTTATTTTGGAAACAAAGGTGACGTATGACCACCTCAACTGACGCAATATGGGGAATGCTGATTTTCTCCATGCGAGAGCATTGGTAACGAGTGGCTGCAGTACGGCTGCTGTGGACTGGTCACTTTCCACGGGTGGGCCATATTTCCACGGACGCAGTAATATTAAATTTCAAACAGTAATTATAGAAATGATCATCAGCAAAATTTTAATTAATGAAATATAATAAATTAATTAAAATTTTGCTGCTGACGATTTTTATGCCCCCGAGAACCTCGTCGTTCCATCCGTTAACTTTTGGTTTCCCGTCAAATAACGAAAGAACCGCTTATTTGATCAAATCATAATTTTAGGGGTAACTTGTTGATGACTAGACAATGTTTCCATTCGATTTGGTCCAGCCAGCCAGTTCAATATGGCCGCCATTGAAGCCATATTGAATTTGGTTTTCGTCCAATAACTTATGGATGCTGACTCGATTAATTTTTAATTCTGCATTGTTGGTGCCTAGAGGAATCTTCCTTTCGATTTTGGACCAGTCGGCTGAACCAGGATGGCCACCAGTGGCCAAATCATTAAAGGTTCCATGGCGGTCATCTTGAATTTGATTTCAGCCCAGTAACTAAAGAGGACTGACTCTAATCAATTTTTATTTATGTGTTATTGGTGTCGAGAGGAAGCTTCCTTTTGATTTTGGATCAGCTGCAGTACTGGCCACTTTCCACGGATGGGTAATATTTCCACGGATGCAATAATATTAGATTCCAAAAACTAATTATAGGAATAATCATTAAAAATTTAATTAAAGAAGCACCGGGTAAAACCCTGTGCGTCATTAATTAAAATTTTGCTGCTGATGATATTTATTACCTGGTAAACGCATGCGTGGACATGACAGCCCACGCGTGGATTACTACCAATCCACGGCGACTGTACTGTAGCCATTTGAATATGGACACCGTGGTTGCCATATTGAATTTTGTTTCCGTCCAATAATTAATGAATGCTGACTCAAATAAGTTTTTTTGGTGCGTTATTGGTGTCTGGAGGAAGCTTACCTTTGATTTGGTTATGACCCCGTGAGACTTACCTACCCTTTTATGACCCCGCAGGGGGCATATGCCACGCTTTGCGGTGCTCTTGTTATTACCTGGTAAACAGGCCTGGCATTTTGAAGAAAGCGATTTATTCGCTCGCCTATTGTTCGCCTTAGAAAAAATAAGGAGGGCGAAAGCTAGCCCTCTTGGCCTTAGAAAATAATGATTATTATAACTGCCTATTCCTAAAACCCACATCTTTTCAGATCTCTGCTATGTTGGTGATCTCTGTAAGACGGCCACACTACTCCTCCCACACCTCCGGGCCTTGCCTCGGCAAGGCCCTGAGGTGTGGGAGGGGCAGTGTAGCCGTCTCACGGAGACTACCTTGTTAGTAGCACCAAATAAAATGTACTAAGCCCACCAGGCAGAATTCATCAACAGTAAAACTTAATTTTGCCACTTTTAGCTTGAGGAGAGCTAATCGCTTGCCTAGATCATGCGAGGGGAGCGATTTTTAGCCCTCCTACATTGTTAAGAATGCCAGGTTTGGGTAAACTTTCCACGTGTGGATTACGACCAGTTCACGGCGACTGTTCTGTTTTTTCGTTTGTTTTTCTTCAATCGACCAGGGTGAAGCAATACTTTATTTTTGAAATCTCGACCCGTGGTGTGTTAGTGTTTCGCCACTCGATCGTGATCTAATCAATAAAAATAACACTTTTGTGATCACGGAACTGGAACCATTCAGATTTTTTGCCTCACTTTATTACAGAAAGTCCATCCACAGAGAAACAGGAAAACAATCCTTCCGATAGTAAGCCTCGGTGGAAAAATTTGAAGATTCCATTAAAAAGACTCAAGCAGAAGAACGATTCAACAGTTTCCCAGCACAATAACGCAGATCTACTTCAGGCTGCGAGTGCACTTGTGAACCTTTCCGGAGTACGGAAACCTGATAATTTAAATACTCGATCTGGACGCCCTCTCATAATTAAATTTTTGAAAAACTTATCGGTTCAGACAGATCTAACAGCGTCAGATATGCTGAAATACGACGAACAGCATCGTGTGTTGGAAAAAGCTGACCTCGAAAAACGGTTAAAAATCTTAGAACTAGAAGAAACTGTTTCAAAATTGAGAGGTGAATTATTTGACGTGCGTAAAGAGAACGAGAAGCTCCAGAATGACGTTAAAGTGATTCGCACTGGTTATGACCTTCTCATGAAACAATATGTGAAATAGCTCAACAAGCCTGTGTTGTGTTAAGGCTGTTTACACCAGGCCTGAAGCAAGGATTTCAAAATTTGGTAACATGGCATGTACATGTAGGACGAGAGTTCAATTTTCCGTTAACGTTCTGGATCTCTGACCGTTGGTATAAATTTGAAACCTACTAGAAAATTTCCCGGTGGGCCCCTCTATTGGGAGCCCCCCCCCCCCCCCAGTCCCCCCCCCCCCCAAAAAAAAAAAATAAATAAAAAACCTACGCAGCTCAACACCTGTTGGCGCATGACATTTCGTGAAAGTGACGAAAAAGCGAAAAGGATGTGATTGCGAACACTGTCGGTTTATCGAAATGCCCTCTATGTGGACATTGGCAGTCCACATTGATTGCATTTCAATATACCAGCAGTCTAGTCTGCCATTGATCGATCAGATGGGGGCGCGGTGGCTCAGTAGGTAGAGGTGCAGGCTGTAAGCCGAGAGGTCCTCGGTTCGAATCCCACCTGCGGCAACCGTGTTGTGTCCTTGGGCAAGACACTTCACCCCCATTGCCCATCTGGGTGCACGGTGACGTCGTGGACTAAGGCGTACTGCACGTCGATGGTGTACTTGTCTTCAACCAATGCTAACCCTGCTTGTGTGCAGATAGTACGTTGGGGAGCTGACAGTTGCTCGCCGTTGCTCGGTGGTTCTTTCAGGGTACTCCGGCATCCTCCACCCGTACAACTGTCATGGTCATGATTAGCCATTGTGCAGAAAAATGTGACCCTAAAGCCCAATAAATAAATAAATATCGGTCAGATGCAAGGAAACAACGTTCTTTCGGTTTGAAAAAAAATTCTCCCATTGAGCCGAACTCTGGTCGGCTTGAGGAGTCCGGGGCCTCTTTGGTGCAACCCTTTTTGCCAAACGAGCAAGAGAAGGGAGAAGTCGCAGAAAAGGCCGAAAAACATTTAGTCGGACAAGATAGTGTACATGTACAGTGGAAAGCGGGTTACAAGCGACCATTATCCGATTTATTATAAATAATTCGAGGTTCCACTGTCTATGGAGGGCAGATGCAAACATTAACCGTATACCATTATCAATTACTCATCTCTGATCCACATTTATTCATTTCTGGCAATCACATTTGCCGTTTATACATTTTTTAACCTTTTCTTGGAAACTCACGAGGCCAACGGCGTTCATTGAAGCTAAGATGCTCACAAAAACATCCCATTGGCTACCATTTAAAACAAGCCAATGGGAGAACGGGGAAAATTCTCCATATCTATGGACGCGAAAAAACTTCTTTAGATTTGAAGTGACGGCTAAAAAGTGTATAAACGGTAAATGTGATCGCCAGAAATGAATAAATGTAGATCCGAGATTAGTAATTGATAGAGGTATACGGTTAATGTTTGAATCTGCCCTTCACAGACAATGGGACCTCGAATTATTTATAATCAATAGGATAATTGTCGCTCGTAACCCACTTTCCACTGTACACTATCCTGTCGGCCCAAATGTTTTTCTGCCTTTTCTGCGACTTCTCCCAGTTATCATGAGCAACCCAAGAACACCCAACGGTCGTGTAATACACCACTGAAAAACTTACTAATTCCCCTTTCCACCGACTCTGGGTACTCCTGGATACGTTATGTGGATCAAATTTGAGGGGGGTATAACGAAGATGAGTGCTATCGTTTTCGAAAAGCGAGTTGTGTACCTTGTTAATATTTATATGCCGTTATTGGGGCACGTCAGCATCGATTCAAAAATGCTATCAAATATCATTTTTCTTTCGATTTCACAGCTTGTGCCGAATGCCTGTGGTCCGATCTAGGAAAACCTGACTCGTTCCCGGGGTATAGTTGACACGTTTTAGCGTTAGAAAGTATTTAATTGGGCAAGCTGTATACCAACGTAAAGCTTAAGTCTAAGCTGTCGAATGACATCAATATCTCGACGAAAACAAATTCACGTGTTTGGTTTTTCTGTGAGTTTGAATAAGGCAGGTAGATATCTTCCTAGCCAGCGAGTTGTGTACCTTGTCTCTCTTGTATATATAATCAGAATAAAATACATAATTTGTCAAAAAATCTTCAAATACACCATTTTTCATTATCTTTGCTCGCGTGTGGGTAAGAGTGGGTCCAGTATACTACATTAAAATGGAACTTGAAAAGAATTCTGTTATGACAGCCCTAATTTCCACACAAAGCTATAGGGCTACGGATAGGGGCTTCTGTCAAACTACGCAGGAAACCATGTCCAGCAAAGCGTGTAAGTGTGGTTCATGTATTCTACAATTTAACCGTTTAACCCTTTACCCAACGTAACGGCCAAAACCGGCCAGCGCTATTCTCAAAAATCGCCAATTAATTTTCATTATTTTTTCATTTTTTGTCTCAAAAACATAGGTTATGACCCCTCATTGGAACGAGCTCGACGAGCTCGTTCCAATGAGGGGTCATAACCTATGTTTTTGAGACAAAAATAAAAAAAAAATAGTTATTCAAGAATTTTTTTTGCAAGTGTCGTCTGCTTTTCAGGTTAGGTAAAGGGTTAAACAAAACTCAGTAAATTTATACCTTGACAGCCTTAATATTGCACAAAATTGTAGGCAGCGGCTTCGATGGGAAATGCTTTCGAAATGGGCGAGAAACCATGCTCAGAAAAACATTTCAGAGTGGCTTCCTTCCAATACGCTGAAGTGTGTGTGTGTGTGGGGGGGGGGGGGGGGGGGGGGGGGCTGTCATGGCTTAAGTCCCGACGGATAAAATATTCCAACTACATCACCAAGACATGCCCTCAAAGAATGCATGCCCCGGTGATGTAGTTGTATTTTTTGTCAGTTGGGATTATAAATTAACCCTTTACCTAACATGAAAAGCAGACGACACTTGCAAAAAAAATTCTGGAATAACTAATATTTTTCATTTTTTGTATCAAAAACATGGGTTATGACCCCTCGTTGGAATGAGCTCGTTCCAACGAGGGGTCCTAACCTATGTTTTTGAGACAAAAAATGGAAAATTAATTGGTGATTTTTGAGAATAGAGCTGGCCGTTACGTTGGGTAAAGGGTTAAAACAAACGTCATGTAGTAGTCATGCAGTAGTCATGAAGCATGGACTTCCCAGCTTCTTATTTAGATAGGACGTACCGGATTCAAAATTAGTCATGCTGGGACCAAATCGGACACGGATCTTCACTTGAAATACTGCAAAAACGTAAGGTTCATGTACAGTACAGTCGGCGTGGACTGGTCGTAATCCACGCATGGGCACTGATGATCACGTAAGTGCTTACCAGATTAGAAAAACCATCAGCAAAATATTAATTAATGAAGCACCGGTTTATACCCGGCGCTTCATTAATTAAAATTGTTGATGATTATTCCTATAATTAGTGTTTGGAATCTAATATTATTGCGTCCGTGGAAAGTGACCAGTCCACGGCGGCCGTACTGGGGAGTTTATATGGGACTCCTGATCACAGCAACGCAAAACTGTCGTGCAAGTAAACTCTTTGGACACACAACTTACCTATATTAAGTGTTCTTAACGTTTTGTGCAAGTAAAAGTGGATTCTTAACATTTCAAAACAATAAGTAACGACTTTCAAAGTGTACAAAAACGTTTCTTAACCCTTTACCCAACGTAACGGCCAAAACCGGCCAGCGCTATTCTCAAAAATCGCCAATGAATTTTCATTATTTTTTCATTTTTTGTCTCAAAAACATAGGTTATGACCCCTCGTTGGAACGAGCTCGTCGAGCTCGTTCCAACGAGGGGTCATAACCTATGTTTTTGAGACAAAAAATGAAAACATTAGTTATTCAAGAATTTTTTTTGCAAGTGTCGTCTGCTTTTCATGTTAGGTAAAGGGTTAACACAACAGGGAGGCAGGAACGTAGAGGATAAAATATGGGTGATACTCAGGCTTACTCGCACTTTCTTTTGGCCCACCAAGAGGATAAAGCTGATTTTCAAGCCGCTCCAGGCAGAGCTGGGACGTGGGGACAGAGGGGTGTAGTTGGAAATTCCATCTATCTGGATTTTAGAGCTTTTTTGGTGATGCTGATGTCTCCTTTACTTCCCAAAATTCCACCTCGGATTCAAACCGGCAAAAATTCCAACTGTTACTATTTACAACTACAGTGTACGCAATATCGAGCTTCACAAGTATGCATGATGTCAGTCGGTACGAGATTTCTATAGTACGTTTACTTATCGTAATAAAAAAAAATCCTCGAAATGCACCTCAAGAAAATCACATTCTGTAAAATCGTTATCCTGAGTTAATCCCATCATTCACAGGTATCCCCCCCATTAGTCAGACACCCCAGTTGTCAGACAATTTATAATCACAGATTATTGGGTTGTTTGAACAGCTAATAATAATAATAATAACTCTTTGGCCAGCCGCTGATTTGTCGCGGTCCTCATAAGAGAAGGCCATCATTCCCCCTGCACCCCACCCCCTCTTCCCCTCCTCTCCTCCCAGCATTCAGATATAAACTGCTTAATAGTGTCCCTCACTTCCTCTTTTTCAATTTCTTCAATAAGCATTCCTACCCTCTCCCTCGTGTCCCCCTTCAGCCATCTATCCTTTGTTTCTTCACCCCACTTCTGCATTATTCTTCCAGTAAATTTTATTCTATGAAGTATATCCCTTACTTATAACCTTCAGAATAAAGTGGGATAATAAAGAAAATATTTAGACTTGTTTTATAGTAAATAAATAAAAATTCATATTTCATGATAACTAATTTTTAACGTAAATAAATAGAAAACCATGTTTTATAAAAAAAAATGAAACAAATATTAACAAAATGAAAAATGTGAGGTACACATCATCATAAACAAAGGTACAATATTACGATGACAAAAAAATGTACAAAACAGTTCTTTGATATACATCTCCAGTGGATACAGGTCTTCCGTACAGCACTATTATTGTAAGTAATGTACTCTACTCGCTGTAAACTTGCCAATTTGATGCCTATTGTTGAATGAGTGGATGGTTATGCCTTTTGTTGGGTGCATTCAACTATATATAGACAAGCATCGTTGTTACAATGTAAACAACAGCAAAACATTTGAAAAAGAAAATTATTTCAAAGAGATTTCTGTTTTTACAAAACTTATGTGTGATTCTTTAATTTTGATTAGTTATCAATAAATAGTCAAACATCAATTTTACAAGAAAATGAAAAAAACAACAGCAAACTGTTTGAAAAAATTTTTTTTTTTCAAATTTTAGATCAAAGTTATCAGTGTTATTACACAATATATGTATCAAACAAAATGTTGAAACTAAATTTTATTCGGATTGTATACATCTGGGTTGTTCCATTTATAACAATAGGTAATCATCTATTTTAACTTCAGCTAATCCCTAATTAGCTGTCTGACAGCTGGGGCGTATGACAATTGGGTGTCTGACTAATGGGGGTAAACCTTACAAAATGATGAAACAACGAAAATTGATCATTCCTGCATAAGATCTGATTTAATGTTAGGACAGTGTGAATTGCTCAAAATTCTCAGCTTGAGCATTTGTTTATCACATTTTCAATTCCCAGAATAATACCAAATAATAATAGCCTGATAAATGTGTTGGCATTTCAGTTACTAGAATCAATTTTATGCCCCCTTTCATGGCTTCATTTTCAAATTCTTTCGGTAGTAAATTTCCAGCTAGGGGAGGGGTTTCCCCCTCCCGGTCCCTCCCTTGTCGGAAATTCACAACCTACCCCCCCCCCCCCCACACACACACACACACACACACTCCAGGGGAAACCTCTAGCCACGTCACTGAGGCAGAGAGAGATAGAGAAGTAGAAGTGAAGAGATCATTAATGGATTACAGAGATACAGATAGTATTGGCTTGGAAAATGCTACAAGAAAAAGGAAGCGACAGAAATTAGCTGTTTGTGAAAAGAAAACAAATTATGCTCATTCAGTTCAAATTACTGTCCTGCTCACCATGCTTGTGGAGATTGTATTTGCAAACTTATTGATCAAAGGAGTTATTGTGTGACAAAATTGGAGAAAGGAAACATTTTTTAAAGGGGGTCTACTTTGGCTGATTTTTGTGATTGGCTTTTCAGTAACCCCCACTTCAGACGGGCGCATTTTGGACGAATCTAATCTAATTGTATTAGATGCGTCTTCAATCGCACCTAATACCCGTTGATTCAGACGCACGTATTATCATCGAATCTAATTCACTTGCCCGGTATGTACTCGACACAGTCTCCTTGTGTTGTTAACTCTTTCCCTGCTGGGTGCGCTTTGGACATTTCTAACATAACCAGTTTGAATCAATAAACCTTTTTCGAAACTGCCATCTCGACTTTTAATCTATGCAAGGTCACAGGTCGCGAGGTGTAAACATTTCAAGAAAACTCGTTGTGAGTAATGGGTTTCGGACCCCATTTCGTTCATTAGTGCGAATTCAAAATAACATTTAGCCAAAGTTACCATTTGTTTAAAGCAATGGCAATGTTGTTGGAGAACTTTCATTATTCCAAATTGAGTTCCTTAAATGGCGTTTGAATGCGCGCTGTGTCAAGACTGTTTCGACAACTTTCGGGGATTTCTCAAACCGAGAAACTCCGTGCAACGAGTGTTTCCCTGTTGCCATTCAATACAAGTCCTCACCTCCATAAAAAGAAGTCTTTAAACCTGAGATATCCCATCGTTTAAAGTCGTCAAGGGTTGCCCCTTCAGTTAATTCGAATGATAACATCGGTTCTACGAATTTAAATTTAAAATTTCATAAAGCTAGTTAACTTGGCTGACACAAAACTCAACGCGACGAACATGGAGATCACTTTGTTTACACCTCGCGACCTGTGACCTTGCATAGATTAAACTCCAAGATGGCAGTTTCGAAAAAGACTTATTGTAATTAGGATTCTCTAATTTGCAAGCGGTATGAGAACGATGATATCCGAACATCGGCTGAACATTAGATTAGATTCGACGCAAGTACGAGCGTCTGACTCAAATGACGCATCGAATCTAATAGAAGTATTGAATACGTCACTCTCAGACGAAGATTCGTTTGAAATTTGATTCAGATAGACGAAGAATCGGCCCATGTAGTTCAAATAGATTAGATTCCACCAAAATGCGTCCGTCTGAACTGGGTGTTAGGGGCATTCAAGTAGAACAGGAATTGTTCATAATTCACTAAGGTTCGGCGGACAATTTATTTCAAGACATATGGTTGAAAATGGTACAGCAAAATCAAACGTCATCATGAATGGACATAAAATTATACTTCTCCGAAAGCTTGTGTTCGCATTATAGATTTATTGAGTTTTTTCCACGAAACTCCCACAATTCCCCAAAATGTTTAGCTAAACTGAAATAGCAAAAGGTTACTTTCCCCCTCTGGCAAACACGCAAGCTTATCAAAATGACATCGGTCCTTATTCAAATGAAAACTTTTACGTTTCTAAAACTCCATCGGATAGAGAAGAATTCATGTTATTACATGCCTATATATATTACTTTTCATCCACTTCCATATTTACAACTCTGTACGGAACATGTGTCCCATACGGATTTCTGTGGACGGTCTATTTTTCCATCTGACGTCATGGATCCATCAAAAGAACTAAACTCCGCTCATTTTCGTAAGTGGTCAATCGGTACGTCACATTCCCAACAAGATCAATTAGGAGTTGCGGCGACAACCGATAATTCGAATGGCATTTTGAAAAAATAGCAAAGGGTTTTAAGGTTTGAAATTTTATGTGTGTGATGTTTGAATTTTTAAATGAATGGATTCTGTGTCATAGACATAGAGGCGTGTAATAAAGACAGAAAGTCACGATGTGTGAATGCGTTCGTTAATACGACGTGAGTGCCAGCGCGATCGTGATCTCCGTGACTTCCGTACGTCCTGTTTTTGTAATTCAAAACGCTGTAACTTTCTACAGTTGTTCAATAGAGTCTGTGCAATCCAAAAATACCACTTTTAAAGTTTTGCGCCACCAGATGGCTTCTGTGGAGCATTTGAAAAATGTGCTAATTTTTCACTTTTTTCGAATAATCCCAACCTATGTAATTCAGAGTTCTATAACTGCACTGGGGTGTTGCTAAATGATCTGTAGATGTGCACGAAGGTTTCGGATTTTTCAGGTGCCATGTGGCTGTGCCACCGTTGCCACTTTCGTGTTTTCTTAGACCGTTTCCGGCGAAAGGCTCCTGGGGTATATAATTCGAAACGCTAAACCATGCTCAAATGTTGCAGTGGAGTCTGTAGATGCACACGGAGGTTTTCGGATTTTTCGGATGCCACGTGGCTGTGCCACCGTTGCCACTTTCATCTTTCCTTAGGCAGTTTCCGGCGAAAGGCTCCTAAGGTATGTAATTCGAAATGCTAAAACCATGCTCAAATGTTGCAGTAGGGTCTGTAGATGCGCACAAAGGTTTCGGATTTTTCAGGTGGCACGTGGCGGTGCCACCGTTGCCACTTTCGTGTTTTCTTAGACCGTTTCCGGCAAAAGGCTCCTAGGGTATGTAATTCGAAATGCTAAAACCATGCTCAAATGTTGCAGTAGGGTCTGTACATGGGCACGAAGGTTTCAGATTTTTCAGGTGCCACGTGGCGGTGCCACCGTTGCCACTTTCGTGTTTTCTTAGACCGTTTCCGGCGAAAGGCCCCTAGAGTATGTAATTCGAAACGCTGAAACCATGCTCATATGTTGCAGTAGGGTCTGTAGATGCGCACAAAGGTTTCGGATCTTTCAGGTGCCACGTGGCTGTGCCACTGTTGCCACTTTCGTGTTCTCTTAGACCGTTTCCGACAAAAGGCTCCTAGGGTATGTATTTCGAAACGCTAAAACTATGCTCAAATGTTGCAGTAGGATCTGTAGATGCGCACGAAGGTTTCAGATTTTTCAGGTCCACCTGGCAGTGCCACCATTGCCACTTTCGTGTTTTCTTTGACCATTTCCGGCGAAAGGCTCCTAGAGTATGTAATAATTCGAAACGCTAAAACCATGCTCAGATGTTGCAGTGGGCTCTGTAAATGCGCACGAAGGTTTCTGTTTTTAAGGTGCCACTTGGTGGTGCCACCGTTGCCACTTTCGTGTTTTCTTAGACCGTTTCCGGCGAAAGGCTCATAGGTTATGTAATTCTAAATGCTAAAAGCATGCTCAAATGTTGCAGTAGGGTCTGTAGATGCGCACAAAGGTTTCGGATTTTTCGGGTGCCACGTGGCTGTGCCACCGTTGCCACTTTCATGTTTTCTTGGACCGTTTCCGGCGAAAGGCTCCTAGGGTATGTAATTCGAAACGCTAAATCCAATGCTCAAATGTTGCAGTAGGGCCTGTAGATGCGCACGAAGGTTTCAGATTTTTCGGATGCCACGTGGCTGTGCCACCGTTGCCACTTTCGTGCTCTATTAGACAGTTTCCGGCGAAAGGCTCCTAGGGTGTGTAATTCAAAATGCTAAAACCATGCTCAAATGTTGCAGTAGGGTCTGTAGATGCGCACGAAGGTTTCGGATTTTTCAGGTGGCACGTGGCGGTGCCACCGTTGCCACTTTCGTGTTTTCTTAGACCGTTTCCGGCGAAAGGCTCCTAGAGTATGTAATTCGAAACACTAAAACCATGCTCAGATGTTGCAGTGGGGTCTGTAGATGCGCACGACGGTTTCGGATTTTTCAGGTGCCACGTAGCTGTGCCGCTGTTGCCTTTCATGTTTTCTTAGACCGTTTCCGGCGAAAGGCTCCTAGAGTGTGTAATAACTCGAAACGCTAAAACCATGCTCAGATGTTGCAGTAGATCTGTAGATGCGCACGAAGGTTTCGGATTTTTCGGGTGCCACGTGGCTGTGCCACCGTTGCCACTTTCGTGTTTTCTTAGACCTTTTCCGGCAAAAGGCTCCTAGGGTATGTAATTCGAAATGCTAAGACCATGCTCAAATGTTGCAGTGGGGTCTGTACATGGGCACGAAGGTTTCAGATTTTTCAGGTGCCACGTGGCGGTGCCACCGTTGCCACTTTCGTGTTTTCTTAGACCGTTTCCGGCAAAAGGCTCCTAGGGTATGTATTTCGAAACACTAAAACTATTATCAAATGTTGCAGTAGGATCTGTAGATGCGCACGAAGGTTTCAGATTTTTCAGGTGCCACCTGGCAGTGCCACCATTGCCACTTTCGTGTTTTCTTTGACCGTTTCCGGCGAAAGGCTCCTAGAGTATGTAATAATTCGAAACGCTAAAACCATGCTCAGATGATGCAGTGGGGTCTGTAGATGCGCACGAAGGTTTCGGTTTTTAAGGTGCCACTTGGCGGTGCCACCGTTGCCACTTTCGTGTTTTCTTAGACCGTTTCCGGCGAAAGGCTCCTAGGTTATGTAATTCTAAATGCTAAAAGCATGCTCAAATGTTGCAGTAGGGTCTGTAGATGCGCACAAAGGTTTCGGATTTTTCGGGTGCCACGTGGCTGTGCCACCGTTGCCACTTTCATGTTTTGTTGGACCGTTTCCGGCGAAAGACTCCTAGGGTATGTAATTCAAAACGCTAAAACCAATGCTCAAATGTTGCAGTACGGCCTGTAGATGCGCACAAAGGTTTCAGATTTTTCGGATGCCACGTGGCTGTGCCACCGTTGCCACTTTCGTGCTCTATTAGACCGTTTCCGGCGAAAGGCTCCTAGGGTGTGTAATTTAAAATGCTAAAACCATGCTCAAATGTTGCAGTAGGGTCTGTAGATGCGCACGAAGGTTTCGGATGTTTCACGTGGCACGTGGCGGTGCCACCGTTGCCACTTTCGTGTTTTCTTAGACCGTTTCCGGCGAAAGGCTCCTAGAGTATGTAATTCGAAACACTAAAACCATGCTCAGATGTTGCAGTGGGGTCTGTAGATGCGCACGAAGGTTTCGGATTTTTCAGGTGCCACGTAGCTGTGCCGCTGTTGCACTTTCATGTTTTCTTAGACCGTTTCCGGCGAAAGGCTCCTAGAGTATGTAATAATTCGAAACGCTAAAACCATGCTCAAATGTTGCAGTAGGTCTGTAGATGCGCACGAAGGTTTCGGATTTTTCGGGTGCCACGTGGCTGTGCCACCGTTGCCACTTTCGTGTTTTCTTAGACCGTTTCCGGCAAAAGGCTCCTAGGGTATGTAATTCGAAATGCTAAAACCATGCTCAAATGTTGCAGTAGGGTCTGTACATGGGCACGAAGGTTTCAGATTTTTCAGGTGCCACGTGGCGGTGCCACCGTTGCCACTTTCGTGTTTTCTTAGACCGTTTCCGGCGAAAGGCCCCTAGAGTATGTAATTCGAAACGCTGAAACCATGCTCAGATGTTGCAGTAGGGTCTGTAGATGCGCACAAAGGTTTCGGATTTTTCGGGTGCCACGTGGCTGTGCCACTGTTGCCACTTTCGTGTTTTCTTAGACCGTTTCCGGCACAAGGCTCCTAGGGTATGTATTTCGAAACGCTAAAACTATGCTCAAATGTTGCAGTAGGATCTGTAGATGCGCACGAAGGTTTCAGATTTTTCATGTGCCACCTGGCAGTGCCACCATTGCCACTTTCGTGTTTTCTTTGACCGTTTCCGGCGAAAGGCTCCTAGAGTATGTAATAATTCGAAACGCTAAAACCATGCTCAGATGTTGCAGTGGGGTCTGTAGATGCGCACGACGGTTTCGGATTTTTCAGGTGCCACGTAGCTGTGCCGCTGTTGCCCTTTCATGTTTTCTTAGACCGTTTCCGGCGAAAGGCTCCTAGAGTATGTAATAACTCGAAACGCTAAAACCATGCTCAGATGTTGCAGTAGATCTGTAGATGCGCACGAAGGTTTCGGATTTTTCGGGTGCCACGTGGCTGTGCCACCGTTGCCACTTTCGTGTTTTCTTAGACCTTTTCCGGCAAAAGGCTCCTAGGGCATGTAATTCGAAATGCTAAGACCATGCTCAAATGTTGCAGTGGGGTCTGTACATGGGCACGAAGGTTTCAGATTTTTCAGGTGCCACGTGGCGGTGCCACCGTTGCCACTTTCGTGTTTTCTTAGACCGTTTCCGGCAAAAGGCTCCTAGGGTATGTATTTCGAAACACTAAAACTATTATCAAATGTTGCAGTAGGATCTGTAGATGCGCACGAAGGTTTCAGATTTTTCAGGTGCCACCTGGCAGTGCCACCATTGCCACTTTCGTGTTTTCTTTGACCGTTTCCGGCGAAAGGCTCCTAGAGTATGTAATAATTCGAAACGCTAAAACCATGCTCAGATGATGCAGTGGGGTCTGTAGATGCGCACGAAGGTTTCGGTTTTTAAGGTGCCACTTGGCGGTGCCGCCGTTGCCACTTTCGTGTTTTCTTAGACCGTTTCCGGCGAAAGGCTCCTAGGTTATGTAATTCTAAATGCTAAAAGCATGCTCAAATGTTGCAGTAGGGTCTGTAGATGCGCACAAAGGTTTCGGATTTTTCGGGGGCCACGTGGCTGTGCCACCGTTGCCACTTTCATGTTTTGTTGGACCGTTTCCGGCGAAAGACTCCTAGGGTATGTAATTCAAAACGCTAAAACCAATGCTCAAATGTTGCAGTACGGCCTGTAGATGCGCACGAAGGTTTCAGATTTTTCGGATGCCACGTGGCTGTGCCACCGTTGCCACTTTCGTGCTCTATTAGACCGTTTCCGGCGAAAGGCTCCTAGGGTGTGTAATTCAAAATGCTAAAACCATGCTCAAATGTTGCAGTAGGGTCTGTAGATGCGCACGAAGGTTTAGGATGTTTCAGGTGGCACGTGGCGGTGCCACCGTTGCCACTTTCGTGTTTTCTTAGACCGTTTCCGGCGAAAGGCTCCTAGAGTATGTAATTCGAAACACTAAAACCATGCTCAGATGTTGCAGTGGGGTCTGTAGATGCGCACGAAGGTTTCGGATTTTTCAGGTGCCACGTAGCTGTGCCGCTGTTGCACTTTCATGTTTTCTTAGACCGTTTCCGGCGAAAGGCTCCTAGAGTATGTAATAATTCGAAACGCTAAAACCATGCTCAGATGTTGCAGTAGGTCTGTAGATGCGCACGAAGGTTTCGGATTTTTCGGGTGCCACGTGGCTGTGCCACCGTTGCCACTTTCGTGTTTTCTTAGACCGTTTCCGGCAAAAGGCTCCTAGGGTATGTAATTCGAAATGCTAAAACCATGCTCAAATGTTGCAGTAGGGTCTGTACATGGGCACGAAGGTTTCAGATTTTTCAGGTGCCACGTGGCGGTGCCACCGTTGCCACTTTCGTGTTTTCTTAGACCGTTTCCGGCGAAAGGCCCCTAGAGTATGTAATTCGAAACGCTGAAACCATGCTCAGATGTTGCAGTAGGGTCTGTAGATGCGCACAAAGGTTTCGGATTTTTCGGGTGCCACGTGGCTGTGCCACTGTTGCCACTTTCGTGTTTTCTTAGACCGTTTCCGGCACAAGGCTCCTAGGGTATGTATTTCGAAACGCTAAAACTATGCTCAAATGTTGCAGTAGGATCTGTAGATGCGCACGAAGGTTTCAGATTTTTCAGGTGCCACCTGGCAGTGCCACCATTGCCACTTTCGTGTTTTCTTTGACCGTTTCCGGCGAAAGGCTCCTAGAGTATGTAATAATTCGAAACGCTAAAACCATGCTCAGATGTTGCAGTGGGGTCTGTAGATGCGCACGAAGGTTTCGGTTTTTAAGGTGCCACTTGGCGGTGCCACCGTTGCCACTTTCGTGTTTTCTTAGACCGTTTCCGGCGAAAGGCTCCTAGGTTATGTAATTCTAAATGCTAAAAGCATGCTCAAATGTTGCAGTAGGGTCTGTAGATGCGCACAAAGGTTTCGGATTTTTCGGGTGCCACGTGGCTGTGCCACCGTTGCCACTTTCATGTTTTCTTGGACCGTTTCCGGCGAAAGGCTCCTAGGGTATGTAATTCGAAACGCTAAAACCAATGCTTAAATGTTGCAGTAGGGTCTGTAGATGCGCACGAAGGTTTCAGATTTTTCGGGTGCCACGTGGCTGTGCCACCGTTGCCACTTTCATGTTTTCTTGGACCGTTTCCGGCGAAAGGCTCCTAGGGTGTGTAATTCAAAATGCTAAAAGCATGCTCAAATGTTGCAGTAGGGTCTGTAGATGCGCATAAAGATTTCGGATTTTTCAGGTGCCACGTGGCTGTGTCACCGTTGCCACTTTCGTGTCTTCTTTGACCGTTTCTGGTGAAAGGCTCCTAGGGTATGTAATTCGAAATGCTAAAACTATGCTCAGATGTTGCAGTAGGGTGTGTAAATGTGCATGAAGGTTTCAGATTTTTTGGGTGCCACGTGGCTGTGCCACCATTGCCACTTTTGTGTTTTATTAGACCTTTTCCGGCGAAAGGCTCCTAGGGAATGTAGTTCGAAATGCTAAAACCATGCTCAAATGTTGCAGTAGGGTCTGTATATGCGCATGAAGGTTTCGGATTTTTCAGGTGCCTGGTGGCTGTGCCACCGTTGCCACTTTCATGTTTTCTTTGACCGTTTCCGGCAAAAGGCTTCTGGGGTATGCAATTCGAAACGCTAAAATCATGCTCAAATCTTGCAGTAGGGTCTGTAGATGTGCACGAAGGTTTTGGATTTTTCAGGAGCCACGTTGCTGTGCCACCGTTGCCACTTTCGTGTTTTCTTAGTCCGTTTCCGGCGAAAGGCTCCCAGGGTACATGTATGTAATTCGAAACGCTAAAACCATACTCAAATGTTGCAGTGGAGTCTGTAGATGCGCACGAAGCTTTGTCACCTGTGCCACTCAATATGATTTTAGTGTGTCATATAATACATTTCATCTTTGTATCAAGCATTCATACAAAGTCAAGGATGCAAATGCGGGGATACACCATAGTGTGCTTTGCACCGAATGACACCCCCTCTAGTTTAAATAATTCATGAGAGCTGGATTCGAACTAATATTTTTCACTTTTTGTCTCAAAAACATAGGTAATGACCCCTCATTGGTACGATCTCGACGAGCTCGTCCCAACGAGGGGTCATAACCTATGTTTTTAGACAAAAAAATGAAAAAATAATGAAAATTAATTGGCAATTTTTGAGAATAGCGCTGGCCGGTTTTGGCCGTTACCACGGGTAAAGGGTTAAGCGCAGTTTTCTATGGACGTGTTTCATAATATCCTCGAAGTAAAATTTGTCTGTCATCAAGGATTTGCCTTTTTTACAGTTTATGGGAGAGTGCCTACAGAAACTCCACCCATAAATTGCTAACAGGCAAAGACATGTGAACAAATTCTGCCAACAAAAAATAATACAGCACTCCACAAGTTATGAAAACGTCTCACGCATGAAAGTCGAACTGAAGAATATTGCAAATATTCAATCTCACTCTGTCTTCTCGTTTAATCTTCTTATTGGAATTATACTAATGTTTTCACTTCTTTAAAAAACTCTCTACATTTGTAGATAGAGTTTAATTATATTTCTTTGCACGTGAACAACGGCTACTGATCGTACACCTTGTTGAGCAATAGTTATAGAATTTCAGAAGCTATGTGGCGACAAATATGTAGTTTCCATGCATTTTGTTTTCGATAATCGACGCCACAAAATGAGAAAAAAACATGCGACATTTCTCATTCAAATCAACACCATGTGTCCATTGCAACAAAATATTGACTCTCCACTGGAGCTACAATGATTCTTCAACCCATACCCACAGTCGGTTTCAAGATAAAACATTCTAGTTTGGCAGCCATTATTAATGACACACTCTTCATATTTTCGAATGAGCATATAGCAGTGGGTGGGGCCAAATGGGAGTATAAGCTGGTAGTAATCGTCTACGAGCTTGTAGCAAGATCAGAAAACGCAGTTTTTCTTTCAATAGCTGTACTAAATCGATATATACTTGTAAAATGTAATGGTTTTGACATACAGTGGCACATTTCGGATCATATCAACGAGAAAAGTGATATTGCCTAAGGCTGTCACGATGAATCGATTATCGATCGGTCACGCCTAAATCGATTAGTATTTTTCGTTGTCGAAGAATCGGTCAATTTTACCCCGTTTTAGACGTTTAATAATTAAAAAAAAATTGATAAAAAACTATTGTTTCTAAAGGTAAAAGGCCAAGAACGCCGGCGTTAAACTTCAAGAAGCCGTTAGAAGCATTTGTCTTTAAGGTACATTCAAAGCTTTGATGTTCTGAACTTTTGAACCGTCAGTGTAATAATCAAGACCGGTCGGCAGTTGCGAACTTCACAGTTCGCAACTGACGGCCGGTCTTGATTATTACACTGACGGTTCAGAAGTTCAGAACATCAAGACTATGAATGTACCTAAAAGAGGATCGTCTTCGTTGTTTACTTGAGGTAGGTCAACTGACTTGAACTTCATTTTAACGACTTTAAGGAGAGGCAGTGGGGGGGGGGGGGGGGGCATCTACGTACGATTAATCGATTATTATCGATTATTTGCGACGATTAATCGATTCCTAAATTGAAAAATCGTGACAGCCCTAATATTGCCAAGCTTCGCATTTGGTTTCCATATTGACTTTTATAGCAAAGCGACAATTATTTCACAAGTTTAGGAGTAGTTTCTTGAATTAGTCTCAAGAAGAAGCTAGTTGAATACGTTTTGGGATCCGTGTGGGTACAGATAATACTATCCAGCGCCGACTACGCCTTAAATAGGCGAAAGGACAAACCCTTAAAAGTCGTCCCAGGGTTGTCGATTTAGTTGAAGGAATTACATGACGCAGCACGTTCATGCTATCTACTATGGAGGAAATACGATAAGTCGTGCACTGGTCATATTTACGACCTTATGCATGGTAGCAGAGTCAAGTTTAAATATGTCCTTGGGATATGAAGCGCGAACCGGGATAACCACAAAGCCGACGCCCTTGAACAAAGATTTCATGAAAAAGATTTTCGAAAATTTTGGAAATCAACCTCCGTTAGTATAGTAAGAGCAAAATAGCCGACACCATTGATGGTGTTTCTGGTGAGGATAACATCGCTAATATATGGGGATGATCACTTCAAGACAATTGTGAATTCTATTCCGAATGAACATAAATTTGAAATGCCTCCCATTGAAAATTTTGATGAGAAGTTAGTCTCAATATCGCCAGCTGAAATGGAGGATATTATATTAAGCTTGAGTTCCGGGAAATCGGGCGGCCCAGACCGCATGACGGCAGAGCACCTGAAATTCAGTGACCCATACATTCATTACTTACTTCAAGTTTCGTAAAATATATTATCTCGCATGGATATATCACTTCTAAGTTGATAGAAGTTACCATCGTACCTATCGTTAAAAACAAAACAGGGTATTTCACAGATAGGGAAAACTTTCGACCTTACGCTCCAGTAACAATAATTTCAAAACTTATCGAGAAAATTGTCCTTAATCGTTGTTCAGATTATCTATAGACCACACATAACCAGTTTGGTTTTAGACGCAACCATTCAACTGACAGTTGTATTTGTCTTAAAAAAAATTGCTAGGTCATACATGAGCAACAGTTCCCCAGTATATGTCTGTTTTGTTTATGCCAAAAAGGCATTTGATCGTGTCAACCATTCTGCATTACTTGACAAAATTGATTGCTAGATCACAACGTGCCCATTATGATCGTTCAACTCCTTATTCTCTGTACGTTGGGGAAAGTCATTCTCCACTGTGTACCATGTCAGTAATGGCGTGAGATAAGGGGGGGGGGGGGGGGGGGGGGTGAGGGTTCTGTCACCATTTCTGTTTAACGTTTTCACTAAACATATGAGTGAATCCTCTGTAGGAAGCTGTGTAGGTAAAGTATTAGTCAACCACCTTTGCTATGCTGACGATATGTGTTTGCTATACACCAATATTCGAGGTCTGCGTAAGCCTCTAGCAATCTATGAGCGGGAAGCCGAGCTGATCAACATGCTGTACAATACCAAGAAAACGGTTTCCATGGCTTTTATTCCAAAAACTTTGCACATCTGTGTAACCCCACCTTTCTTTTTGAATAATGAACCTCTAACATTTGTTTGCCGTTTCAAGTATCTCGGCCAAATTATACAAAATGATTTTAAGTGATGATGCTGATAGTGAAAGGCAGTATCGCGCCTTGTATATGAAGTTCAATATGCTAATTAGAAAGTTCGGAAAATGCAGACCAGATATAAAATCTCTTCTGTTTGAAAAATTCATCTCCCCGTTATACTGCACTCACTTATGGGTGAAATTTCTTAAGCATAACATACGCCGCATTACAGTTTGCTTTAACAATGCCTTTGGTTTACTTATGAAATATGTCCGGTTCTGTAGTGCTAGCGCAATGTTCGTCTTCAACTATGTTCCCACTTTCCCGATGCTTAGGCGCAAAGCAGCATACCGATTTCGGAAAAATGTCTACCAACTCGATAATGTTTATACTCACTCAGTTTGTTCTTCTGACTTAAAATTTAAGTCTCAAACGTTTAAACATTGGAACGAAATCTTGTACCTACATATTCCCTGAACTTTCAGTACATCTATGATTGCTTCGGTAGCCCTATCTTCAGGCACGTGGCGACAGGGGGTGGGGGTGTTTGGGGGCGTCACCCCCAATCCTGGCCAAAATTTCCTATAGTTGGAAATTCGGAGGGCAAGTCATGAGTACTTGGAAAATCCATCTATCTGGATTTTAGAGCTTCTTTGGTGATGCTGATGTCTCCTTTACTTTCCAAAATTCCAGCTCGGTTTCAAATCGGCAAAAAATCCAACTGTTACTTTTTACAACTATAGTGTACGCTATATCGAGCTTCATAAGTGTGCATGATATCAATCGGTACGAAATTTCTTTTGTATGTTTACTTATCGTAATAAAAAAAAAATCCTCGAAATGCACTTCAAGAAAATCACATCATGTAAAATCGTTATCCTGAGTTAATTCCACCATTCACAGTTACAAAATGATGAAACATCGAAAATTGATTATATCTGCATAAGATCTGATTTAATGTTAGGACAGTGTGAATTGCTCAAAGTTCTCAGCATGAGCATTCGTTTAGCACATGTTCAATTCCCAGAATAATACCAAATAATAATAACCTGACAATTCTATCATAAATGTGTTGGCATTTCCGTTACTAGAATGAATATTATGCCCCCTTTCATGGCTTCATTTTAAAAATCTTTCGGTAGAGAATTTCCGACTAGGGACCGGGAAGGGGGGTCCCCTCCCGGTCCCTCCTCCAGTTGAAAAGTCACTACCCTACACCTCCCAATCGGAAACCTCTAGCCACGTTCCTGGTCACCCCACAGCTGTTAGATACTCGTCATCAACATGCACTAAATAGTGAGGAGGTAGAATAGGAGATTATTATGTAGATTTATTTATTTATTTATTGGTGTTTAAGGTCACATACTTATGCACAATAGCTAATCGTGACCGTGACAGTTTTACTGGTGGTGGAAGCCGGAGTACCCGGAGAGAATAACCGAGCAACGACGAGCATCTTCCACCCGCCAAAACTACTCGGACACGCGGTGATCCTGGCCGTCGAAAGTGTCGATAAATCCCAATAAATAAATAAATTAATTGGACATGGGATACACAATACTTGACACATATCAGATTTAGCATTGGGATCACTGGTCATAAGACATCTACATATATTATGTGAATAAATGTTTTAAAATGAAACAAGAAGCTAGTGGGTATCCAGACTGGGTTAAAACAGAACAGACAAAGACACAATTGAAAAAAGACTGCGCACAAATTGAAAATATATACTTAGAAAATGTTGAAAAAAATCTAGGAAAACATTTGCAAAAACTAGTTTAAATGGTCTTTGAGAAAAGAATGCACAAAACAATGCAAAATCTAAAACCAAGTACATGCAGAAACCGTCAGAATATTTTAAAATAGTACAGAACAAAGACATTCTTGCAAAAAATGTGCAAGTTTTTGACCATGGTCCATTTGCTTTAGTAAACTACACTGACACCACAGATGTTTATCACTCACACAGTTCATCCTATGTTCCAATAAGAGTAAAATCCTCGCCCTCTGACTGAATGAGAGCTGGCGTAGTTTCTTTTATATTCACGGCTCCAGTAGCAAATGTTACCATCTGACGTCACAACGCAAAATATTTGATATAACATAGCCCGTTAAAACGATTTGGAGTGACTAGCAAGCCGCTTCATTTTTCTGGAGTTTTCACACGTGTAGCAGACAGTGTTCCGAATGAAGTGTTGTTTAACTTACAAACAAATTTACGATTTGAACTAAGATGGAATGAGTTTATCTGATTTATTGATTATTTATCCAATGCCGTCGTGGAGTACACGAGAGGTTTATTTACTAAACCTGTGATCGTTAAAATTTTAGTTGCCTTGAACAAGGCAACTTTTTAACGATCACAGGTTTAGTAAATAAGCCTCTCGTGTTTCACGATGTAGGTGTTTGGCTATTGGAACATATACGTTATTGTGATGAGTTGACGGTAACATGGTCTGAGGTTTGCGGCTCGGACCCTATATTCAAACCTTAGACCACGTTACCGTCAATTTTATAGCATATTTTGTAGCTGTTTATTGCAAAGTGTGGGTCTTTTGTTTTGGGTAATGCGCCGTTTTTGTACACTGCAGTGATACAGGGAGTCAGGTCAACCGTTTACCTAACCCCACTTGCACTCTAAAACCAGTTGAGTTAACTCAGATCAACTGGGTTGAGTGAATATGAACCCAATTTTCGTTGGGTTAAAATGAACCCAGATCAACTGGGTTGAGTGAATATGAACCCAACTGGGTTCATATTCACTCAACCCAGTTGATTTGAGTTAATTTTTAACCCAACAGATTTTAGAGTGTGCTTGAATAAAAAAAAATCCTTTTTATCTCGCAAAAACATAGTTTATTACTCGTTCTAATGAGGGGGCATAAGCTGTGCTGTGGCGGCCGAAATGTAAAGAATAAATGTTAACCCTTTGAGACTTCAGTTATCCTGACGTTCAAACGTCACTGGGAATTCAGTTTCTTCAACGTTTTTCAAAATGCGACGTCAGACGTCGGAAAGTACAAATAGCAAGATATTTTTCACATTTGTGATTAACTGGTTGAGGGCTAGATTATTTTTGGTGGTCTGAATTTGTTATTCTAAACGTCTTTTATTACAAATTAATGGAGAGTGCCCACCGGCATCCTCCAATAATTTGTAATAAAACAAATTTATGTAAACAAAATAATATTTGTGTTTGATTGAATATGAAATTTAAGCAAAGAAAGTGTTGGCTTTCTCTGGTATCCTCATTTTTTGAAAACCCTGGCAGTGGCTTCTAACACGCAACCACTTAAGAAGTCTTGACAGCAGGATTATATTAGTATTTTAAGCTGCGATAACATTTGGCTGAACGTCGTCATTGAGCACTGTTCGGGAGAAAATAGGAATTGAGGTTAAAACTTTAAAAAAATCGAAAAATAATAACAAAGTATCACCGCGCTATTTGATTTCGTACGTCATAGGACGTACAAAGGTATCAAAAGGTTAAATGGAGAATTCCCGTTTCGGTAGTTAAAGGGTTAGGGTGTAATCGAATTTTTATTGGTATTTTCTTTTTCCGGATTCCTCTATACTCTATCAAAATTCACCAATATTTATTCAGTTTAATTTCCGAATCCAATAATGATCTGACAAGTGCATGATTTGTTATCCAGACGTCTGACATTTAACATTTGTCCACTGCTCTAACACAAATATCAGTCGACAGTAAGTGACAATCTTCGGATAATGAGAGAATGGAATGATATAGCCTTAGGCACTTGGGTTGAGCAGGTTTGCATGGAGCTATGTGAATAGCGCAAGGTTTCGGCGTACGAGTCTACATTTTGGTCCAATCCAATTCCTACACATCAACGGCCAGAGCAAGAATGTTTTCTGATTGGTCGAATGGAGATATATCTACTGAAAAACAATACCCTTAAACAAGGTTGAGGAGAGTAGTATGTCTCGTATGTTTCACCCCTAGGTTGGGGGACCTCGGAAGTGACGTCATATTCACGTGACCCAGTGGCGCCATGTTGTGTTGTCATGTCAATCCGCATGAGCGGCCATGTTGTGACGTCATCCCCATAGTGATACATTATGTTAGTGCGCAGCGCGAGTTGTTAGGGTGATACGTGTTTCCGTCGTCCATTTTGTATACTGGAGGCCGCCATCTTGGTTTCTATGGTAGCACATGGTTGCTATATTTCCCAAAGGCTTCTTACAGGATAGGGGTATGTTCGGAGGGTGTGTTCGATTGAATAGGAGTAAATCTAATTACCACAAACAGAATTACCAGAGTGGAGTCTCTATACCACATTTGCTCTATGGGATTCGAGTCGTTCGAGCCATGACTTTTCAGTAATTGGTCGATAGCTTATTAGGAGAATTTGGGATAGGTATGTCTTGGGGTGGCCTAGAAGGCTGGGCCAAACAGGTAATAGTATCCTCAGATAAGTATCCTATAAAAGGTATCCTCGAAAGGAATCCTCAAATAATACAATACCAGGCCATAGGTATCCTCAAATACCGAAATGAGGCTAAGAGTCGCATGTGCGAGTCACTCGAACGAGCAGTTGCTCTAAAGCACATATGCTCGATGGGATTCGAGTCGTTCGAGCAGTATGTGCGAGTCACTCGAGGTAATACGGAATCTCACTTACGGAATCCCACTTGTGGAATCCCCTTTTTTTGGAAAATACGAGGTCATAGGTATCCTCAAATTCCGAAATGTGGCTAAGAGTCGTATCTGCGAGTCACTCGATCGAGCAATTGCTCAAAAGCACATTGCTCGATGGGATTCGAGTCGGTCGAGCAGTATATGCGAGGCACTCGAGGTGAGACGGAATCTCACTTATGGAATCCCACTTGTGGAATCCCTTTTTTTGAAAATACCAGGTCAAAGGTATCCTCAAACACCCATATGTGCCTATGTGCTAGTGCTCAGTGTGTTGCATTGTGACTTTTCACATAAGCACATATCGGCGCATCCATCATGTGCCTATGTGCTAGTGCACACTGTGTCACATTGTGCCTTTTCACATAAGCACATATTGGCACTTCCAGCATGTGCCTATGTGCTACCTGTAATGTGTACAATAGAACATAAACATGTTTAGGGAAGTAAGAATAAATAGAACAAAGAAGTCATAACAGAGCTTGTAGATACATGGGTAGAAATCGAGAATTTACTGAGAATTCAGAGCCAAGTAAACAATTAAGGGGTTATTTGTGGTAATTCTACGAAGTAAATATGGATTCTGGGGGTAATCCGAACCAGAAAAAATACTCTAGTTCAATCGAACTTACCCCCAGCCCCCCCCCCCCCACCCCTCCTCGGTCCTATAGCACCACGTGCTATTATTAAAATCGACGGTATGGCGGTCCTAAAAAGGATTCTTGGGGACCGTTTTGGGTGATTTGGAGGGATTGTCGGGTTGTTTGTGGTAATTAGATTTACTCCTATTCGATCGAACACACCATCCAAACATACTCCTATCCTATTAGAAGCCTTTGGGTAACATAGCAACCACGTGCTACCATAGAAACCAAGATAGCGGCCTTCAGTATACAAAATGCCCAACGAAAACACGTATCACCCTTACAATACACGCTGCACATGCGCACTAACACCACATCACTATGACGTCACAACATGGCCGCTCACGTATCACTATGACGAAGTAAATATGGATTCTGGGGGGGGGGATCCGAACCAGAAAAACTACTCTAGTTCAATCGAACTTACCCCCAGCCCCACCCCCCCCCTCGGTCCTATAGCACTACGTGCTATTATTAAAATCAATGGTATGGCGGTCCTAAGAAGGATTCTTGGGGACCGTTTTGGGTGATTTGGGGGGATTGTCGGGTTGTTTGTGATAATTAGATCTACTCCTATTCAATCGAACACACCCTCCAAACATACTCCTATCCTATAAGAAGCCTTTGGGTAACATAGCAACCACGTGCTACCATAGAAACCAAGATAGCGGCCTTCAGTATACAAAATGCCCAACGAAAACACGTATCACCCTAACAACACACGCTGCGCATGCGCACTAACACCACGTATCACTATGCCGTCACAACATGGCCGCTCACGCGGGTTACCATGACAACACAACATGGCGCCACTGGGTCACGTGACTGTGATGTCACTTCCGAGTTCCTCCACCGAGGTCCCCCAACCTAGGGGTGAAACATACGAGACATACTACTGAGGAGGTATGGGGCTAGCCCCACAAGGTTTCGGCTTCCGAATCCTTCGTGCAACTGTGTCTAACTTTTGGGCCGACCCAATTCCCAAACCTGCAGATCAAGAAGGTTCTCTAGGTATTCGAATGGACAGATAGCTATGAAAGACAATAGCCTTAAAATAGAACAGTGATAGTGGTAATGGGGATAGCCAGCCCCACCCCTCAAGGCTTCGTCGACCGAATTTCTCGTGCAACTTTGTCTAAAAATTGACCCACCCGATTCCTTAACGGGTAGAGTAAAAGTGCGTTCTGGTGATTCGAATGGACTGGTATCCATTGAAAACGAAACTCTGGACCATCATAGTATCGCCACAAAACACCCTTCCAGGGTATTTGTAAACGTGAACAAGGTGTGCCATAGTGCATTTGTAAAAGGATACCGCAAATGAACTTCACCAAGTACCGGGAAACCATTTCAGACACTAACTTAAAACCTTTACACACTAGGTGTGATTAGAGCGATGCGATAAAACAATGTATAATGAATTTTCTCCCCATTTTGCTCCCCGTGGGAACTACGGAAAGTGAAGCAGCGCTTGTTTACCACAGTTGATTTACTGGTAAAATAAGACCTGGTTACCTATTCCTGGGGTGGAAGTCCTCTAAAATGGGCAACGTGGGTATAAATGATTGGCTGGACTTTACTTTAAATCCATGTTGCGGTCACGATTAGCCATTGTGCAGGAATATATGACCATAAACACCAATAAATAAGTAAATAAATAAATAAATTCTCATTTTGCGGTTTCGACACATTGTTTCGGCTCTAAACTTTGCTTTGTTGGAGAACAAAGACAATAATAATCTGAACTTAGATATGGAATACGTAATCGATGAATTTAATTTTGATTATTATTATTTGACGATTCGTTTCTTCAAAATTATATTCAGTGATTTTATAGCGCAGTCCAAACTTGAATAACTATTTGTTTTCATTTTTTGTTTTAAAAACATAGGTTATGACCCCTCATTGGAACGAGCTCGACGAGCTCGTTCCAAAGAGGGGTAATAACCTATGTTTTTGAGACAAAAAATGAAAATTAATTGGCGACTTTTGTGAATAGCGCTGGCCGGTTTTGGCCGTTACGTTGGGTAAAGGGTTAAAACTATTTATTTATTTATTTATTTATTTATTTATTGGTGCTTAACGCCACATCAGCATCTAAGGCTAGGTCATGGCGGTGAAAAATATGAATGACAAAAGGGGTCATTATCTGCCAGGAAGTGGAAAAGATTTTTTGAAATCTGGAGAATAAGATGAGGAATAAATAACTGGAATACATTGATGAGAAAATGAGACAAGTGGTTGAAGGTACACTGTGTAAATCAACCCGTTGAATAGATATGAATAGATGAGAGTGTAAGATAGGCCCCTGCGAATATGGATTTTCTCGACTCGACATTCGACTCGAACTCGTCAAGAAAATGTTCGAGTCGACCGAACATCGAATTCGAACCAAGTTAGCCGGAAGCCAGGTAGGTGTCCACAGGGATGTGGCGACAGGGTGGTGGGGTGGGAGGGTGTCTCACCCCCCCCCCCCCCCCCCCCAGCTAGGAGTATTTTTTTCAATAGTTGGAAATTCGAAGGTCAAAAATAAAATAGTTGGAAATTCAATAAATTAACATTGTTCATGAAAAATATTAAAATTCCAACTAATGATGAGAAATTTTGATCTTTTATTTCCAAATGGAAACCTGAGTTTCAAGTTTCTTACTCTAAAATTGACATGGCCTCAAGATTTCGACTCTGACATCAATCTGGTAAATTTTCTGACCCAGACACATTCTAAATGATATTTTTTTTTTCCGTTTCAGGACTAGTGAAAATTTTCAGAAGGGTTCATAACCCTTTACCCAATGCATACGATTTCAAAATTCATTATTTTAAATATCATTTTTTAAATTTTTAAAAAAAATTTCAACAAAACCACATCATGTGACCCCTCTTTGGAACGAGCTCGACGAGCTCGTTCCAAAGAGGGGTCACATGATATGGTTTTGTTGAAATTTTTCGAAAAATAATATTTTTTCAGCAGCTGTATTTGCATATTACGTGGGCGAATGCGGGCGATTCGTTGGGTAAAGGGTTAAAAGATATCACCCGGCGCTGCAGTGCAACCACCTATCGAAACCACTCACAGTTGGAATTTCACCGGTGGCACCCCCCCCCCCCCCCCCCCCCCACACACACACCCCGCTGAAATCCTCTAGCCACATCTCTGGGTGTCCAAGTGCAGTTTCGTACGCGATATTTATTTATTTATTGGTGTTTAAGGTCTTATGCACAATGGATAATCGTGACCGTGACAGTTTTGTTTTACGGGTGGAGGACGCCGGAGTACCCGGAGAGAACCACTGAGCATCGACGAGCAACTGTCGGCTCCTCAACATTCTAACTCCGCTCCGCACAAGCAGGGTTACAGCGGTTGAAGACATGAGCACCATCGACGTGCAGTACGCCTTAGTACACGTCGTCATCGTGCCCCCATGTAGGCAACCGGGATGGAGTGCCTTGCCCAAGGACACAACGCGGGTCGAACTCGGGGCCTCTAGCATAGACGTTCAACAGTCTACCCACAGCGCTCCCCTTCGTACGCGATATGTCCAGTTTAAAATAGCCACATTAGGATTGTTTTTGGCATTGTATTGATGATTTATCCACATCTTCATGCTGACATTCAACAGTTTGTACGTTAACAATGTAGCAGACTTGAACGCATGGTTGAAAAGGAGACAAAGAATCTATCTGTGTACCAGTGATTGATTCGGTCCCTTCTTGACTTTAAGCGTGGCATCGTCCGATCTTGCCTTACACTGCGAATCCTGTCTGGTGCGGGTCGATATGAAGCCAAGACTATGATCAAGACGGCCAATCATGATTTGATACAATGTATCTGAATTTCTGTCTAGTCTTGCAGTGTTGTTCGATTTTTCAGATTTCCTCATGGGGCAGTAATCATTCTCGTGTCTGTGCATGTTGTCTGATCTGGAAAAGGCCTTTCCACAATATCTGCAGCAATGGACTTTCATGATTCACTCTTTCGTGGTCGTAGAACAAATGAGCATTTGGTGTTGGTACACCCCTTTCATACCCTTGTCAGAGCTAGGACTAGGGTGATAAGCGCCGAGAGAAAGCAACTGTTTCGTAATATACTTCTTTTTATATCTTTAGAAATTCCATCATCTGTTAGCAGCTTCAATATATGTTCGTATTTTCGCAGGTCTTCAAACTCAGCCATATTCAGTGGTATCTTATCTTCGAGGATGTTGGTAGCGCATTTACATTAATAGGTAATCAAATCTTCATCAGCAGCGCGTAGAACGGCATCGATTTCCCCCTTGTCAGCAAGGCGTAAAAATTCTAAAAGTACTTTATTCTGTCAGTCATTGAATCTCCAGTATCACTATGCTCTTCTGTTCTTCTCGGACACTGATGTTCTTCATGCCTACGAGCACCGAATGATCGGGTAAACAACTTTGAACAATATATGCAGTGGAGCCGATGATGGTTCTTCTGGTGTCTTCTGACATTATCCGATCTCGAAAATAACTTGGAACAGTATCTGCACCGAACGGTAACATGTCTTCACTCAACGACGGTCAGGACACAAATGAGGTTTTATGAATGAATGAAAGGTTTTAGCGCGCCGAAGGCGCACACGGACGATGTGGGATTTACAAATCCCTTGCGACAGTAGTTAGGGGGGAGGGGGGCACTATAGCCCCAAGATCTGCTTACTTATAGCCCCAAGAACTTATAGGGACAAACCTGAATGCTCTGGTGGCACAGTGCATTCAGGTTTGTCCCTATAAGTTCTTGGGGCTATAAGTAAGTAGATCTTGAAGCTATAGTGCCTCCGCACCATGCTTTATGACCAGTTCTTATAGTACATTTTTTGGCTTATAAGTTTTCACTGGAGGATAAGGGAACTGTTTTTTGTCTTTTTTATAACAAAGACTTGGTTGTGTACATGAGAAGATGTCTCTTTCTAATATTGTGGGTAGCCCTTATAAGGGCTGTTTTTTTGATGTAGTGTAAGTCACTCAGCAGTTAGCAATATTTTTCATGTATCACCCATGACCATCGAATCGTACCCGTTTCTTTTTTTTTAGGTTTAACAATATCATCAAATTCTTCCTCACTCTGATTGTCTGGAATAGGTTGTTGAGTGACTTATCTGTTTGTGTGGATGTAGTCACTAACTGTTTTCGTGCTTGACGTCCCCTTTTTCTCATAGGTTGAGGTATCGGTTCTGCCAACTCATATGGTACTGTTAAAGGAAGAGACGACACTGAATTCTATAGGAACTGTAATCTTATCAGCTGAGAGAACAATCGTTTGGTGAGATGAATTCATGTCTTGTAGAGTCTCCAGAATTTTCTGTAATAATGTTTCATTTTTTTTCATCTTGTGAAAAAGAATTATTCACCCTCTCACTTGGTATGGTATCCTTTTGGTTTGGTATACTCTGCTGCTTCATCAATGAGTTGTCAATACGAATTAAATCGTTAAAACCAGCTAATATATTGTATTCGTCCATGATTGAATGCAGAAAAGGCGATTGCTTTTTACCAAATGAATTGTCTGGAATGCCTGTTAGATTTTATAAACAATGCGAGGATCGAAAATGCACCGAAGAACGCTCACGCGACAATTTTGATCGAGTGCAGGAAAAATTGTTGATAACAGACGTTTATTATCACAGCCGTCCGATGTAAACAATTTTTTCCCGCACTCGATCGAATTGTCGCGTGAGCGTTCTTCAGTGCATTTTCGATCCTCGCATTGTCTATAAAGAGAACGTGAGTTGAGGATTTGGATACATTTCATCATCTGACTCAAGAATCATCTTTGACAGAGAGGAAAAACATGGAGTCAACGAAGATTGATTGCAGTTCCATAGAGAGTTATGAGAGAACCAAGAAGCACAGGGCTGATAAAGAATTCGCCTTGGCTTTGAGAAAGTGGTGGTCAGCAACACTTTCTATGAAAGAACAACATAAGCAGATTGAAGACCACCATTTCGTCAAAGCCGCCACACGTCCGTTCGGGAAGATCCAGTACAAGAACCTACCTAAACACTGGTTTGATCTCCCCGTACATATGCAGGAAGAAGCTCTTGTGGCGCGAAGTTATCATGGGAACAAGATTGCTTTACAGATGCCGAGATGCTACAAACAACCACAGACGTGTGGGAATATGAATCCTTCACTGAAGCAGAGATGAGTTTACCAAATAGCTCTCTACGGAACTGAAGATAAAAAACGGCCCTTTTCAGGGCCAACTACAATATTAGAAAGAGATTTCTTCTCATGTACGCAACCAAGTCTTTGTTATAAAAAGACAATAAACAGTTCTCTCCCTAGAGTGTGACCCGATGTCTATTTTAATTTAAATCATTTTATATTAGGGTTATCCATGTGGTTTTGGGTTGTCATCTCTCCACTCTGTGCATACAACTTCTATAAATGGTGGAATGGCATTTTGTGTGTTTTGTTGTAAGCATAAGGAAAATTATGCTCACAACAAACCACAAGAACACATACAAAATAAAAAAAACTCAAGTGATACGCATTGTGGTCGAACTCTCTGTGATAGTTGTTTTTCTGTAGTAAGAATAGTATTCAGTGTATGTTTAGCAATCAAATTTTCTATACAGTATAAACTGTATATCAGGTTACACTATAAAAGTTTTTGATAAGTATGCATACAATATTAAACCTAACACTCACAGTGAAAAACAGAGAAGTGACTCTTAACTCTTTTACTGTTGGGAGATAATAGGGAGACGGTGATAAAAAGGGATTATAGGATTAACCTAACAAAATCGACTAAACTATCACAGAGGTTTTAACAAAAAACAAAAATATATTTAAAGTTGAATCGTTATAATGAAATGAAAACTGAACATATATACACCGAGATCTGAGTTTGCCTATCCATGAGAAAACCTATTTACAAGATTTTTTATGCTAGTTTTACTTGACACCCAAGATTTTTTTTAAAACTATCTTGGGAGTCAGATAAAAAAAAACTGATATCACTCAAGTGATCTGATTTTGAAACAAATATAAAAAATAACTAAAAAAAACCTATCTCTCTGTTACACAAATGTCTGGCGAAAATTATATAATAGATGAATGACTTTAATAAAACTTAAAACTCTAAAAAGTCATAAATGTAAGAAATTCCCTCTGTGGGGTCGTTTTGACACCTGATATTTATTATTATTACAGTTATTGCAAATAATGTCTATAAGTTTGCTCAAACCATCGCCGAACATCTCTAGCATTCTCTTGGAAATTTCGTGGGTCGAATTTGATAGTAAGAACTGCCTCTAAATCATATCCTCTTGCAAGATGATCTAAAGCAAATATACAGTACATTCCACACACAACAGTAAATTCACTTTGTAGTCCCGTTGAATTTATTGTCCAGGAATCTGTGTTTTTTACTATGAAATTGTATATGTCTCTATCTATTGGTGGTAAACCATATGGATCAAAGTAGATAGCAGAATGATTGTCTTTAAAATATATTGCTAGCCAATGTTCTCCTGGTCCTTTCGATGAATCTGTGTTCGCAATATATGCTTGTCTGTGTTTAGGTTTTCGTTTTTAGTAACAAGTCTTTTGAACACACTTTTCCATTTAAGGATGACAACTTTTGAGAACTGTCAAGTATATTTTGTAATTATATGGTTTCCATCTCCTTAGCCTTGAAAAAGGCTGGCACTGAGCCGTTAATCAAGATAATATGCTGTATAATATGACCAGTCTCTTTTAACTAAATCTGCCCACTTTTGAATGTCTTTTTGGCAGTCTATTATGAGCACAATATTCTAATAAGTTTATTTTTTGCTCTCTTGTGTAGATTATATAGTATAGTCACTGGACATATTTTCTGAAAACACTCTGCAATGTTTATATCTATTAATGTTGTTGTGTTGGTTCGATTTTCTTCACAGATATTTCTGTTTTCTGTTTAATGGATTTTGTCAGTTCTATCACTACACATTCTTGAAATAATGTTTGTATTTTTTCTTTACACATCTTGCAATGTTCACTCTGACTCATCTTGTTTGATAGTCAACTCTCACTTCTCTGAATTTGTTGATTTCTATCTCACTATCAAATTCTGCATAGACAACAACGTTGATCACCTCTGGAAGAGCTTGAGCAAACTGAAGTTCAAACCTAAGATTGCCAGACTTTATTGGGTGAGCCAAGGGCCCACTACTCCTCTGATGAGGTGTCAAATCAATACCCCAAAGGGTATACCCTTTTGCATAATCCTGCAAAGATAAATTAAATGATTGATTTTGTCCAAAATAGCCCATAGCTTCGTACAATGATAAATATGAATTTAGATAAAGTCCACCTTCCAAATTCGGTTCAAAGGGACGTGCTTTAATGGAATGTCTATCTATGGTTACTTCCAACTTATTCAAATTGAAATGTTGAAAATTAAATGGATTAGTGCCGATATCTCCATTTATATCTCGATTACTAACTAAACCAAGAATAATTCGTTTTGGCATCTGTGTATGAAGCAGATAGTCTTCTATTTTTGAACGAAGACCACTTCCAGTAGTAAAAGTTTTTATTTCACTATGTCTTATGGGCATTTTATAATTTGTTCGATCTATTTGTGCATTAAGATCATTTGCAAATTTTGGAAATAAATCCAATGCCGGTATTCTGAATATGGCTTTTTGAATTTCTATTTTTCCATTTTCATTACCAATCAAACAAAATTTAGTTGGAGCACGATGCAATTTAATTCTCATCTCAACTCCATTTGGTAAATACTTATCTTGCACAAATAGATCTAAATGTAGTTTTCCTCTTAGTTGTACATTTTTGCTACCACCAATTAATTTGGCTCGTTCAGTCAAACCTTTGTTAGACGAAGCTTTACTTGTTTCTGTGTGGTGTCCAGGAGTATCTGTATACCACATCTCACTAGCAACTAGATGTGTTTTTTCACATCTCTTGAATAACTAAGAAAATTCTCAAAAATGCTCTATAAGGAAAAAGATCTGTATTGGTGGTGATAAGATTGCCATTCAGTGTAACATCAATTTTACTGAACATGCTATGAAAAAAATTATTGATAGGAACAATCTGTGTATCTCCAGCCAAAACACTCCCATCTTGTTTTGTAATTTTAAATTGAACTTCAAGTGTAGATGCTGCAAGATCTAACCACTTGGTTGTTTGTCTTGGAATTAAAAATTCTATTGGTGAAGAATTATTTAAAGATGCAATAGGAAATTGTTCAATTTCACCAATATTTTCTATACCACTTGATGTTGGTGATACATTATCTGGATCAAAACTACTACCAAAATGTTTGCAAGATCCATGTAACATCATGATTTTTAATCAAATATATCAAGTGGTCTTGATTTTCGTTTTGAATAAGCGTGTCTTTGATGTGTCTTACCTCTATGAGAATGAACCATAGACTGACGTTTTCATTCTTGTTTTTGTCGTTTTATACCTAAAGCAGATTCACCAACTGATTTCAAAAGATCTTTTCCATCAGTTAATAAAATATCTTTAGGTGCTTTATGTTTTTTTATCAATTCATTTGCTATTTCTAAACCATGTTTTAATCCATCTTTAATGTTTGAAATGCATTTTCAGCAATTGGTTTTATAAATGGTGCAGCTGTTCTTATTGCTGTGCGAAAAATAGACCCTAATCCATATCCATATTGCCGTGGTACACCTTGATACACCAGCATCATTTTTTACAAATTTAATTTATGTCTCTGTTTAAAATGCAACTTGACAACTGTCTTGCCACTTGCAAACTGAATGGGTTTACCAGTGTTCCCATTTATATTTATACTAATCTGATCAAAATAAGATTTTGATACTGGTACGTAATGTACATTATCAAATTCTATATGAGTGTGTAGAGACTCTTTATGTGATTCATATGGAATCACATGTAAAATAGGTGCTTCAATATCACCTAAAAATGTATAATCTGCTATGTCAGCATAAATAAAGATGTGATTGAAATCCACATTTAAGTCCACATTATATTTAAATGCATCTTTTGTGGTTAGGCAAAATGACAGGAAAAATATCTTTACATCCCAATGTTTGTAATAAACTTTCTGACATTTTAATACCCACTTTCCCAATACTATTTCCTACTATTTTTACACGGCCTTGGAGACTTGAAAATCCAACATGAAATATTACATCAAATGATTTAAATATGTCTCCAAGTTTTTCTTGAATTTCTTTTTGCATTGCATCTATGACATGAGCGCCATTTGAATATGCACCTGATAAAATACTTAATTCAATAGCAGCAACACCTTTGTGTAATGTATGTTTCAAATTCGTTTTATTAATATGATTTGATATTTTGCTATCTGTCACAAAGATTTTAAAAACAGATTCTTCATCTGTAATATTTTTTGCTTCCAAAGGTAAAATTACTTCAACTAATCCCACTTCCCAATGTTCTTTATCAAGATGAATGGGTTTAGATAATTGTGTTTGAAAACAACATTGGGTATTATTATTAAAACATATCCATAGAACTATCACTCAGAAGTGTTACATAAAATGAATTCATTTTTCATATCTTGTGGTTGTTTCAAATATTTTAAACCTGGACTTGGAAGAATATATCCTAAAGAACTACTTAATAACACTAACCACAATTCTTTATCAGGGCTTTGTAAACTCAAATGTGCAATGGCAGTAATTATAATACCATAAATGATAATAATCTGTGTGAAATAAGTGACTTGATTTTTTGCAACACGATTTCCACAAATTTTAAATTGTTGACTTTGTTGACTTTGTACATCAACACTTGTGGTTTCATTAGGTAATGAAATTTCATTTGATGACATATTCTTTTTATATCAAATCTGATTCTGCTATCCAACTATCAAATTTCTTTGGATAACCTTCCCAATGTATTTAAGTTCTTTAATAATTTTCTTTCCCACACGTCTTGACTGTCTATTAAGAATTGATTCAATTATATATTTTTATCATCTTTTATACTTTGAATTTCTTGAGGATAAAATGTCCCTTGTATATATTCACCACCCATATCTTCAAGTTTATAAGTGGGCGGTATTGTATGTTTTACATGAGTAATTTTAAATAACTCTTTTGTCCAATTTGGTAAATACCTTTTTCAAATGTACGTTTGGTTTTATTAATACGTACTATATTTCCAACTTTAAACTGTATTTTTTTCTTTTTAGATTTTTTACCATACAAATGTTGAGTTACTTCTACTTCATTTTCTAATGATACTGAAGCAGGAGTTCTCTGAATACTTCGATGAAAACTATGATTATATCCATCAACTAAATTTTCCAACACATCAATGTATCTTAATGTACGTTTGTGTGTAAAATATTTCCACATTCGTGGAGGGGATGATTGAGGAGTTTCAGACCAACTGTCTTCTGGAGAACTTTGATATTTACCGGATTTGGGTATATGTTGTCTATTCATCCATAACCAATGATTTCCAACAAAATTTTGAGGGATATTTATATCTTTTAATCCACGACTAAACATTTCCCATCCACTCGGTTTAAAACCTTTTCGGTGTCTAAGAACATCATTGACTAAATCTATGATATTTGAACCTTTTATGACTTCTCCATCGTAACTTAATACACCCTGATCATCCCAACTCATGTGTGGATGAGATGATAAAGCAGATAATAATGAAGTTGCTTTACGTCTCATTGTAACAGGAACACTTTCTATAATATGATCTCATAAAAATAATGTTTTTTCTCCTGACTCAGGCAATGGAACCAATGTTGGTTGTAATGCCTTCTTATGTGACATTTGAAATTTTTGTAAAGTTTCCCCATACTTTTTGTTCTTTCTCACTTTCGGACAATTCTGAATTTTCTAACACAGATGATAAATTATTTTGAAGTTGTGCTGTATTTGTAATTTGAGGATTTGGGGTTAATCTTGGTCTTTGAGCTTTTCAGTTTCTAAAACATTGCATATCTTCTAACATTTGATCAGGTACAATAGCCATTTTTTCATATTTTACTCACTAATTTATTTGCAAGATTTGTTGCAACTCCTATAACAGGTCCAAGTAAACCAAGTAATGGTAAAAAAACACCTTTTTGATTTAAAATTTGTTTTTTCTTTTTAAGAGTTATTGATTTACTAGTGAGTGCTCGTAGTTGTTGACGCTTTGGATGTAATTTTTGTTTCTGACTTTGTGTTAGATGTATGTTGCCTTTAAAAAGATTATGACAGCATTCTGACACACAATTAATTAATTTTTTAGGTGCATTTTTCATAATTTGTTTTTGAAATGCTGGAGGAGTTTGACTTAAACCTATTAACATACTGCCATATTTTTTAACTAAAGGAATTTTTTGTTTCTTATTTTGTCTCACCATCTTGCTCTTATAGAATCTAATGATTAAATGAAACAAATATGAAAATGTAATGCTATTTATATATACATGTGCAAAGACCAAACTTTATTTTATTTTAAAAAACATTTTCACCTAAAGTAAGACCTTATCCCTTTAACAGGTTTAGGTGTATTTAAAGCTGTAAAACGTGCCATTGTGGGAATCTTTTCTTTTAATGGTACATTTTCTGTATTTTGAAGAGAATACATTGATTCATGATTTTTGACACCGTCCTTTGTTATTGACACTACACGTGTTAACTTAAGTGGTGATACTTTTCTTTGTTTTTGAAGATTTTTCACAAGTGATGCTTTTGTTTTTGTATGCTTTGTAGATGGAGAATTATGAGGTGCAATTTCAAAATTTGTGTACATATATTTAGGTCCTACCTTTCGTTGATTTTTTATCTCTCTAGAACTTGATGAGTTTTTTGCTTTTTTCTTAGGGGATTTTCGTTTCCTTTTAGGTGACTTTTGTTTCTTACTCCTTGTCCTTTTGAATGGTGAATAGAATGATCTACTTGTCTTATGACCATCCCATCAAATTAAATTACGAATGATAACACCACCAAAAAATCCACCACCTCCTGGTTTTAAAATAATGTTTTGTTTTGTTGCAAGATCTACTCTTGGATTTGCAAGTTGTTCAAGATCTTGTTTATGTTTATCCATATAGGTTAAAGTTTTTTTAGCAATTTAATTTTCTTATTAAGTATGATTCTATTTGCTAATGTAAACCATTTTATAATTTTCTTAAAACCTTTCTTAAGTAATTTTTGTCTTGCAAATGGACTTGTTTCTTGACCAAGTTATTCCAAAGAATGTATGAATGATACCATGATGATGTGTAGTCATTGACAAACTTTGACTAACTAACACCAACTCATTTGAACATGGGGAATTTATAGTTTTGTATAAATGATGGGACCACGTTCATTTTGTGTTACCCAAGGATGAAAAATATCAGTTCTTAATCTCAAAGATTCAGGAGTTCTAGGATGAAAATCAATTAATAAATAGCCATGATCAATACTTGTTGCATCTTGATAACATGCATTTAAATGTGGTAATTGAACTTGATTTGACAATACTTTAATTTGTCCTTTATCTTTGGTATTTTGAAATAAAATCATATAATGTGCATTTAAACTTATAGTACAACTAAATTTAGATTATTGAAATACATTTTGTGCAATGTAAATGACCCTTGCATTTCTATGATGTCCTTTTTGTGTGAACCATAATTTAATTTTTTCTTCATCTTTTTCTTCTAACATATCATCAAAAACTACAAGATGTGGAATAGTGATACCTTCAGGGATACCTTCTATGAATTTAATATCTTCACTTTCTGTAAGTAAAGTATATGTATTTTGCCATTCTTTGTAACACCAAATGATTTTTTGTGGGGCAATTTGAAACAAGTCATGTTTCATATCAAGAAGCTTTTTGACAAATTCTGTTTTTCCTGAACCACTAGATCCCGAAATAAAGATATTACAATGGTGTTGAAACAGTAAACATTCACTCGATGCCATAATTGTTTTTTGTGATAAAATTTTCTATCACTAACTTATATACTTTCTGTTTCCATACCTTCTTCATGTCTTTTAGTAGGTATTCAGTTTAAGGGTGCTTTTAACTCAAATAAAGTTTCTGAAGAATCTATTCTTCTATCTATTTGTGGTACACATTGTCTATACAAGTAATTACTGATTTCTTTATCGTAAATTATATTACCCCACACAACTCTTGTCCAAATATTTTCTACATTATCTTTGTAAAAAGCATTCATGATTTGTAATGCATTACAAAATTCCCCATACATTTCATCTTTTTCCAATTGATTATGAATAAACTCTTTTGTTATTGTTAGATAACCAGGAGTGATCAATTGAAATGCATATAATAATGCCTTACATGTTATCTTGTTGTCTAAGATACGTCTTACTAGTTCCATGGTTGAAATCAAAGTGATGTTTCTTTTGTCTGTTCTGATGTATTTTGTGCATCAGGTACCACATTACACAATGTACAGTACGTGGAGAGTGTATTATCACTAAATCACCCACGGAGTGGAGATTCCACCCGAGCAATAATTGAAAATTTGTTGCAAAGCATAACCAGCACCAGCAAAGTTTCAGCCAATGGACCTCCGGGTGAAACCCGGAGGTCCATTGGCTGAAATACTGCTTGTGTTTTTTGTCGATATGTACAAAATTTGAAAGGTATAGCTTGGGTGATAACTCCACTCCATGGGTGATTTAGTTACAATCCACTCTCCATGTACTGTACTTTGTACATCAGGACAGTCAGGAAAATCATTTTCTACATTATCTGTAAACATTTTATCTAACTTAGTTTTGAAATTATTTGAAAGTGCAGCTTGTATTGCAATCATGGTACTAAATGATGTACTTTGGTCATTTAGTACCATGAGTGCAAATAAAGAATTAGAATCTGGAAAATCATCTGAACACTTGTCATATTTTTTCATTGTTGAAAATATTTGATTTAAAGTGAATCCATAATCCATCACTGATAATATTTTATCTGGGGGTGTTTGCATACATGTTGGTGGATTGTATAAATGACAATTTCTTATCAATTGAATATAAGAACAATTTGGTGACCACTTAACATGTTCGTGTAAAGGACTATCTTTTTCTTCCCAATTCATTAAACCTTGTCCACATACAAAACATTTTACTTTACCATCTCCCACATAGAAAAATCCAGCTTTAGCTAATTCTTCTTTCTTGGATTTTTAAAATAGGATTTGTAGTCATACTAAACTCGAAAGTCTTCTTAACTCTGACAAGTATATAGGATAAGTAGGATTAAGTGGTAGAGACATCTTGCCTGCTTAGTGTTCAAAGTTGAAATGAGAAATCTGCAGGGTGTTTTTATACTTTAAACCCATAAGGTCTTGTATCATATTTATCCACTACAAAACGTTTTGTGTACACAGATCTGAATGTTTTGGTTTGTCTTTCACTTGTGACTTGTCTGTTCATGTTATGTTTAATTCTATGTGTGTATTCAATGTTCATTTTGTAATTGTGTCTGTCTTGCCCACATTCCACCCCGGATTCAAAATTGACTTTCTGTGATGTATTGTAATCTAATGTGATTCCTTTAACTTTACATGATGTGTGTATTTGACCATCTTTAATGTATTTGTAACCATAATTTTTTTTACCTAATCCTACATATTCAATAATGCTTGCATCTGGATGTTCATCTGTCCATTGACCTAACCTACTGTTTACAATTTGTGGATTCCAAAGTGAGGGGTTATGGATGTAAATACAACTGTCTGTGTCAAAATATAATACTCGTCTACCCAAAATGTCCTGTTACTTTATATAATTCCAAACGTGCATAAGCTGTGACAAAAGATGCAACTGCAACATTAGCTGATTTGTGAGGTTCATAAACATCTGTAGACTTTGTGTAATTGACTAAAGTACATTTATCATGATCAAACAGTTCAACATTTTTAATAATGATGATTTATCTTGTATCAACTCAAAATATTTTGATGGGTCTTGTATGTATTCTGTTTTAGTTTTTACATTGTGTTGTGCACTTTTCCCCCCATAAACAGTTTAACGTGGTTTTAGCAAATGATCTTTGTCCTGAATTTTTTTCAATATTTTCCTAACGTATGTTTTCAGTTTGTGCACAGTCTTTCTTAAATGTGTCTTTGTCTGTTTCTGTTTTCACCCAGTCTGGATATCCACTATCTTCTTGTTTCATTTTTAAATATTTGTTCACATAATGTTTGTAAATTTCTGAAGACCATTCTCCCCAATGCCAAATCTGATAAGTGTCAAGTAATCCCCAATGCTTTAAAAAGTTCAACAGATGTCCATGTACCTGTAATACTGCATTGATCTGGTGTATGTTCACATTTGTTTAATTCTTGTTCTGCACATGTATTGCAAAGTGTAAAAAAAAACATTTTCTTGTTGCAATGAATTGGTAATACTGGCATGTGTAGAGATTGTGGTGGTAAAACTTTACATTTGATAAGCCCCCTGTACTGTCTTATAGTATTCATGTTTATGTTTTCTTTTGTGAGTATATTTGGATGACCTATGATATTCTCTGTGTTTACTGACATAAGGATAGAGTGAACAGATATCTATATATTTTATTTCATTGTCTGTGTTTTGGTCTATTTTATGATGTAATTTAATGGCATTTGTTCTCCCACCAAATAATGCTTCACGTGGTTTAATAGGATCCATGTTTGGAAAAAATGATTTTAATGTTGATTTTACTTCAGGATTTGATTTGAAAAATGATCAAGTTCATGTTCCCATGTTATTCTCATGTTATACCCTAATGATTTTAAATGGTGTATGCGTTCCTGTGTATTGTTGTATAGAGTTTGGTAATTTAGTACATTGATTGGATTTTTCTCATTTCTGTTGTCTTTGTAACATGTTATGCACCCATGCCACATACATCCATAAAATTCAAAGATTGTATTTGTGTCTTTGTGAAACCCATCAACATAATATCCCCCTATTTTAACCTCCCCAGCATTAAGTGCATGTTGAATATGTATATTTTCTTCCTGTGCAAGTGTCTGTAAACATCTAATGGCTTTAATGGAGTATTTGACTTTAGCTGGGTAACCTATGTCTGAAATGATTGCCATTTTGTTTTCTGGAAGTGAATTTTTTCTCCAAGCTTTTGTACATGCATCGACTAAGGTAAATGCTTCTCTCAAGGGATCTATGCCATCACTATCTATAAATTTTTGTCTGAATTCCCCACACCCCCTACATAAGATATATGCATTTGATTTACAGTATAGTTCTATTTCTTTTTGAAAATCAAATCTGGCATTACTAATAAATTTTTGGTCGTACCACTTGATAAAATCTTCCCTATCTGATGGAAACATAGAATCTGGCATATACAATGTTGAATCTAAATAAGGGCCTATATAATTTTGATAAGCTTGTGTGTTTGCCAAATGGGGGAAATAACCTTTTGCTAATTCTGTCAATCCAAATGTTTTAGGAAATTGTGCCAATCTCATTGAAAGGAAATTTAAAGAATCTATAAGTCTAATACCACAAGCTTTAAGTGAAAGAATTGTGTTTCCATTCATAATTACATCAGGAGTTGTTGTACAAGTTTCAATGAGGTGTCTTAAAGTAAATTGTCCATCAAAACCTCTTAAATTGTGAGCAATAGCTGTTGTCCCTTTATGTTCCTTACTGAAAACCCAATCACAAAAATCTGATAAAGTAGATTCCCCTTTAAAAATTGATTGCTATTGTCCAAATTTGTCACAGGAAAAACATTCTTGATCTATAGATTTGCAAATACTTTCCCCACATGCACGATGAGCAACACAGAAATTTGGGATATGAACTCCTGAGTCTTGTGTTGTTTAAAAATCAAAAAATACAAATGGAATGCTTGGTAATTTTTCATCCTCAGGTGAAGTGTATTTTGGAATGAAACATTGGTGATCAGAATTAACTACTTGTTGACAATGTTTACAATGTGTTTTCCTTTTGTTGGATATATTAATGAATTGCACTTTTTACATTTTTGAACCAATTTACAAATTGTTTTTTCTTCTTTCCCCTTTGTAGTGATATGGTTATTATAGCATGATGGCCTTCTAAATTGTCTATTACAACTGTAACAGGTGATGGGATGTTCGGGAATACATTTTGTTGGAGCATAGCAAACACAACCAAAAGGGCACATGTGACGTTCTCTCTGTTGGGCCCTTTTACTGCAAAGTTCACAATAGTAGGAGCATCCTAAAAACCCTGTAATTGTAGTGATGGTATCAAAATGCTGATCATGGTGGTAAATATGAATAACTTTACTATCAGTGGTGGTATTTGGAGGCTTGAATAAAAATTCACTTTTTGCATACTGTGGATGAATTTTGATGACATACTCTGGGTAAAGCAGGTCTTGTTTTTTATAATATTCTTCATATCCACAAGGAATATTTTTATCAAGACCTGCTTTGTCCACCAATGCCTTAGCTTCCCGCTCTTGTGTCGGTCTATCAGAATTTCTAATATTTTTCCATTTCTTTTGCCAAAGTTCTGAATTATCTCTATCAACATGACACTTTCCCACTACAATGGCCCATGCGAGACACATTGAATCATTAACATTTTTAATTTCAATAATACTTTTCTTGTTTCCAACCATTTTATCAACAGATGAAAATGAAATTGGTGCATGTCATGGAAGAGAAGCCCTTCATGGACAGTAAAGTAATCATTTGATTGTACAACTTTTTCTATTTCATCTAATATGGTGTTACTGGTGATACCTGAAGCCTTAGTAAATGGGATAAATATACCTATTTCTAATCCTGGGCGATTAACTGATATTCTCATCAGATTGTTGTCTTCTACACCACATTCTTCTTTAATATCTTCTACCATACTGTCAAATACTTTTCCAAAGATGTCAAATGCATTCTTCTGATTAAATTGTTTAAAGGGTATTCTGCATACACAGGATTTGGAATGGGATTTTCTTGATGTTCTTTGTAGGAGAGGGTGGATGGTGTATAAGTCTCTTGCTGATTCTACTCTCTGTTTCTTGTTATCTACTTCACTCTCTGTCTCACTATATTCTTCAATGACTCTCTTCATCTTTCTTCTATCTTCTTCTAGCTGCAAAAATATGTCTTGTTTTCTTGAAGTCAAAAAAACCAAGTGTGAATCAGCCTAAAATTACCCCACTTTTTATACTTTCTTTTAAGGGGTCGTCCAACCTAACTTTGGTCAATTTTTTGACATTTTTCCCAATGCCTGAGAAACAGATAAGAGAAGTAAGGAAAGGCAAATTATATATCAAAATAATGAGTAAAGTGCATAGAAAAGGTACATATATTTTTTTTCAGGAAAAAAAGTGAATTTTATGATTTTGAAGAAGATTAATTTGCAAATGGCATAAGTAACGAACCGGTAAAACCACAAAATAATCGGTAATTCGAAAGCCTTGTCCTCAATATAATGATAACATACTACAGACTCGGAGAAAGCATTTTTTTTGACACACACTCTGGTGGGTTTTGACGTTTGAATGTAATAACATCAACACAAATTTTTGATGTTCCGGATGTGGCCATGTTTCAACGATGTTTTTCCGGTCATGTGATTACGATGTGGTTCTTGCAGAAATACTCAATTTGGGCAATCGTAAGAATGCAAGGACGTGATCACGCCCTTTATTTGTTCGAGACAATGTATGAGCGGATTTGCAAACAGGTGACAGCAAGTACTTGAGCTGTTAATGTCATAACTGCAAAATATGGTTCGAAATTCCCTCTCGTGTTTACAGGCCGTCTGAACTTTTTTGTTGACAAAAAATCTGAATTATTGCGCACTAGAAAGACAACATGAACCACTTGTAAAAAAAATAACCGAGTGTATAAAATCGGGACGATACACATAAAATAAGGCAATATTCATAACAAAGTAAGCAGAATGCTTCAGAAATCACTTTTTCACGAAGTATATTCCAAGTGACCTGGAACTATATTGAGTGTGTTAATTTCCCCCTGTCGCTGCGAAGTTATTTACGTCCAAGTAACCATGGAATTTGAAGACGGGTATGTTTGATGTCTGCAAAGGACCCATTGAAGATGGGTTGAAAATGATGCATTCGTGCTTTTAAATAAGGTGCGCTTGGACGATGCTGAGAATTTAGTTTTTTCTTCCAACCAACCATAGTAATACAATGTCGATCAGTGGTTTTTTTTATCGTTTTACACTGACAAATGTGACAAATCTCCTTCACCGGAAACCATCCCCCAATTTGCATATCACAATAAACATAACCGCTGTCACGGAGTGTCAGCGTGGCCGTGTGGTCAAAACCGAAACGAATTATCGAATGCACGGTCAATATTAGCTGCAATTGGCTTTTAAATAAATGAAATACACGAAATATTCGCAATTTCTTCATTATTCATGCCGAGTTACTTTTTAATCAAACCACATGCGTTCAGTTTCGTTTGTCGGTATCAAACTGATATTGTTTGTGGTAATTAAATAGTACGAGAAGGCGAAGGAAGCCAAATATTTTTACATCATCTATTATTTAATTCAAATTGATAATTTCTTTTATTTAACTGAAATTATGAACTGATAAGTTGGGTGTGTTGCGATTATTATGCCCCAGACCTGGAACTTAGTGGAAGTTGGAAAATCAAAGGTGCATCTAGGGTCGTGCAGTGGTGACCCCCTGTCCTCTTAATCTTAGTCTTACCCATTCATCATTGCATGTACCAACATTCCCCCTTGTATCTCAACCATTGCTACTCCAATTTGAAGGATATTTGGTTTTGTGATCGAGCATCATGGAGAAACAATGCCTGTGTAGCTGCTGTAGCATGTGTTTCTTCCCACATTTTTTCAGAGTTGTGGTACTTTTTCACTCTTTTGAGTTAGAAAATTTTGTTTATAACTAGTTGATTTGTTACAATTTGTTGCAGAGTGCCTGCTAATACCCTCAATTGTATTGCTGCAGAATTTTCTTGTGAAGATTTTGTTCCTATTACTTATCAAGCAACAACCTAATGAATATTCTGTATAAAGCCACCTATCTGATGTTTGACACTTTTATTGGAGCTGTTTTGAAGGCTTATGGAACTCAAAATGTTGATTATGGCAGGACTTTTCTATTCACCCATGAATCAATAAATTAAGTGTTATAGTTGGAAGTAAGAAGCATGAAAGGTCCAGAACTAAAACTCTAAAAAGAATGTTTTGCAATGTAACATGATTTTTGCAGATACACTTATTTGGAGGTTTACCTGTCTGATAGTGTTTGGAACATGTGTGGCCATGATCTTCAAAAAGAAAAAAGAGTTAAACTTTGAGAAAAAAGGCATATGCCTTGAGTGCCGGAGGTAGAGTCATACAGGGAAGAGAGCCCCACCCCCCCCCCCCCAAATTTTCTGTGTCAAATGGAGCTCACTTGTCATCTTTTGGGGATTGCTTTGTGTACTGTGTTCTTGAAAAAAATATGTGAGACCCTCTGGATGTGCCCTTCTGATCTCAATATGTCAGTAAGCCTCCTTGGGGAAAGTACATGCAATAATGGTTATGTAAGGTTGATTTGATGTGTTTTGAATAACAATGTACTTTTAAGTACATTAGATGGTTTATTGCAGTGACAGGTTACAGTTACCCTTTTTTCTTCTCCAACAGATATCATGAGTGTATTGGTGTCCAAGAGTTAAACAAAGCTAATGTACTTATTGATAAACCAGACAAATTTAATAATTTAATCACTATCAAATTGATGCATGGGATAAAAGGGGTTACAGTGCAAGGGGTTTGTAAATATATTTATTCAACTACAATGTATGACTTTGCAGTGCATTCTACATAGGAGAATATCATATTTTCTTTCCAAACCATTACAGTAACACATACATCTTGATATTGGGAGACACTCTTTTGTCCTTCCATACTTCTTCTGCTGGACTCCTTCAAGTTGACCTTTGTTGAACTCCCCAAATCAAAACATAAACAAAAGAAAATGTCTGCCTTCAATCAGTGAGCACTCCACTTATAACATTTGGTCTCAATCTTCATTACTTTCATGAATTAGGAAAAAATTTCTTCGAGTATGTACTTAAATGTTTATAGAATACAGCTGTTATTTTATTTTGAGGTATTTTATTGTAAAAATTTTGTTCTCTTACTTATGCCATAGCAGACTTTCAGGTGGTGCTATTTACACATGGCAGCAGTTCCATGGCAAATTTCAGTTTCCACATGTTCTATGTTTCATTCCAAGCATTTTGGTATATAATTTATTGGGGTTATTCATTTTGGGCCTTTTTTAGACTTAAAAGAAAATTACATGAAATTTGACCAAAGTTAGGTTGGACGTCCCCTTAATGTACATTTAATTGTGCATGTAAATGTACATTTAATACCCACTGAATTATACTGTTAATAAATGTTTCTTATACACATTTGAAAGTCATAAATGTAATCCGTTAACTCTATGGGAAAATTCCCATGGTAAATATTTTATAGCTTTTATTTGTTCGTGTATCTTTCAATCAACATTAAAATCACTAAACACATTTAACAATTGGTGTATAGTATCCAGAGGTTATTGAGTGCAAAAGATAGCATAACTGTTTGTAACCAGATGAATGTATATTTAAACAAATGTGTGTAAATGCACGTTATTGAACATTTAAATGTACATTTAAATGTACATTAAAAAGTATAAAAGGAGGAAGAATCTTAGGATGTTTCACACTTGCTTTTGACTTCAAGAAGACAAGACATATTTTTGAAATGCTCCAAAAGTTAAAGATGGATAAAGTTACAGATCCATGATTAGAAAAAGCAAGTGATGCTAAAAGTATTTACTATAAACCATCTAAATGGGGAGAAGTAAAAAGACTTGTGAATGATTTTTATAAGTTGATATTAACACCTAAAGAGATGATTTGTTCCATTTGTCATCAGAAAGGACATTGGGCGAATACATGTTCAGACAAAGGGCCATGTTTTTATTGCAATCAGAAAGAACATTGGATTAATGAATGTAGATTGAAAAAGCTATCGAATAACTCTGTGTCTCAACCAAGAAGGGGTCACCAGCTGTTGTTCAACAAGAACTGGTTAAAGTTTATCCATGGTCAGAATACATAGAGCATACAGAAGATGGATTACCGATTACAGGTGTCAACTTAGCACTTGATCAAAAATACATTGACAACCACACTTTACAGGGGATGGGCATGGTATCACTACCACCTCGACAAACAAACTTTACAAATAAGAAAGTTGACTTAGCGGAAACTGTGTTACCAGAGTTTGATGATAATGATGATACAGTATTATATAATATGGATATACCTAAAGAAACAAAAATGGAAGCCAATAATGAGTTAGAAGTATTATTTCCAGAGAAAGAGGAACCACCAAAGAAAGTTACAAGAAAACAAAAAGCTAAAGTCAATAATTCTAAAATAGGAAAACTTCCTAAGAAACATTGAAAACAGTTTTTGAAAGTGACATGTTCATAAAAGACATTTTCAAATCTGTAATTTGCAAAACAAAAAATATTTTTTGTGTTTGTAAATTAATGTTATGAAAAGACTTTTTCATAACATTAATTTACAAACACAAAAATATTTTTCTTATAAAATAAAAAACTTGCAAGACAGAAAAATTATTTGCAAACACAAAAAATATTTTTATGATTGCAAATTAATTTTGTTTTTAGCTAAATGTTTTCACACAAAAACATTTAGGTAAAAACAAAATTAATTGCAAACACAAAAATATGCCATGACAGGAAAAATCTAGTGTGGGAGCTATGAGGTTGACCTCTTTTGATTTGAGTTATGAAAATACAATTGAACAAAAGTTCAATTCATTCCATTGTGGTAGCATTGAAATGTGCCATTCAAGTGTGTAAACGTGATATCTCTTTCTAAGAATATGGTGTCCCTTATAAGGGCCGTTTTTACTAAACAAAAAATGTTTAGTTCACCAAATTTATTCCATTTCTCTTTGCGGCTCTCTTGACATCCTTTTGATTAACGAGATGTTGTGATCCTCTTCCCCTAATTGTTGCATAATGATAGGTATCTCTCATCATTTTTCGAACAAAACAGTGTAAGGCTTTTTCAGCTTCATCAAGTGACAATGGTGAGATATTATCCACCCCAGCTTTTCTTGCCAATCTTCGCAGATTACGCCTTGGAATAGTATTGCGCTCCTCTCTCTCCATCTTCACTTCTTGTGGTGGAATAGTATTGCACTCCTCTCTCTCCTTCTTCACTTCTCGTCCCCCACATTCACCTTCTAGTGATGGAATCTTTACCTCGATGGATAGCCCAATTCTCATGATTGATGATAAGAAAATGCCGTTATGATATCTCCAGCAGTGTTTTATAGACAATGCGAGGATCGAAAATGCACTGAAGAACCCTCACGCGACAATTTTGATTGAGTGCGGGAAAAAAATGTTGATAACAGACGTTTACTATCACAGCCGTCCGATGTCAACATTTTTTCCGTCACTCGATCGAATTGTCGCGTGAGCATTCTTCAGTGCATTTTCGATCCTCGCATTGTCTATAAAATTTAACACACATTCCAAAACAATTCATTTTGAGACAACATGAAGTACTCTCTAGATATGAACGAATACAAAATGTGGAGGTCCGGGGAAATGTCTGACGCTGATTGGAATTGCCAATTAGAAGAAGAATCTATCAGAGTAGAAAGGGTGGAAGCACAGAGACGCCAATTAGCTGAAGATATTTTCGGTCATATGAGGAGATGTGGTGGACCTCAGAAATACACTCGACAGTGGGGCCAGCAGCTTATTGATGAGTTGGAGCGAAAGGCAGGGATAAGATAGTTCTTAGCTGCCCGCGGTTATGAACTGGAGAAATACCGGGTGAAAACAGTTGACTTGTATCCTGAATTGGCAGCCAGAAAGGCGGTATAAAAAATGTGAGGTTAAATCCAATAACCTCTATCCAGATTTAAGTGAAATCTCATGAGGATTCCTAAAGATCTGGATACAAGTTATTGAATTTTAGCTTGACAAAAAATCAGGATACATGTTAAACTTACTCATCCTAATTCTTATTATCTTTGTTTGTCATTCTAACCTATCAATAATTTGTTACTCTCGCAAATGAGTGTGATTTCAAAATGTGCCTTCGTGGCAGCCCTTATAAGGACTACCCACAATATTAGAAAGAGATATATCTTCTCATGTACACAACCAAGTCTTTGTTGTAAAAAAGACAAAAAACAGTTCCCTTATCCTCCAGTGAAAACTTATAAGCCAAAAATGTACTATAAGAGCTGGTCATAAAGCATGGTGTGGAGGCACTATAGCCCAAAGATCTGCTTATTTATAGCCCCAAGAACTTATAGCCCCAAGATCTTATAGCCCCAAGAACTTATAGGGACAAACCTGAATGCACGGTGCCACCAGTGCATTCAGGTTTGTCCCTATAAGTTCTTGGGGCTATAAGTTCTTGGGGCTATAAGGTTTTGGGGCTATAAGTAAGCAGATCTTGGGGTTATAGTGCCTCCCCTAACTACTTGCGACCCGGTTAACCTTATTTTCTACTGAAGTTGAAGGAATGAAAGGTTTTAGCGTGCCAAAGGCGCGCAGGGACGATGTGTGATTTACAAATCCCTTGCAACCGGTTAACCTTATTTTATTTCTCTTGGATCACACAAATGTTGAGGTTTAAGCCAAGCTCGCACCCTTTTTATACCTTTCCCAACAGAAGAATCCGGATGTAACATGAAGTGCCTGGATGTAAGGTTTCTACAACAAGTATCCTATAAAAGGTATCCTCGAATAGTACAATGTCAGATATTCTCGAATACCGAGATGAGGCTAAGAGGGATGGCAAATTAGACCTCACTGAGGGATTTTTTCTTATGGCCCTCATGGCCTCATTTCAGAAAAAGGGGTGCCGAAGGCCAGACACTTTCTAAAAAGGGATTCCATGGGACGTGGTTGTTAAATACCGAGATGAGGCTAAGAGGGATAGTAAATTAGACTTCATTGAGGAATTTTTTCATGGCCCTCATGGCCTCAACCGAAATGAGTTTAAGAGGGATAGTAAATTAGACCTCACTGAGGGCATTTCTCATAGCCCTCATGGCCTCATACGACTATAGGGATTCTCCAGAAGGTATCCTCGATAGGTATCCTCAAATAATACAATACAGACCATAGGTATCCTCAAATACCGAAATGAGGCTAAGAGGGATAGTAAATTAGACCTCAATGAGGGATTTTCCCATGGCCTCAATCGAAATGAGGTTAAGAGGGATAGTAAATTAGACCTCATTGAGGGCTTTTCTCATAGTCCTTATGGCCTCATACGACTAAAAATGGATTCCATAACCAGAAAGGTTTCGCAAAAAGAGATTCCATGGGGTGTGGCCATTGGATATAGAGGTGATGAGAATCGGATAGGACTTCGTTGTAATAAGGGGAGATAACTCTGAATAGAGATTACGAGGATGAAGCAATCTGATTGGTTAGTTAGCGCCAGGAAAGTGAACCGATTGGGTGATCTAGATAAATGAAACAAGAGTACTCGGAATAGGGTCAGAACTAACAATAACAGACGAGAAAAGCTAAATATAGTAACAATAAGCAAAGCTGTTCCAGTTGATATGCTCTTCTACTCTACTGGATTATACTCCAGAACAAACGAACATGGTCGGGTAGACGAAAACTATTGCAAAGATAGATATAAGAAGAGGATCCCGAAATAATTCGAAATAATAAAACTTGTCGGGTTGTTTGTGGTAATTCTACGAATCGGCAAGTTACTCCTATTCAATGGAACACGCCCTCCGAACATACCCCTTCCAGTAAGAAGGTTTTAGGTCACATAGCAACCACGTGCTACCATAGAAACCAAGATAGCGGCCTCCAGTATACAAAATGGATGACGGAAACACGTATCACCCTAATAACACGTGCTGCGCATGCGCACTAGCACAACGTATCACTATGGGGATGACGTCACAATATGGCCTCTTACAGGGTTTCCAAGGCAACACAACATGTCTCCACTGGGTCACGTGACATGACATCACTTCCGGTGTCCTGCAACGTGTACCTCAAAACCACATTACATACTACTCCCGAAAACTGATTTGTCACTTAAACAGACCAGCAATAATTCAAGGGCTGCCAAATTGAGCATGAAAGTTAATGTCCATTATGGCGCCCTTGTTGAACGCCACATGTGCTATCTGATAAATGAGTAAGAGAGACACTGTTCTCCTGCAAGTCGTTATCTGTAATTATGGCCAGTTAATGGATAATTATGGTGAAGACAGTACATCGCAGATGTTCTGGACACACACCCATATTACGCATCTAGCATGTCACGAATGTCAGGAAATATCGAGTCTTTCAAAGGAACTTTAAAGCGAGTATTAAATTAAGATAGATCTAAGTGGCCAAGTTCAAAGAAGCGATTAAACTGAGAATTAATGTTCTGGCTATGGAAATAAAAATCGGGGGGGGGGGGGGGGTTCTCGAAAAATTCATTCCAGTCTGAAGGTGTGTAAGACTGTGGGTCGTTGCGAGTAGATAGGAATGTCCCATGCTATAGGTTAGAGGAGGTGCCGCATCGGTGTGAAAGTATAGGCACGTTGTGATGTAGGGGAGGCACAGAGCTCATATTTAGAATAGGAGCAGTCACGGGCCAAGTCGGTGGCCATATATGAGAATAGGATCAGAAACACGAAGTACGAGCTCAGGGAGCTATTCGCATTCAGGTAAACGGCATTACCTGTTTTAGAAGGCAAGCCATACGTAGGCAGAGTAGGCTTTGCCTGTATGAACATTATTCTGAGACAAACGTAAGGGAGAGTTTCACCCCATTGGTGGCGACTGCTTGTGTGAAAAGCGTCAAGTAAAGTGACAATAAGCTAATGGCCGTGCGACGGCAGCGGTAGTGTGACATTCCGTCTCATGCAGAGGCGTCCGATAAAGTGACAATACGTTAGTGGCCGTGCGATAACAGTGAAAGGGTGAAGTGAAGAGGCAACCAAGGAACAAATGCCAGCGAAAAGGAGAAAAAACCAACGACAACAGAGAATGCGGGTCCGCAAGTGACTCAAAAACTGTGTGTGTAAGGGGTGATTGACGTTTTGTTTTCTTATTCTTCTGGATTCCATGTAAGTCACAAATTATCATATTTATTTATATGTATATGTATTAAAATTGTTGTTTCCAGTGAACCCCTGTTGATTTATGCTTTTCGAGGAAAGGTTATTAACCCCTTCAGGATAAGAACCACCCCAACAAAAGTGAAACGGGCGGGTTCGTTACGGCGAGACATACGTTCACGCACGGATTCAGGCGACACTTCTTGAGTTTTGGCTGAATCTGTTTCCCCCAGCAGCGACAAAGTCCCGGTTTCCGACTGGAATTGTGCCAAAGTCACTTGAAAAAAAAAACCCCAAAACCAAAACTCAATAAATTAATGACACGAACACCACAAGCTTTCAGAGAAATAATTTGACACAACGTTTCCTTTTTTGGTATTGCCATTTTGCGGACCCACCCACCCTTCCCTGCATTTTTTCCAACACATGTTTGATCCCCTCCCATATCAAAAGCTTATGTTTTGCAGGTAAGCGTAATCTGAATGGTTTTGCAAGTCAATATAATGATATGTAATGTGATGTACATGGTCAATACCATCAATGCATGTTCAATACCTGTCACCAGATATAAATCAAACAATTAACTGGTAGAGTGCTGGAAGCCAAGACTCATTGCTCTGTAACATTTGATTGGATAGTACCCAGATGCACTATCCAATGAAATGTGACAGAGCAATATTTGTTGAAAAAAAACTCTCTTTCCTGTGTGGTAAGGAAATTTTAGTAGAAAATTTAGCACTCTACCAGTTAAAGTTGACACCAGATCTGATAAGGTAATTCCAATAGCAGTAACAAATATATGATTAATATTTCTGTTATGATGTTGAATCAGGTTGAGTGATATTTTATCAACAACAAGTTGATGTGACGACATACCGCGGATGATTTTTGTCTTTCCTTTTCTTTCAGTCCCATGCCAGTCAATAAACAATCAAAGCTTTATTTATTTCCTTATGATTACAAAAGACTGAAGGCATATGTCATTATGAAAGATTTTCTATGTTGGACTCTGTGGTGGAATTCACAACACCATTCTCAAGTTAGCTCCAGACAGTTAGGGTACGCGTGCGACTAACAATTGTAACCTCACAACATCATACAAAGGGAATATCTAGGGATATCATCGCAATCTCTGTGTATTACATGAGTTTGAATGTGGAAATTGGTTGCATAAATTATGAAAACCCATGTACTGCCTTCGAAGTAGACACAGTTTGGAGAAAAATGCATGCATTTTTTTCCATTCTCCACACAACACCTATCCCTGTCTCCACACAACACCCTCCCCTGTCTCCACATGAGCTCCAGTGAGAAGCATCCGAGTTCCCTGTCATTGGATGCATATATACTCCCCAGAATGCCTAATAGTTGGTATGCAAATAGATGCGATGCATGATGAAGTTGTTTTGGAACAAAATCCACTATAAAAATGGATAGGAAAAACATTGCATGATCTGGAGAAGACGCGTTTTTGACAACTGGGAACCCTCCACCCCTACCCCCATACATTGTATCACGCATTCCCCCCGAATAGATAGGTGATTCCAATAACATGGTTTCAAATAAAAGACTGATGGAAATCGGTGACATGACTGTTTGCAACCATATAAGACAAATTGTGTACTTGGGCAAAATATTGTTTTCAAAGATCTAAGAATTACAGAAACGGTCACACTCTTCTCAAATCGATGGAATTGATAACACCCAATACATGCACGAGGAAAGTTGCATTGACAATGCCATTTCTGTGAGGTACCAGTCGAAATTTCAAGACAACTTTTCAATTTCCCTATCAAGGTGTGCAATTTTTAGAAATGGATTAATACGCCTCTGTTTCGTAATATTATAATATGTTTGTTGTCGATACATAAAATATAAAACTGAATAATTAGGTCTCAAAACAAAGATATATCCACACAAACATTAATGGTAATCGTCATCATTTTTTTTTGTACGAAAATATCATTTGACTGAAGGCCGAACTATATTTATCACAGAACTTCCTGTTTCCATTTCCATACCCACTCGAATTCAAAATAAGAGAACAGCAACGCTTTTAGCTGTCCATCTGCAGTGAAATTTGGGGACATCGTAACATTAACTTTCTTTGCCGCACAATTGTCAAATTGATCTGTACCGATGTTGACACTATAGCCATACAATATGAAATCGATACCACAGAAATCGCATTTCAATATGTGGCCACAGTATATAAACACTTATCGTGGTTAACTTACCGAAACGAGGCCCAGACGCTTAGGAAGTTGCAGATAAAGGAACACATAAACCGATATAAACGTGGTTATCTTCACGCCTTTCACTGACTGCCTATTAAATTGGATTCAATCAACAAATAACCTATTATTGTTGTAAAATCGGCCGATTCTGATAACAGTCCACCTCCCCAGAAACGTACTACAGGAGGACGATAATTTCAAAAGAAATTATTGAACGTAAAACATAAAATGAACAATCACACACAGTAAACCAAATCAGTTGGTCGATTCAATTCTTTTTATGTGGGACTGCTAGTATTGATGGATGTACCAATCTTTGTTGCCATAGTTCTCATTGGTTGAGCATTTAAATGGCAGTTGTCATAACTAAACTTCAGAAATGACCCACATGAGACTAAATAACTAATTTAGGATAGTTTGTTAATTTGCCAAAAATACTGAGCCATCTTCAACAGAAATATGAGGTATAATTACTACAAAATGTTCACATTGCGCATTCTTAATTTTTCATTGATGAAGTCACTTGTGCCTGTATACCTCTTGCTCTGAGTGTTGATCCCAGCAGAAGTTTCTTCATCAAAAGAAAAACTAAACAAAAACAAAACAAATGATAACATTTGGGAGTTGTAGATATTAATCTTACTGCTCATGAATGACAAAAATATTTCTCCTAGTTTGTACTTTGTAGACCAATCACGTCAGGTGATCTGGGTCGTCGCATCACGTCTTCGACTCGTCGCGATCTGCCCTTAGAACCCGGAGCTCGACTCGGATACATATTTTGTACATCCACATAATGGTAATAATCATTTTATCTTACGATATATTGGGGATAAGTCAAGCATGTAGACGAATATATAACGAACTATTTATTCGTTCGGATGAACAGAAAGAAAAAAATGGAACTCACGCGAAACGAACGTGCTTGTATCCGACCCCTGATACAAACATCTGTATCAGGGGGTCAGATACACGACAGTTGCGGAGTTAACCCTTTACCCAACGTAACGGCCAAAACCGGCCAGCGCTATTCTCAAAAATGATATACGTGGATAAAAAACAACAACAACAACAACAACAAAAAAAAATAGATACGATAAGGAAGTATACAGCAAGTAACAGTATGATGTAGAAAAATAGGTTATTCAGAACACAGAGCACCTTTAAACATCGTAAAAAAAACAATGTAGTACCTGTATTATATTAATCAAGGAATGCCTCTATGATTCATTTCAAAAAGTCATCTAAATAGACAAAATACAGCCCCTAACAATATGTGTACAGGCAACTTCTTGATGTCAGTTTAATGATTACTCGACCATGTTTCATTTTGATTGAGTTTACATGAAATTGACTGCAACAAGTCGTACCTGTATTATTTCTTAATAAACAGTCAGTCAAAATTACTAAATAAACAAGTAAAGTCTAATTCAGTAATTTGTTTTTTCATTGTTTCATTCAAGTTTTCACCGTTGTGTTATCTGCACTGTGTTCTTAAATTTATTTTATTTCAAACGTTACATGGAGGATTAAATTCATATATTCGGGATATATAGGAATATACTCATACTAAAAAGGTGAGTGAGTAACTGAATATTCTTTTCGAACATTTTGTCCAATGATCATCGGACATTTTGTCTAAACATTTTGACAATCGGACATTTTGGCGATCGGACATTTTGTCTGGTAATCGTGGGCGCATGTATTGTTTTGCTGGGTGATACATGTTGATGTTTTTTCCGTGGGAACCCCGGGTAGAAAATCACTGCTTGTTTACAAGTTATATTTTGCTGGTAAAATAGGCCCCGGTGGCCAATGCCTGGGTGTATGTCCTCTAAAATGGGCTTGACTTTATATCCATGTTGCGGCCGCAATTAACCATTGTGCAGGGATATGTGACACTAACGCAAATAAATAAATAAATAAATAAATAAATAAATAAATAAATAAATAAATAAATAAATAAATAAATAACATGTAGATGTCTGAAGCACAGAGCGGTTACCGTGCTCCAAACAGCTGACGAAATCTTCACTTGGGTGAAAAAACTTTCCTCTTCAAGTAGAGTTACACCCCTTGCATCAGAGAGCTGTTTTCGCACAATGAAATTTGTAATTTCTTGTGATAGTCTCTGCGAGTGCTTTCGTCTGTTATACAATCAAGTTATTTTTCTTTACAAAACGAACGTAACTCGTTGATCCTGAAGAAAATTAACCCAAATGACATGTACGATTTCGAACAGGTATGGGCGTACGTGTGTATGACTGTGGATAACAGTAGTGGGCGTTGTACTATCACACATATGGGACGTGTATATGTAATGTAATTGTATACATTTTACTTTTACTACAATTTACCAGTCCTAAGAAAAGCGCGTACTAAAGACCCGACAGTACAAGTGCCCAGTACAACTTTCACTATGCACCTGTAACAGGCGTAAAATACAAGTACGGAATTTTCTCGTGTGTGCTATAGACCCATACAAGCGGCAAGTAGAATGTTCTAAAATTACAGGTGCATTCGTGCGGGCGACAGTAAACTTGGCACCTGTAATCTTGCATTTGGTTTTGAAATTTATTACCGAAAGGTATTCTTCGAAGTTCTGTCAATCTGGTCGATCGTTTCGGTCAGCTAATTGGGAACGGGACAACTCAACCTCAGGACAACTCGGCCCGGGACAAGTCGGCCCGACACAAGTCGGCTCCTTTTCAAATTTATATGGAAAATTGATTGAGAAATTGAGAGGTGTTAGTTATTAACGAGAAACGAACAATGAAAGTGTTAAGCATAGTTTTATCAAGGTCTAAATCATTTTTTGTTATATTGTTTACAGTTCATTTATATTATTTACAACACATACACCACATCAAGATACAGAATCACAATACATGGACATCTAAAATAAATAGCATATATTATATTATTTTACCTGTAACTTGTAAACATTATAAGATATACTTTGACCAAAGAAATTATAGCATTTAAAAAATAAACATACAATATTGCAATGTATTTTTATATTTCAGATTAAAAAAGTTACAAACAGTACAAAAGAACATAATTAAAAACAACATGTGATTAATTAGTAACAGTAGTCATTTCAGTTAAAAAAAAAGCACAAACAATTAGTGAAGTTGGAGGCGGGTCTTTTCGGCCTCGGGAACATTCTGCCTGTCAACATTCGACCTCCGTTTTCAACTAGGGAGACTAAGAGAGACGCGGTTTAATATGAGTTTAAACACCTTTATTACAACTAAAAAGCATGATTGATGTTGGACTCGAATGAATGAAAAGTTTCAGCGCTCCAAAGGCGCACAGGGACGATGTGGGATTTAAATCCCTTGCGACCCGAATAACTTTATTTGCATTATAACTTTATTTCCTTATGAACACTGAAACCGCAGCTTGTTGGTTGTTTTAGAAAAAGGAAAAAAGAAACCCAAACAGTCGCTGGTTTGAGAGCAACCCCAGAATGTTATCCATAACCGTGTTTTTGAAAGCTGAAGTCATCCATCAACCTGTAATGGAGAGGGCCATAGTTACAGTCCACATAAAAGTTTTAAGGGTTCAAAGAAACTGTAGAAACAGTATATGATCGTCTAATCAAGTGCGATTAAATCAATCAAGCTCCATTCGCACTGTGAAAACGCTGTATGAGTTGTAGCGGTCGAGGTATAAAGGCCATTTACCAACAAGCCTGATTGGATCGGATCTCTTAGTCTCGTGGTAAATCGGTCGCTTTGTGTGCTGGAGGTCGACGGTTCGAATCCCGCACTTATGGGGGGGGGGAGGGGGGGGGGGGGGTATCCAACTCCCGGAAATTCCGGAAATTGAAACTCAAGTCATATCATTTCGAAGTTACATCTGCACCCTCTTGGTAGGCAGAACCTTCAACTTCCATTAAAAGTATGAATAAGAATACCTGCCTGCAACCCATAAGGATAAAAGATAGTTTCAACTCCAGTCAAAGCAATCTGAATTTTCTACTGCAACTTCCTTCTTGGGTCCAATTTATATCAAAGCAGTTCGATTTCCTAACTCATCTACCTCCTTAGTGAAGATATAAAGTGACGTCTTACCATATAATGAGTCAAAGCAATTTCTCATTTCTGTTATTTTGGACGAGAAAAATTCTGATACTCATGATTTAGCCTATAGCAGGGGTGAGACACCCCCATACACAGTCTCATCCCACATCCCTTTTTGTGATGAGAAAAGTTTCGCGCCACACAGAGGAAAATAGAGATAGGAAGGGTGGAGTGCTCTTCAGCAAGCAGTGGCAAATGAACACTGACGTATGCAAATTCCAAATCCAGTGATCTGCTGAACCGAAACCTGTGACTTGCAACACTTATTTTATAGTATGCTCATCGCATGGTCGGATTCCTACATAGCTCTGTAATATCCGAGTAAAGCTCAACCAAGTTTGTAAGTGTTCTTTGGTACGACTTGGCTCAACGGGCACTTAGCAGTTGTAGTTCAGCATGTTTCCATCAGAGCGTGTATGGATTATGATCATCACCGATTTATCACGAAAACTTGTTAAGGTCTTCGGTATCCGAATGTTCTTGCAGTATTCTGTCCAATGCAAGCATAGAAGAAACTTCATTATAGTATCATTCAGTATCTACCCTTGGTAACATAATATATGACGATTTTGAAACCCGTTTACGATTATGGTCACTTATGAAACTCTTACTGAAGTTTTTTAACCGATTTTTACAACATATTTCTTTCGTACATTTTTGTTTAAAGTCGGGTCGTCACTTCTTTACATGAGAGGAATAGGTTGCGGAAGACCTTAAAATGCGTGTTATGTTAAATAGTTTTACGCTCATAGGGGCCTACATGGATTTGTTTTTTACCGACCACATTGTTTTACAGACGTGACAACCGTTACTTATTATTCCCAGTTCCTTATTAGACATTCTTTATCAACCGATCTTATCGGTTGATAACGAATGTCGAATAAGGAACTGGGAATGAAAACGAAAGGCTTGCAGTTTCGATTTCAGTTTCTTTCAAGTGTCCAATTATAAGTGTGAAGTCTGCGATCGCCTGTACATGTGGTCTTGTAATTTGTATGAAATATGCTAGTAGTTGTGGCACTTTGTGTACAATGCTATTAGTTTATGGAAATTATTGTCCCCATTGCCAGATGTATTGGTAGAGTCGTGGCCTGGACAGTGGATGACACCCAACCATTCTCTTCCATACATTCCCGTCCATGTCTGGAATCGTCCGAGGCGGTGGCTTAGCAGAATAGAGATGCCGGGGTAGCAGGCACGTGACTTCTGGTAGTAAACCCCTACAGTATCTGATGCCCTAGTAGCCTTGATGCCCCCTCGTGGAAAGAGCTATTCCCTCTGTAGGGAAGAACATACTTTCTGCGGCAGTTCGCGAGATCACATGCCCATGGTAGGAAAGGGATATACTGTGTGTGGCAGCCCAGCATATATGTTTATTTTAGTAGGAGTGCGTTGTGTCTCTGCGGTTGCTCACCTAGCTGGCGCTCCTGGTGAGAATGCCCTGTGCTGTCTATGGTTGTCCTACAAGTACGTTGCTCTAGGTTGGGTTGAAAGATCGATGACATTGGTATTAATAGAGCAATGCAGCTTGTCGTTTTCTATCTGAAGGAACTGGATATCTTCAGAGAGAGAGAGAGAGAGAGAGACTTTCTTGGTTTCGTGGATGTTGGTGTTATCCTTAATCGTTTGCCCCAATTCTCCACGTGGGGGCACGGTGGCGTTGTGTACTAAGGCGTACTGCATGTCGATGGTGCACTTGTCTTCAACCAATGCCAACCCTGCTTGTGTGGAGTTAGTACGTTGGGGAGTCTGACAGTTACTCGCCGTTGCTCCGCTTAAATAAATAAATCGTTTAACTACATGTAGTATATTTTTAGCTCAACTTGACGAAGTCAAGCTGTGCTATTGCTGTAACTTCTCGTCCGTCGGCGTATGTACGTGCGTCGGTACGTACATATGTCCACAAATTCCTTTGGCACACCTCACAGGTCGCATTTATGATCGGATGGTATGCTTGTTTGGGATGACCTCTGGATGGGAGCTATCAATTATCTTCCATTTCCGTCAAAAATAGTTGCTTTTGGCAACAACCTTCGATGAACTTAGTGCAGTTATGCATCAATATTTGCCTTTGGCACACCCTGCAGGGCACATTTATGATCGGATCGCTTTGAAACTTGCTGTGCTTGTTTGGGGTGACTTCTAGATAGGAGCTATTTGTTTTCTTCCATTTTCGTCAAAAAATGTTTCTGTTGGCAACGACTTTTGAACTTTGTTTAGTCGGACATCAATATTTCCCTTTGGCACACCCTACAGGGGACATTTATTATCGGATTGCTTTGATACCTTGTATGCTTGTTTGGGATGACCTCTAGATGGGAGCTATCGATTTCCTTCCATTTTCGTCAAAAAATGTTGCCGCTGGCAACGACTTTTGAACTTTGTTTAGTCGGACATCAATATTTCCCTTTGGCACACCCTACAAGGCACATTTATTATCAGATTGCTTCGATACCTGGTATGCTTGTTTGGGATGACCTCTAGATGGGAGCTATCGATTTCCTCCCATTTTCGTCAAAAAATGTTGCGCATTCATTATCGGGTTGTTTTGAAACTTCGTATTCTTATTCAGGGTGACCAAGATAGGAGCTATCAATTTTCTTTTCATTTCCGACAAAAACTGTTGTTGTTAGCAGCAACCTTTGAATTTATTGCATTTGTGAATCAACATTCTTTTTTAACATGGCCTACAGGGCACATTTATCATAGGATTGTTTTTGAACTTGATGTGCGCATTAGGCGAGACCTCTAGATAAGAGCTATCGATAGGCATTCATTTCTGTGAAAAAAAAGTTGGCATTTACAATGACCCTTAAACTTACTGCATTTGTATATCAGCATTCTTCCTTTACCTAGCCTTACAGTTTACATTTAAAAATGCATGGATTGCCGTGACGCTGTGCACACACATTTAATATGTTGAAGTTTCATCAAATAACATTGGAACCAATGATCTTCAATTTTGCTATTTCACTTTTAACTTACCAAGTTCAAGTTTGTCAAGTTGAGCTACAGTGTTACTTTCATTTCATGTATACTGAATGTTTGAGTGGAAAGTTTGATAATGTTCTTATCAGCTTTTTCAACCAAATTGGCAAGGTTGTGATGACATGGTCTACGTCGATTGTTTGTATGCCGGATGTGATTTCATGATAGCGACACCAAGCGTTACTCTGCATCACTGTTAAATGGATCAGGCGTGTCATTGTTGGGGGAATCGAACACGTATATAGACTGGTCGATTATATGAAAACAGCATTTAGTCAAAACGAAATCGGAACAGCGCTTTTCTTGGATGTAGAAAAAGCGTTCGACTCGGTATGGCACAATGGCATGAGATATTAACTAGCGAAAATGGGATTACCCACTAAAATTCTGAGGATCATATCACCATTTCTAACTGACCGAAAAATCAAGGTGAGGTTTAATCGCGAGGTGTCAGAGGAAGTAATACTCGAAGCGGGAACACCACACGGGTCGGTTCTAAGTCATCTTCTTTTCATAATATATGTGAATGATATAGAAAAAGTAGGGAAAAACCGTGTTGAACTATCGCAGTTCTCAGGCGACAAAGGCATTTGGACGGCCAGCAAGTCCAGAAAATTATTAAAAATCGTCTACAGGATACCATTCGCGATCTTGAGAGCTGGTGCGCCCTGTGGCGCATCAAACTCAGTGCCGCCAAAACTCAAAAAGTTACGTTCTTCAAAAAGCAAAAGAAAAAACCAGTCCCCAGTATCGATCTCCAGTTATACGATCACAAACTAGAAGCAAACAACGAGGCCAAATTTTTGGGATTTATCCTAGATAGCAATCTCAGTCTAAACAGTCACGTAAACTCCATTACGATTAGAACAACTGAACGTATCAGTTTTCTGAAGATGATCAGAGGCAGAAATTGGGGAGCAAACAAAGATGTGCTTCTCAAGCTCTACAAAACATTTATACGTCCGGTACTAGAATACGGTGCCATAATAACAAGTGACCTGAGCAAAACCAACATTCAGAAGCTACAGAGGGTTCAAAATTATGACCTGCGAGTGGCACTATGCAAACCGAAATGGACACCGATAAAGGAACTTCACGAGCTAGCAAAAATAGAAACTATTGATACGCGATTAAAAGACCTACAAAACAAAACCCTCAACAGACTCCAAGATAGTGAATTAATGGTTGAGCTGAACAAACACCGATCCCTTAACAGAAAAACAAAATAAGTTTCCGTAAAAAAAAAAAAATAAAATAAAATAAAATAAAAATTATACAATATAACTAAATCGCGTGGAGTCAGTGAGGATTGCCTCGCTACTCATTGAGTCTGTGAGGACTGCCTCGCAACTCTGCTGAAGAGCGATTGAAATGCGTTTGATATGCGTTTAATAAGATCTATAAAACAAAACCCTCCACATACTCCAGGATAGTGAATCAATGGTGAAGCTGAACAAACACCGAACCCTTAACAGAAAAACAAAAAAAATCCACAGTAAATTAAAATTACTCAGTAAAATTAAACTGCGTGGAGTCAGTGAGGATTGCCTCGCTACTCATTGAGATCTTTGGGATTGAGTCTGTGAGATTGCCTCACAACTCTGCGTGTGGGGAGTGGGCTCTGAAGAAACACACCCCTAACCCCATCCATAGCAACAAGCCCACAACAGGCACAATATACAATAGCGGATACCTATCTTTCTCTCTACCAAAAACTTTTCTAATTGAACATTCTCAAATTTTCTTGCAACACTCTTATAAAGAAGACGCATGGAAATGGTAGACAAAGCGTAGGAGGAATTGGTGCAACCTACCTTTCTGCAACATATTAATAAACACTAGGCAAGGATTGAAACAAGCTTGTCTGGCTGGGGACGAGTGTACATTTTATATAAATAAACATTTGAATAAAGATTTAACAGCCCTTTTAAGGACTTGAGGGTGTGTGTCTGTGAGAGTGTTTTTTTTTTGGAGGGGGTGGGGGGTGGAGGAGGTCATTTGGAATTCCCGAAGGATAACCAGATACCTCATAATCACGTACGGCATCCTATCTCCCAGGAGGCTTGATGGATGACTCCCGGTTTTTCAAAACTAAACTGTTGGAGCTTTCTCCACTCCTTTTTTGTAACCGCTAATGTCATATACCGGGGCCGCTACCAAACCGGTGTTGCTGTTTGGTTTTCTTTTCTCTTCTTCCCTTAAATTTGCCATCGCACAATATTACATTCTGGCTCGCCACCATGGTGGGCATGGTGGGACTCAAACCTCTACCATCGCCGAGCTGGAACCGAATAGAGCCCATTCTTTAATAGTTTTAATGGCGCTGAGGGATTGATTATTGACAATCTAACACGCCAACGTAAACTGCCGGGAATTCTAACCGCGTGCACACCTCCCTCAGACCCCATTTGAGGCAATAGGAAAGCTAGGCCTGTGTGATCCAAGTGAAATAAAATAAGGTTAACCGGGTCGCAAGGGATTTGTAAATCCCACATCGTCCCTGCGCGCCAAAACCTTTCATTCTTTCATTCTTTCTATTGTTGTTTCTGATCGAGTGACATTATCCAACGACTGTTTGTAAGTGTGGCACCTTGCTGATCAAATGGTATCTGTAAGGCTCCATGGATGAAGCCAGAAGGGTCGACCCACAGTGGATCCTTGTAATGTTCAAATTAAGTTGCAAGCATGATGTTGATAACTCGCTGTCCCGGGTTGAATAGAGCGATAGGCCCTGGTCCACAGAGTGGTAGCTCCTGGTCGCTGGGAGCGACGTCGGGAAACGCAATAGAGTCCAACGATATATGGGTGGACTGGCCTTTGGTAAGACGTCTTGAGGGAGGCACAAAAGACAGATACGATTTAATGTCCGATCTTGAATCAAAGTGTACATTCTGTGTAGAAATTATGCAGGAGGCATCTTCACTCGTATCTGCAGATGATTTGTTGCATAGCGAATTCGTGATGTCTTGCCCGAATTCAGCAGTACCGGAGTTAAGGCGTTTATGGACAAGGCAACAGGTCTGTCACCAGGTTACTGTTATTTGTGATGGGTCAAAAGTTACGTACACATGGAGTCACTCGTGTGTTTAGTGTACTTGCAGTTGGTGTTGAGGAACCTAAAATGGTTGTAGATCGGTACGGTGAATAGCCATCTGTTTGGAAAGGAAAGCCATTGCTGTCCACAAGGACATTAGACCTCTTGTATAATTGGTAATCAGATGAACCCAATATATATAGAGCTGGGCAGTAGAGGGCTGTGTGGGGGCCTCAACTGGTCAAGCCCGATCAGGGTGGGGTTATATTGGACATCTCTAATATTTCCGCATTTTGGAAGGCTAGGAGGTGTCAAATAATATACAATTATGGACTTTTGCGGTGGTGAATATGATGTGATATGAACCTAAAAAACTTATATTGACCAAGGCATTAGCCGAGGTCAATATAAGTTTTAACGCCTCTGTAAAATATAAGTTTTTTAGGTTCATATCATATCATATTTACCACCACAAAAGCCATAACTGTTTTATTGTACACACCTCCCTCAAAAAACAATCTTCTATTTGTCAATTAAAAGTTCAATTATATCAACTAGAAATACTTTTATAGTTTTATTTAACAATAAAATAGTTATTATCTACACAATAACATAAAAATAAACAATGTATCAGCGTATGTCGATTGAAATAGAACTAGAGAGGGGATTTCCAAAGCTATATTTAGAAAGCTGATATTCACTGGAAACCGGTGTACATGGATTTTTGACTACCAGTCACGTGTATAAGATCCAGCCAATAGAAATGTGGTTATTTATAAAGTATTTAATAAATCACTTTGTTGAGTACGTCCTAATCCGACTCCAAAGTTGTTGCATATGACCAGAGGCTTCCCATGAGGTATGTTGTATGACACTCGGCATGCGGTTAGTGTCTCATGAGGACTCAAAGAGGGTGTACAGGAGAGATTACCGTAGTCTTGAGACCTTGATCAGTTTCTCGCAAAGTTTCAGCCATGACCCCCTGGTATCGTTTATTGTAAGCTTGTATCTGGCGAGATTACCAGGGGAAAATTGTTTTATAATGTTCTAGAAAGCCTCACGAAAGACAAATTTCTGCCTCTATTTTATGTTATTGAGATCAGGATCATAGAGATGTTTGGATACATCTGATTTCAAGCTGGACGGTCGTTGTTGTATTGTGACCTAAAGAGTTACGTTCACGTTGTTTGTGGGGAACGATAGATAAAAGATAAATTATAGCAGGCGGTTTGTGGCGTTATATAAATCTGATTGAGCTGTTTTGAATAAGTCTTCAAGGGCATTCATAGGTTGCGTTGTTTGTATATGAGACATTTGTGGTATGCATCTGCGCCTCGAAACACATGCGCTCTTGTTTATTTAGCAGATGGCTCAGTACCTGAGTGTCCGAATCAGGTCGAGGAAAACCTATCGAACTTCGTGTGCAGCGAAATTAAAACGGAGGAGGTTCGAAAGGTGATATCAAAATTAAGGGATGAAAAGCGGGAGGAGTGGATGAAATTCCTAACGAGTTTATCAAAAAATGGGGAGAGGAACTCGTAGAAAGCCTAACTGCCCTATTCAATCTAGCCATAGAAAATCAAGAGGTCTCAAAGGAGTGGAGAGAAAGCAAAGTGACATTTATTCACAAAAAGGGGGAAAATACGTTTTGGATAACTATCGAGGGGTCTCTGTCAGTAGCAACATAGGAAAGGTCTTCTGTAAAGTCCTTTATGGGAGATTAGAGGAGGTGATTGAGGAGAAGGGTTTTTTGGGAGAAATCCAGAATGGCTTCAGGAAGGGAAGGAGAGTAACTGACCATCTATTCACGCTATCCCAAATGATAGAATTTCACGAAAGCAAAAAAGAAAAAGATGTTTATGGCCTTTTTGGATGTCAAAAAGGCATACGATAGAGTAAAGAGGGAGGGTATGTGGCGCAAGCTGGAGGCTCTGGGCTTAAGAGGCGAGTTTGTTGGAATGATGAAAGCATTACATAAAGATGTACAGAGTGAACTTAGCCTGGGAAACATTACAACAAAACGTGTGCCTATGGAGATAGGCCTAAAACAGGGGTGTATCCTTTCGCCAATCCTGTTTGCATTGTAAATCAAAGGTTTAGGAGATGAACTCCTGCGTAGCGACGAGGGGGTAGCAGTTGGGGACTTGAAGATCCCAGGGCTAATTTTTGCAGACGATATGGTTCTAGTGTCAGAAAGCGAAGAGGGGCTAACGAAAATGCTGGGAATTGTTGGGAAATATGGGAGCAAATGGAGACTCGAACTTAATGAAAGCAAGAGCAAAGTTATACCTGTGGGCCGCAAAGTGGACTCCACTCGAAGGTGGAGAGTGCATTGAGAGTTCTGCATTCCGGAAGGGAGCAGCAAACTTCTCAGTGTAGGGGAGACAGGTGATTACGAGTATTTGGGGGTAAATATAAACATTACAGGAAAAGGCATCTACTGAAACCACACAAATAAATTGATTCTGAAGGGGAAGCGAATCCTTAACCAAATGAAACTTATAGGGAGAAACAGTTTCAATAAGGTTTTCGTGGGAAAAACCATTTGGGAAATGGTGGGGCTGCCAAGTATAACATACGGTACGGAAATGGTACCCCTAAACCAGACGGCCGTAAAGAGCTTGGAAATCTTGCAGAACGATGCAGGCCGATGGATAACGGGGTCGAGTAATGCCGCAGCGCTAGAAGCAATCAGGGGTGAGCTTGGGTGGATGAGGATCAAGGACAGGATAGACCTGTTGAAACTCGGTTATCTTAATTATTTGGTAAATCTCCCCGACAGCCGATGGTGTAAAGTAATGTTCCTGAGAATTTTCAACTCAAATATCAAAACGGGGTGGATGGTCCAAGTGAGGGAGCTAGTAGAGAACTACTCATTGGAGATCTCGGACCTGGACGTTGGAGCAAACCAGGGTAAAAAAGTCGTCAGAGAAAGGGTCATGGAGGATTGTAACCGTAATTAGCGAGAGGGGGTCAAATCAAAGAGGTCTTTGGGTGGCCTGCGTGATGAAGAGAGGCCAGGTTTTGAAGAGTACCTTGATGGCACCTTTGGGCGGTCACTGTTGTTCAAGCTGAGGTCGCGATCCCTGGAGCTGAGGGAAAAAATTGGAAAAGACGGTGAAAGGGAGTGCCAGATGTGTAACTTGGGCATGGTGGAGACCCTGGAACACTTTCTTCTAGAATGCCCAAAGTATCAGTCTAAAAGAATGAGATTCACTGGGAGTATAATGGGGAAGTGGGATGGGAGAATGAAGGACATGTGGTTAGGGGGAGACTCAAAGGAGAGGGTTAATATGCTAATCGGAGAGATTGGGAAGAATGGGACAAGTGATGTCATCAAGCAGTACGTCTCCGAGTGTTGGGAGGAGAGGAGAAGCGTGGGAATAAGGAGGCAGTTGGGAGTACAGGGGTAACCAAGGCCTTCTCGTCCGAGAACCGCGACAAATCAGCGACCACCCAAAGTGTTATTATTATTATTAGTATGTGTTGTTTCAGTCTCTCAGTCTGTTGAGAGCTCTTGGTGTATTTGGCGAGAATAAATACCGCACCGGGTCTGCTGACAATATCTACATGCTGAAAAATTCCAAATGTTGAAACTCTTGAAAATAGTACTTCATTTAAAAAGCGCCATGAAATGAGCAAAAAGGAAGCAATCCAAAGGTGACGGTTGTCCTGTTTATCATTATACTCTCCTACAATTCCCTAACGATAATAAATATAACGAATTAGACACCATGCTGTACAATATTGATTTATATTGTCCATAGACCAGGCGATGTTTTCAACGCTAACCAATTTGAATTACAGACGTCATCTTGGAATGCTTCGTCCATATTGAAATAATAAATAATTTTATTGAGATTTCTAGTATGAAATCTATTTTGTGGCTGAATATTAACCTATTTGCCCCTTACCCTTGCTTTCTGGCAGCTTTCTGCAACATTTCTATGCATTGTGTAAGCATTCGTCAGTTAGCACTGGCGGCCATTTTGAATTTAGGGCGCCATTTTGAAAGCAGGTGGCAGTAGGTAATAAATGAGAATACGTGCTCACCTGTACATGTACGTGTATGTGTACATGTACACCTCCATGGGATTTAGTGTTAAAATCGTGTACGTGTACAAGATTTTAACGGTTTTTTAGGGTGAGCTCGAATTTTTTTAACACTGAACCCTATGGGAGGAATCCGTAGTTTTACGTACACGTACATGTACCATTTTGATTGAAATCTGCAGATGAGTTTTCCCCATAGGATTCAGTGTTAAATTGCGAGCAAAAAAACGTTTTGAGAGTTCGAACTCATCGTCTTGTCGATTCTAACAATCCGCATCCGTACACGATTTTAACACTGAAACCCTGTGGAGAGTGTTAAATTGCGAGCAAAAAAACGTTTTGAGAATTCGAACTCATCATCTTGCCGCTTCTAACAATCCGCGTCCGTACACGATTTTAACACTGAATCCTATGGGGGAAACTCGCTTGCGGATTTTAGGTGTGAAATCGACTCGCGTGAAGAGGTGATGTTTGAATTCTCAAACCCACTGTCGCGTTTCTCGAAGTGAGATTAGGACACGTTATTGCGAGGTGATCTCGATGAGCACTTGATGGAAATGTTTTGAACGAAGAGTGTCGTCGTCGGTGTGTTGGAAATTCGCGAACCCAGTCACGTCTTCCTGAAGTAAAAACTAACACATGTTATCGTTATGAGTGAATGAGGTTTTTTGTTCAAAAGAGTCGATTATGAATATGGTCTGTATTATAGACATTCATGTTTTCTCTTGATGGGACGGATAGAAATTGAGTTTTGAGGGTTTTTTGTTCGAAAGAGTTGATCTGTAATAGATATTCATGTTTTGTCTTGATGAGAGAGATTGACTGTTAAGCGTTCGTTCGAAAAAGTCACACACTTATCGGAATGTTTAAAACGCATTTTCCGCTCAATTAGGTTTTGAGTGGTAAAATTTTTAATATATTCATGATAGCAATTGGAGAGAGATTTTGTAATGAGCGTTAAAATCAGTTTTCGTTTGTGTTGAAACTGTTTAACAGCCATCAAAGGGATTCTCTCTTAATTCGACATTAAGTGAATGGTTGTTTGATGTGTGAATGAAGATCTTTTGACAAATGTAAAAACTACTGTCAAAATGCGTTAAATCAGAAACCGGTTTGTCATGTACTGTTTAAACGTATTTTTAAACTTCAATTAACACAGTCAGATGAGATGTGAATATTTTCAGATTATTATATTAAGACGGAAAGAGTTTTATTACTTAAAACATAAAAATATAATTAAACATTTAATTTTGAAAATAATAAAAACAATTAAAACGAAAGATGTTTTCACAGATGGATTCTAGATACCGAGATCGAATTTTAGAACAGTATGAACGTGCTAAGAAGGGGATTCAGTCAGCTGATAGGAGCAGACGTCTTGGTGAGATGGAACTCAAACGCGAAGCCACAAAAATATTTAAACCCGTGACGGAGGGTCAAGAGCGAAGCAGGAAGGAGATAGTCGAAGAATTGAGACCCATAAAGGAGAGTTCTTTGAGAATGGGTTCGTTGCCTCCTAGTTTTGGAAATCGGTATTCCGTTCAATCTACACTGGATTACGTTCCCACGGGAATTCAAACAGAGAGCGAGTCTGATGATACGGCTTCGACTATCACCACTAGTAGCGTCGCATCGTCCGATGATGATGGCGGTAAGAGAGATCAGTTGTATGGATTTTATAAGGATTCGGAGGGAAGGATTTTTGTAGGTGATATGGAAGTGGATATTGGCGATGATGAATTGATCGTGGGTTCGAACAAATTCGAATTGACCGATGGTCTGCGGAGATTGCTCCTTTGCGACAAGCCCAGTGATTACACGGAACAGGATTTCGACAATTACGGAGACATTCTGGTCCAGACCCACGCCATGAAGAGAAATAACGATGCCAGAGAGACGAGACCCAAAGCCAACAGAGGTTACAAGTGGACGAAAGTGGTGAAACCCATATGGGATATGAACAAGAAGTTCATCGAATCGGTGACTAGCAAAGGGGTGAAAACCACTTTTCTTCCGAGCGATTCCGACGCTCTGTCTCAGAGATTGAGTTTGTTGATGGGCTGGTAACACAGGATTAGATAATCAGATAGTTACTATATCTGACGAATTGTTAAGACAGAAGGTTTTGAATAAAAACCAGTATAAAAGGCTGATGAACGAATTGAAGGATTGATGTGTATATAATAAGTACAGAGAAACAAACAAACAAACAAAAATAAAACTGTAAATTTTTACACTAGAATAATAAAAGTATTTAAACGGCAAAAACGATTTACCAGTGAAAAAAAACAAAAATATATCATAAAAATAAAATATGTTGGTGATAAAGAACAGGGGATACATCAGAACTTACGTTCAAGGCGGTTCTGGCATCGTCGATTCTATAATGCGAGCGTTCACGAGCAATGCGGGTAGAAAACTCGCATCGACCGCGTTTGAGGTCGGTAAGAAGATGGCTTTGGATGCTGGTAAAAAAGCCGCTTCCGAAGCCAGTGGTAGGATAGCTTCTGTGGCTGGCAAGAGGGCAGCCGACGCGTTGATCGACAAGTTGATCAGTCCGCTGGCGAAGCGAGCTGCGTTAGAGCGAACGCCGAAAAATTGGAAAGATTTTAAGGATGCTGTGGTGCCCATACAAGATTTAGCTAAAATGACGAGTGGATCCGGATTGAAGAGAACTCGCGACGGTGTGATATAAATAAATAATAACATTAAAAACAGAGTTTGAAAAACATAAAAAATTTGCGTTTGAAAAGAATCTAAAATACCAAACAAACAAAATAAAACAAAGATGAACATTAAAGATATGTCTTGGAACGACGCCGCGACCAAGAGGTCGAATAACGAGTTCTTTCCCAAGAGCAGAAGAGGCTTAATAGTGGGAAAATCGAATTGTGGAAAGACCAATCTGTTGATGAATCTGTTGTCCCGACCCGACTGGTTGGATTACGACAGATTGTTCGTGTTTGGCAAGAGCTTGTTTCAACCCGAATACAGATTGCTTCGAGAGTGTATGGATCGCAGATTGCCCAAGGACGTCATAGCCAGAATCTTTGACAGTAGGGAGGAATTTGACAAGAGTGGAGCTCCACTCTCGACCATTTTGGACGGTGCGGAGACGGAGCTGATGAAGAGAAATGCATCTTCGAACGTCGAGTGTCGATTTTATGAGAACGCTAGCGACGTTCCGGATCCTAGAGAACTGAAATCGGAAGATAAGAATCTCATGATTTTCGACGATCTGCTTTTGGAGAGACAGAACCGATGCGAATCGTATTACGTTAGGGGTCGACACAGCAACGTTGACTGTTTCTACCTGTCGCAGAATTATTTTCGATTGCCCAGACAGACGATAAGGGAGAACGCTAATTTTCTATGTCTCTTTCGCCAAGATCTCAAGAATCTCAATCACATCTACGGTGATCACGTCGCAAACGACATGAGCGCGGCGGAATTCAGGAGATTTTGCAAGAGGGTTTGGGATGGTGGACTTTACAATTTCGTCGTGATCGATTTGACAAGCGAATTTAATCGCGGAAAATATCGGTGCGGATTCGACAAGTTTTATGTTTCTGACGATAATAATAAGATAGAGCGTGAAAATAAAATTTAGAAAAAAATAAATCTTCAAATAATTAGTTTTGAATAAAAAAATAAAATTAAATATAATGTTCGAACACGGAGAATTGTTAGAACGGATAGCCGAGAATACGGCTGCAAAACAATCCATTCAAATCGTGGTGAGTGGCGATTCGACTCGATTCGCTACGAAATTCGAACCTTCCATCGAATTGAATAGAGAGAAAAGATACGAGATGGCGTTGGTGAATCTGGAGACTTATTATTCCTTTCCCAACGTCACCGAAAAGAATAACTCGTTCAAGTATTCCGACGGAACGGATTGGTTGGAGATTCGAATTCCCAAAGTGAGTTACGACATAGACGATTTGAACAATTACATTCAGACGCGAATGAAGACGGATGGAAAGGGAAGCAACAAGATCAGACTCGCTCCCAATCCTAATACCTTACAGACGATGTTTGATTTGGAAGATAATTTTCGAGTGGATTTCAACACGGACGATTCTATAGGCAAGATGTTGGGATTCGATCGAAAGATGTATCGAGGCCACGCGGCATCTGAAAATACGGTCGACATTCTCACAGTCAATAGCATTCTGGTGAACGTGGACGTGATTGCTGGAAGCTATGTGAATGGTAGCGCTCAACCGACGATCTATTCCTTCTTTCCAAACATGTTGCCGGGTTATAAGATCGTGGAGCGACCTCGAAATTTAGTTTATCTACCAGTGATTTTGGACACGTTGTATAGTCTCAAAACCACATTGACGGATCAAAATGGTGAACTGTTAGATCTTCGTGGAGAGAGGGTGACGATACGATTTCACATAAGAGAAATATAAAAGCAAAAAAAAAAAAAATAAAATATTGTGTATATATAGATAACAAAAATAAAATAAACGCAATATTAATTTTACAAAATTATTTTAATATAATTATTAAACAAGAAACAATTGAAGTAAATATATTTTAAAAAACAGAATTATGACAGAATACGTGGTTAAAAACGTGAACATATCCGCAGGACAGAGGAAGAAACTTAAGAGAGCGTTAACAACTCGAGGCAAGGCGGTGAGATTCAAATTCACTCACAAAGATCTGACGAGAGGCGGTCAGGATTCGATCGCCTGGACCAGAAGTCAAATCAAAAGGATGGAGAAAGCAATTCGCGATGGAAGAGGGTTGACGGTGAGAATGAGTCCCGCTCAATTAAGATACAATTTGAGAATGAAAGGCGGTTTCCTACTGCTATTGGCAGGAATAGCCGCAAAAGCATTACCCTTCGCCGCAAAGGCACTACCCTTTCTCGGAAAGACTCTCGGCGTGGGAGCTCTCACGGGACTCGCTAGTTCGGCAGTTGAGAAATTAATGGGTGGCAGCGGACTGTTTTTGAAGAAGGGAGGAGCCGTGTGTCACGTCCACGTAGACGACAGCGGTAAAAGATTGTATCTAGAACCCGTTAGAGGTGGCAACTCTCTGAGAGGAAACAGTCTCTATCTGAAGAATGGACGGAACGTCGAGCGACTCGGCAAGGGTTTGTTGCTCGGTGAGAATTCGCCGTTTAAGAACATACCGATTTTGAATATGTTATTATAATATAAAATTGTATAAAATATAAAATCATATAAAATAATATATTTAAAATGGGTAAAAAGGTGGAGAAACAAATTTATCACCTGGATGAAAAGGTGGAGAAACAATTTGACGATAATGACGAACATCGCAAGCCAGAGAGCGAAAAAATAAAAAAATGGTTAGACGCTAATGATGGATATCTAAGGAAAGAACTGATGAAAGAGATAGATAGAGCGCGGGATAGACGGTTGAGAATGAGACAACTCTTTCCACCGTCACCACTACCTTCTGAAGAGAATGGTGATGATGCGAGTGTTACCAAGAGATGCACAACATTCGTTCATAATTATGATTCAGATAAACAAAAATGTTGTTATAAACGTATCATATCACAAAGAAAAAGAAAAAGAAGAATCGACGCTGAAATTTGAGAGAAAAGGAAACGTTATTACAATATATGGTAATAGTGAAGAAGAAGGAAAACAAAAAAAAAAGTAATGTGATCTAAAGATGATCTCATTACTTTTTTTTTTTTTCATTTTTCTTCGCTAAAAATCAATCACTCTATTGTTTATATTTCCAAGTCCGTTATTAGCATGTTGACACTCGTGTCTTCTCCTTTTTCGAAAACGTGTTGAATGTTTATCTTTACTCTTTTGAGTTTTTTTACATCGGTCAACTCGCTCTCACCACCCAATTTCTCCACGAGTTCGAATGAGATGTTTGGAAATATGTAATTTCCATAGGGCATCGACAAATCGTCCTTGTCGAATTCTCTATCTTCGGCGATGACGATGTTCTGCAGATCGCTTTGGTACTCATAAATCAAATCGAGCGTGGCTTCGTCCAATTTCAGACACATCTTATATTTGTCGTATTTGTGCTCTAAGCCCTTCATCTCGACCTCGTTCAATTTGATGGGATCGTGTCGTTGTAATCTATAGATTTTATGACCGAATTTCTTATTCGTTTCGACTCGTTTCAATTTCAATTCGCATCTTTTAGGTGTTGTTGTCCTCATGATCGATTATTTGGTTTTTTGTTTTTACGAATTCTTGTAAATAATGTATATTTTAAATTTTGTATTTTAATAATATGTTTAAAAAAAGTTGTTTTTTTATATATATAAAGAGCAAAAAAAACAAAAGTTGTTTTTAATTTTAATTTCTTTAATGTGAAAATTTTTTTTGTAAAAAGTAATGAGATCACTTTTAGATCTCATTACTTTTTTTCCTTCTTCTTTGCTAAAATCATTCTCTCTATTGTTTATATTTCCAAGTCTGTTATTAGCATGTTGACATGCGTCATTTTCTCACTTACGAAAATGTCTACGTTAGTTTGCACTTCTCTAGAATTACTCGTCTCGGTAACTCTCTTACACTTTACGCAATACATTTTTAAGAGTTATTTAAATTAATTTCGTTTTTTATTTTATATATAAATTTAATAATTAATTCTGTTCTTATTATATATATTTTTTTTCAATTGCTGCTCTTGAGTTCTATCATCTTACTGAATTCCTCCCTGGCCTCTTGAGTCGTTCACTCTGTTTACTGACGTCGAATATGAACATGGGATACATCGACTTGTATTCGCCGGGAGACATGTTAGGGTTGCTCATCAATTCGTCTAGACCATGATACTTCTTTCTAAAATCAGCGGCGTCGCCGTACAGTCTGCAGAAATCGTTCTTGTCGAACGACACATTGTAATCGATTGCCGGATATCTCGTGGCGTTCAGAAACACTTGCATGTTTCTCAAACTGCAATGATCGAACAGCGAAGCATTCTTTTCCTGAGACCCGTCCCTATCGGTCTGAAACGCCACCACGATGAAACGCGGTCTCTCGGAAGCGGATTTCACCGTCAATCTCCAATCGAAGTGATTCGTGGAGGGAGGAATGCTAGCCGTGTTGCACTGTCTCATTCTAAATCCCACGGGTAATTTACTCTTGGATTCTATGATCTTGTAGAGATGCACTTTCTCCATGATCGAAGGCTCCACGTGCGGAACGAACCACGATATCTTGTGTAGAGTTATCTTACCCGCATCGGTCGCAGTGAGTCTCACTATTGCGTCGTCGTTTCCTTTTCGAATCAACGTCAGATTGTGTTTGAATCCGTACATGATCTTGTTGTAATCGTCCGCGAATCTGAAGATGTGTTTCAAAGGTATCCTGAACGAAAACGTTCCTTTAGGTCTGGACGTCTTGATGACGTAGTCGAATATCAAGGTGGCGCCTGCGCTAGCAGGGCCTATGGTGTCTTTCACCCACAACTGATTAAGTCCTCTGGATTTCGAAAAATCATCAGGATACGTCAAGAGTCCGAACATCGTGGTGGCCTGACCGGGATGAAACACAAATTCTATCTCTTGTCCGGATAGCATGTATTTTATGTTACTGAATAGATGCATGATGCCATTATTAACTAGAGTAACCGTGTCGTCGTCGGCGTAGTCACTCCCATCTTCCTTGGTGAGACGTCCCTGCACCACTATGTAACTCTCGCTAGGATGTACGAATAGATCTTGAGTTTCGACGTTGATTCTTATCTCTCCCACATTGTTCAAACTCGTTCCAGTTACCGGTTCGTATTCGTGAACCTCATAGTCTTGAATACTTTCATCTTTCACTATGCTTTGTGCTATATCTAGTATATTTGTCATTTTTAAGGATTTTTAGTTTTTTTGTTTATTAATTAACTTGCTTTCTTTATCTAAAAAATAGTTTTTAATTATTTTTTACCATTATTTTTTTCTCTCTTATATATATGTGTGTAAACAAGAAAATGTCAAAGAGAGTAAATAAAAAATTTTTTGTCTTCTTCATCAAAACTTCGTCTTCTGTAATTTTTGTTCGTAAAACCTTCCGATGATCTCTTCTCCATCCAAAGCTTCGATTTCGTAAGTCACCGGATCGGTGTGAAATATTTTGATGATCACGAAGATTTCCGAGGTCCATCGAGGAGTATAAGCCTTTTCGAAGTGCTTCTTATAAGCGTAAATTCTCACTCGATCGCCGACCGCAAATTTCGGCATTCTAGACTTCTTCCTGATCTCAGATCTCTCGGGATATAGATTCGCGTAGACCCGTTTTTCGTTTCGAGGATCGCTAGCTTCCGCGGGAGTCATCTTGATCGATCTGTGTCGCATGTTGTTGTAATCTTTGACCAGACCATTCAGAGCGTATATGTATTTCTTGGTCGAATTCGCCGTGAAGTATCTGTGCATCTTTTCCTTCATCGTTCGATTCCAACGTTCCACCACGCTGGCTTTCTCTTCATTTTCGATCGAGTAGAGGTCTACCAATCGACGAACGTGCTTGTTGTAGAATTCCTTTCCCTTATCCACCCACAATTTACTCGGTTTTCGAGAAGACGAGTCAAACACGCTCTTCAGAGCCTCGGCGATGCAAGGTCCCGATTTATCCTTCAAAGCTCTGATCCAACCATATTTGGAAAACACGTCGATGACGGTCAATAGATATTTGATGCCCTCGTTCCACCTCGAAAACGATCTCATGTCGACCAAGTCGGCAGACCAAATATCATCCAGACCCTTCACGAACACCCTTCTCTTTCGAAATTTACGAACTATGGGTTTGTGTAACTCCCTGGCCAATTCGCTCGTCAATAATCGTTTCTTCTTCTTTTCAGATGCGTTTTTTTTTTTTGAACGCCCCATCCGAATCGACGTTTCGCACCGATCAGATTGCCGACCAGCGAACGTTCCATCTTCTCTCTCCTAGTCGGATTCGATATGCCTCTCAATTTCCCCAACATGTTTTTGTCGCAGATGTCATTGCGAGTCTTGGTGTCGGGGTGTCCGGCGTAGCACAGATCGTGATCATACGCGGCCGCGTCCACCCTATTCACAGGTTTGCTCCAAGATTTGGGTGTCAGATCGGCGTTGAGTCTCTTGTTCAATTTCGTTCCGGGTCCCGTGAAACTGTGACCGGGCAGATGCATTTTGAAAGGTAGATTATTGATCATTTTATTCACGATGCCTTTACCTTTGCTCGCGTTCTTTTTTTTTGATGAATCGCGTCTTGACAGAACCACACACGTCGCAAATTCCGCGAAGCATCCGTCTGTCATTTTTAGTTCGCACTTCTCGAGAATTACTCATCTCGGTAACTCTCTTACACTTTACGCAATACATTTTTTTAAGAGTTATTTAAATTAATTTCGTTTTTTTATTTTATATATAAATTTAATATTTTTTTTTTAAAATTCTGTTCTTATTATATATATTTTTTTTTCAATCGCTGCTCTTGAGTTCTATCATCTTACTGAATTCCTCCCTGGCCTCTTTCCTCCCCTTTTCCACGAGAGAATCCTTCATCTCTTCCTTGATGATCTGACGAGTCTTGATTCTCACGGCTTCTTTCATGGCATCGTATTTCGTTTTCTCGCTCAATATCGCGAAGTATTCTCCGTCCGATATCCTACCATCTTTCAACGCCATAGAGATCATTTCGGATATCGTGTCGATCTTGGAGTCGGCCAAGACGCGAATCTTGTTGTGTTTCCTCGCCTTCAGATATAATTTCCTACTCAAAAAGTTTCCGAGCGTGCTAAACAATCCGGCGGCGAGAGCCACTCCTTCTACGGTCAACACGATCGGAATGCCGACCGCGGTCGACAAAAATCCAATGCCGGCCGCGTGTAAACCTAGGGAAATCGTGATGAGTGTCGTGTCGATCGAGTTGACGACTGTCACGAAACACGAATACTTCTTCTTGAGGGAACGACGAGAATCTCTCTCTCGAATTAGATACTCTTGGATTCTATTGATTTGATCAATGCGATACCTCTCTCCTTTTTCTCTTTCTTCTAGCGACGGCGCCGTCGGCAAAACGCCGTTCGGCTTCTCGTCCTTGTCATCCACTAACGTCGGATACAATTTATTTCTGGTTCTCATTTTTGTTTTTTTCTTTCTGATATTAGATAAAAAATTTATGTTTGTATTTATTTTTATTTTCTATTCTCCCTTATTTTATATCAACGAGAAAACTTAGACGTATGCTTCGTTGAACAATAATTTCAAGATGCATCCCTTATCTCGTAAAGTCAGACTTTTACGCGCCAATTTCTGTTCTTCCGAATCTGTGGGCTTGCTTCGATTCTTACAGTAGAGTAATCTCTTCCAAAACGCGATCACTTCATTGATTTGAACGCGTTCGAACGCCGGTTCAAAATACTTGACGACCATATCTTCCCTTTCCATCCACAGACATGAATGATTCTCGTGATCGAAGTCTAGGTGATCCCGACATCCGACGCATCGTTCTAACAAGAGACGACCTAGTTGTTCGTTCACGCAGAATGCGTAGGCTCTCATCAGCATTTTTAAATGAAACCTCACTCTAATATCCTGAGAATCGCTCATGATTTACGTTTTTATTATCTATTCGATTTGATATATTTATTTTTTTTAAATAACTATTTATTTATATTTTTTTTTCTCCCCTGTATATATATCAATCAAAAACGTGACAGCGGGCTCGCGAATTTCCAACACACCGACGACAACACTCTTCGTTCAAAACATTTCCATCAAGTGCTCATCGAGATCACCTCGCAATAACGTGTCCTAATCTCACTTCGAGAAACGCTACAGTGGGTTTGCGGATTCAAACATCACCTCTTTACGCGAGTTGATTTCCAACCTAAAATCTGCAAGTGGATCTCCGTGTACGCCTCCATAGGGTTTCAGTGTTAAAATCGTGTACGGACGCGGATTGTTAGAATCGGCAAGATGATGAGTTCGAATTCTCAAAACGTTTTTTTGCTCGCAATTTAACACTCTCCATAGGGTTTCAGTGTTAAAATCGTGTACGGATGTGGATTGTTAGAATCGACAAGACGATGAGTTCGAACTCTCAAAACGTGTTTTTGCTCGCAATTTAACACTGAATCCTATGGGGAAAACTCATCTGCAGATTTCAATCAAAACGGTACATGTACGTGTACGTAAAACTACGGATTCCTCCCATAGCGTTCAGTGTTAAAAAAATTCGAGCTCACCCTAAAAAACCGTTAAAATCTTGTACACGTACACGATTTAAACACTAAATCCTATGGAGGTGTACATGTACACGTACACGTACACGTACATGTACAGGTGAGCTCGTATTCTCATTTATTACCTACTGGTGGCTCCTACGCTAAAATGAATAAGTATAATCAAAAGCGGGTGAATGTCAATTTTGACGCTTTTGTCCGCCAAGTAACGATTTCGCTATAAATGACCTTAAGCCGCCAGACTAAAAACACGAAAGCACCCTTAAAATGAAAACTCTGATCTGACGTCATGTCACAAAATTAAACTACGTGCTAACCACCTCTCCCGCAGCTACCGGGCGACCTTCGATAGATTTAAAAAAAAAACCCTCAAAACAAAACCAAACACACACACACACACACAAAATCACAGATAAAATAAACGCATTGAGAACACTATTGTACATAATATGAGCAACGCAAATTGTAAAACAGTATTTTGAAACATCGCTCCCCCGCCCCACCCTCCAAAAAATAAAAAAAAAAATTAAAAAAAAAAAATAGAAGAAGAAAACAAATCAAAGTGAAAACAATGCTTTTTTGCTTTTTTACATTCGGTATATTATATGTCCAATTAGGGCTGCACGGTATATCGATAAACCGATATATACCGGTATTCAAACCAATACCGATTGAATACCGGTGTAATTACAAAAATATCGGTTTATCGTCATTATTTATTTACCCACAATTTAATTTTCAAGACGTCTTGAGTTTTTTAACTGTAGCCCCGAATGAATAATATTATCCCTGTATCCAAGCAATCGTCTGCTTATGCCCTCTTAATATACAAATTCAACAGTTGAAAAAATAATTTTCAAAACTTTCAACAAAACTATATCATGTGACCCCTCATTGGAACGAGCTCGTTGAGCTCGTTCCAATGAGGAGTCACATGATATAGTTTTGTTGAAATTTTTGGGGAAAATCTGATAAATTAATTTTGAAAATAATAAATTTTGATATCGTCAACGTTGGGTAAAGGTTTTTCGAAGCGCATCATCAAGGCATGCTAATTCGTTCAGACTGTGGTGCCTCGAGTCTCGATTGTGGTACTTGTGTTCATATATCTGAACAGTTTTCGATATACCGCGGTATTTTTTTGAAAACCGATACCGGTATTCAGTTTTGAATATCGTGCAGCCCTATGTCCAATAGTTGGTGATACAGACAGGGGCGAAAACGACTAGATTTGATTTGATACTTAAACTTGTATCACACACACAGTCGGTCATATAAATGGAAAATGTCCAGTATCCAATTCAGCCTGTTGGCGTGACCAATTTGGAGTATCGGTGCAGTACGTGTTAACTGAATAAGAAGTTGAGTCAGGACAACAACATGTATATTTTATTTATTCTTATAAATATCCAAGAAGTATTGAGCTTTTCATCTATAATTCCGTGTGACTAATATTCCACCTACATCATCAAGGCATGCCTTCACAGAAGGCATGCCTTGATGAAGTAGATTAAATATTATTCAGCCGGGATTCCCCGCGGAAACACCAGGAAGTGAAGCAGTGCCTGTTCACTGCGGTAAACAGGCTCTGTTGTATTGGTAAAATAGGACCCACTAACCAATGCTTGGGAGGTGCAATCCCTCTCTAAAATGGGCATGGCTTATTAACGCTCACCCCTGGTCATGAGTTAATACTCATGTTGTGGTCATGATTAGCCATTGTGCAAAAATTTGTGACCTTAAACGCCAATAAATAAATTCAGTCGGGATTTGACCCGTCCAGGACGAAACAAATCAAGTTATCCCCACGTCCCAATCGGTCATATTCGCGACGCTTCTGGATATTGATTGCATATAAGCACTCGATAGCTTGTGAAATTCCCATCGACTTTTCCACAGGGACGTAGCTAGGATGTTTTCAGTGGGGGAGAGGGAGGGGGGGGGGGTGGGGTGTAGATCTATGAAAATTCCAACGATGGGTCGATAGTTACAGTAGTGTCCCTCCTGCTTACCCAAGCATCCCCCAGCGAAGGGAATTTTTTCAAAATGTTGACTCCGAGTGACTGTGCAGGCAGTTTTTAGGGCATTCTGGGAATATTTCCAAGCAGTTAAAATTACTGCAGCTAAGTGTCTATATCCAACATGAAAAGCAGACGACACTTGCAAAAAAAATTCTTGAATAACTATTTTTTTTCATTTTTTGTCTCAAAAACATAGGTTATGACCCCTCGTTGGAACGAGCTCGACGAGCTCGTTCCAACGAGGGGTCATAACCTATGTTTTCGAGACAAAAAATGAAAATATTTTGAAAATTAATATGCGATTTTTGATAATAGCGCTGGCCGGTTTTGGCCGTTGCGTTGGGTAAAGAGTTAAGACAGCACAAAATGACAATTTCTTGTGGTACTGTAGTCTGTAAGTAGGTCCTATCTGCCTTCATTAGGTATTGCATTAATTACATGAATGTACATGTATGGAGAATGATCAAAACCAGTATTCAATCAATAATTTATTAATTAATGATCTCAAATATTAGGTTATGCTGCCCGTCTGTTCATTTTATGTTACTTTCAATATGAATAAGGTTAGGCATAGAACGCATAACACGACCACGGTTGTGGAATTAACGTCAGAGCCGCTGAGTGGTCAGGAAATCTTGCGACGTTCGATCAGAATTCTGTCTGTGGGAGCTGGCGGCTGGAATTTTCACGGAAATGTGGTATACACATTCGGATAAAAAAACCTCTGATACAACAATTCCAACTGTAGGAATTTTTGCCTGAAAAATTTCCAACTATCTTAATTTTTGGACAAATATTGGGGGTGGGGGTAACCCTCCCCCTTAGCTACGTCCCTGCCACTTGGGCGTCAGATGTGAGATAATATTTCAGGTTGTCCGGTGATATTATTGTACAGTGTTCGCGCATGTCCCTATTCGTGGTGTATTAAAAAGCATTTTGACAAAATGTCACACGAATTTCAATTTTAACCCTTTACCTAACATGAAAAGCACACGACATTTGCAAACAAAAGTCTTGAATAACTAATTTTTTTCATGTTGTGAAAAAATAATAAAAATTAATTGGCGATTTTTGGGAATAGCGCTGGCCGGTTTTTGCCGTTACGTTGGGTAAAGGGTTAACCTCAAGTGAAATATTGTTAAATCATTTGCGTTGAGTTGAAGACTTGGTGATTTGTGACATTAGAGCGTTCCACACACATTTCCGAACAATTCTCTTTCGCAGTGATCGAAGACTTGCACATGGAATGAAGAAGAGTGTGGCTGTTGGTACCATTTAGTTATTCACCGCATCCGACAGCCGCGGATGAAAACTGGGTAATCGAATACCTCGTGGGTAGACATTTACTTTCCGCCTATTAAATGAATAAGAAAAAGACTGGAGTTCCCAATAATGGAGTCTGCAATTCATTGATCTTCGGGTACTATACACGTTGGTCCGTTAACTGCAATGCTGCCTCTTGATTCAAGTTTATTTTTCCCCACATCTATCAGCTGAACACCCATCAGATGGTATACTTCAGGCCTATACTTTAGATCCTAACACAGGACTTGCAACTCATGCGTGAATCAGAATTGACTCTCGAAAGAAAGCAATCAAAATTAACTTTCGTTTGCTTCTTGGTATAGATTCTGAAAGTGTCCTTAAAGACCCGGAACATTCTACATACTGTTTGCGCTCTCATAATAAGGTAACAGTCTGACATAGCAGTGATGTCTAGTGAAGTCTTGACTACCTATAAGGGCAGTCGCGACTTCACTAGAATAACCGCCAAGCTACTGTAACTTCCTTCAGCAAGACAACGACAAGCCTTTATGCTATAAAATATTTTCTACTAGAGACAAGAGACCTGCCGAATTCTACTTACTCTGTGGGCCCTCATAATAAGGTCACTGTTTGACTTGGCAGTGATATCCAGTGAAGTCTTGACTGCCTACGCGGGCAGTCAAGACTTCACTGGAACCACTGCCAAGCTGCTTTAACTTCCTTCAGCAAGACAACCACAACTTGTCAAGCCTGTGTGTTGGAACATCTGTTCAGTATTCTACAAGAGACAAGAAACTCACTGAAATCGGAACTAGGTCGATTGTGCAGAAATGTGTGACCTTAAACATCAATACATAAATAATAAAAAAATTGAACTAGACCTTTACGAGCTAAACTCTTGTGAATATATAAATATGAAGTATGTTTCTAGGTACACAAGGATATAATAGAACGCTCAAATTCTAAATTATTTAAGAACTAAAAATTGATTCTCGTGGAATTAATTTGCGGGGATCAAAACCGATTCTCACCAATCGCGACAAATTCTAAGGCCTATAATACAATCGCAATTTCAGGATCCGGAGGTTAAACTAATTTTTAAGAAAACGTAAGCAAAGAGTCGTTTATCCTTTTTGAGAGGGCGTGGTGGCTCATTGGTTGCGGCATACCGTTAAGTTACCGAAAAGTTCACGTTTCGATCCCCGTCAGTTTCAACTGTGTTGTGTCCTTGGGCAAGGCACTTAATCCCAATTGCCAACGTGATGGCACGCTGGCGCTGTGTACAAATGCACAAATGCGAAGTGCATGTCATGGTGCACTTGTCTTCAACCAATGCTAACCCTGTTTATGCGGAGTTGGTAGAAGAATCTGACATTAGTCGGCGTTGCTAGGTGGTTCTCTCAGAGTACTTCGACTTCCTCCATAAATAAATAAATAAATAAATAAATAAATAAATAAATAAATAAATAAATAAATAAATAAATCTTTTTGGAGAACGAGAACAGAAAATTCCTATCTTTATGTAATATGCATTTATCAAACCAACCATGATTTACCAGACAAACCAAACTCCAATCGTGTGAGGTTATCGACCTCAGCAGTAAAGAGCAATCAGGATTAATTTACAGTCTGTTCTTGCTGTCTGTTCCAGACATTATTAATGGTCGAGATGCAAATTGATAACGAACCTGATCGGTCGCAGCATTCATTAACAATAAATGAACCCACAAAGACGCAATACATTATTTATCCTATAAATGGCCGTTTACTCGAACAATAAAAGCCATGGATATATTTTTTTCTTTATTCATCTGGTAGGGTGATACATTTTCCCTGCAGGTTTAACACTGAAAGAATGTATTCCTATAGTGGAGACGAACTTGTTGACCTCTACCGCATTCGTGTAACAGTTCAATTGTTGTTTTCTTTAAACCTTTTTGAAAGTTGTACACAATGGCAGTAGAAAACACTACACATTGTTCATTTAATAACGAATTTTTGCAAGTTTAGCTCTAATATGTAGGGGAATTATTTTTAGACAGAAATGTATTACTGCGCCTTGTTTATTTTTGATAATTTTGCTTGTCGATCGAATTGGACCAATATTCTCCTATCTTCCTGCCGTGCTTCCTGGCGAGTAACAGCGATTTTGCGGTGACTGCCCTGTAAAAGATTCATGGGATAAACAACATAAACGTATAGTGTTTTCAAGTAAAAAAATTATTCTATTCGTAGACTTAAGACTGAAACCGGTTTCATTCTCAATCCTAGTCGTAGAATAATGTTTTTTATTTGAAAACACTATACGTTTATTCTATATCTAACTTTCCTGTAAAATGTTTGAGTACACGAAGAACGAATTCGTTTTGTTAGGTCAAAATGAAAAAAGAAGTTTCCTGTATACTCTTCTCTTGTGAGTGCAACCAGTTCATAACCCCTAATAAAAAAAAAATCATATTTAGGCTAAAAAAAGTGTTTTGATTCTCAGGCAATCCCTCATTGAATTTGAACTCCCTCAATGGACATTTTTATTGCCCTTCAGTGCCTTCCAATATTAGTACAAACTCAGGGAGACCCGAAACTTCTTACTTTTTGATTGATGCATATTTATTTAGTTGCGTCTCCAATATGTTTGCCTTGTTACAATTTATGGGAGAGTGCCTATAGGCACTCTCCCATAAATGGTAACGATGCAAATCCCCATACACTAAATACTTTTACTTCAAAGATGATATGAAGAGAATCAAAAGAAGCCTTGGAATTGCAGTACCTACAGTTTGTTTTTAGAGGAATGTTTTATTTTTCAAATTAAAAATGAATTCATTTGTATAAATATGCAGTTTCTATATTTCTCTGTGTAAAAAGACAGCCCAAATCCTCTCCATGTTTGCTAAACAAAAATAAAAATTAAAAATACCCCGCCCCCACCCTCACTGATTTGAAAAGACTCAGTTAATTTATTCTGTGTGGCCTTATATACAAAAATATTCACTGCGGCTTTACCTGAAAGGACCTAGTTCATTTTTTATTATGCCAGTAATTGTTATTGACCAATCAGCTTCAATATCTGGTGACCGTATATGAGACTGTGTATCATCGAGCTGACCGTATATAGAGCTTATATACGGTCAGTTCCGACATTTTGTTTTTGACATCCAACGCTCGCTTCGATGTTTTTCCTAATTTCGCGTGTTCAACGAGCAACAAATAATTTTGCGTGTGTGACTGTTGAGCAACGCACAACTATAATACGTTTCTTTCAGTCTTTGAGAACTTTTAATAAACAAATGCAAATAAATACAATAAATAAACCACTAAAACGACATGTATAGGAACTTTAATATCACCATTAACAACAAATACTGAATGAAACTGTTCCCACTTACCTTCTTGAAAGATTTGTTAATCCATTTGCTCCAGTTGTTTTATTTTTCCAGTACTTAACACTGAATTAAAGTTGTGAATTGTTAATATAAATTCCTGTTTATTTACGAAGAAACCTCTGTTGTTTCAGCGCCTGCTACTAGCGTGACCTTCACATAACGTAAAACCGGGAAATTCCCTGATAGTGACAACAGAACATTTGCGCTAGGGATCTGGGTACACTTATAGCTGTGTCTCTTTCAAAGGACTGGCATAATAAAAATTCGGCCTCGCCTAATATTGATCTCACTTCGCCTTATATCACACCATATCCGCCCACTGAAAGCCCCATGACTTATGTTTTGTGAGATTCTTGTCTTATATATATACATAGAACACAGACTTGTGGTTCTCTTACTGATGGAAGTTACAAAACATTGGCAGTGGTTTTAGTGAAGTCTTGGCTGTCGGACATAACTGGTATTAGTCAAATCAAATAAACATTTTGCGAGAATCAAAGTTGATTCTCATAATTTCCCTTACGATAATCATTTACGAGAATAGATTCTGATTCTCTCATGAATTTCAGGTCCTTATCTCCGACCAGCGGCGTAGCCAAGGATGGCCTAGAGAGCCACGCCTCCCTCCTCCCATAGAAATCACAATTCCTAATCCTCTTCACAATGGGAAAATTAAGGAAATTTACCCGACCAGATAAAATAACAACGGTAATGACATGAACTCATATCTCCGTGGGTTACAAAATTATGTTGATGGTGGCAAAAAACAAAACAAAAACAATTTCGACGTCAATAATTGGATGTGCAGTAAGTTATTGGTACCTTTCAGTATGATGTAGGATAACTTTACCGGTAATGAATGGGTTAATAACATCGTAACTTACTTTGTAACAAAGGTGCGTCTTTGGAGAAACGTTTACTTAGGCGGTGTTGTGTTGTCCGTGCTTTCACTGTTCCGCAAAGTGGTACCTACCAGCCTGCATGTCTCGCTGCTTGCCTGCCCACTTGTGATATTGAGGCGGGTATTCATTTCCATACATCGTAACTTATATACCTTCTCGCTGCCTGCCTGCCTGCCTGCCTGCCTGCCTGCCTACGTGTGATATTGAAATAATTACCTTTTTACTTTTAAAATACCTGGTGGAATGACATCACATTGCGTTATTGGCACCTTTCAGTATGATGTAGTATAACTTAACCTGTAATGAATGGGTTAATAACATCGTAACTTACTTTGTGACAAAGGTGCGTCTTAGGAGATACATTTACTAAGGCGGTGTTGTGTTATCCGTGCTTTCGCTGTTCCGCAAAGTGGTACCTACCAGCCTGCATGTCTCGCTGCCTGCCTGCCCACTTGTGATATTGAGACGGTATTCATTTCCATGAATTTCAGGATTTGTGTGTGAATTATGGGTCAACCTTTCTAAAATTATAAATTAAAGCACCAAAGGGCCCCCAGATTCACCCCAATCTCAATAGGAAATCCTAGCTACGTCCCCGTCCCCCGTCTCCGACTGGATGAAAAAGTATAAAACTTCGAACACTGGAAATTCTCTGTGCATGTCAGCCTTCAGGTTCGATGATTCGAAGATGGTTTAATAGACCGAATCATGACAAAACCGGCGCATGCAAACCATAAATAGGCATTCCTACATTTGGCAATATACACTTATAATCTGTGGTATCAAATGAACCCACCCCCACCCTGTGGGAACCCTGGGAAGTGAAGCAGTGCTTGTTTACTGTGGTAAACAAGCTCTGTTTTCTGGTAAAATAGGACCCAGTCATCAATGCTTGGGGTGGAAGTCTACTAACATGGGCAACATGGATATAAACGATTGGCTAAACTTGATTTTAAATCCATGTTGCGGTCATGATTAGCCCTTGTGAAAGAAATATGTGACCTTAAACACCAACAATTAAATTAAAAAAAAAAAAAAAAAAAAAAAAAAATAAAATTTTCATTTTTCAATTGCGATATATTGTTTCGGCTCTAAACTTTAATTTATTATAAGACAAAGCCGGTAAAAAAGGACATCAGACGTATCGAAGACATGGTATATTTACGGACTCGCAGAGGCCCCCGCTTCCACACACTCTCAAACACCTCGTGTGGCCTTCGAGAATATTTGAAAATCATGATGGCATTTCTGTGTATCCATTTTTATACTTTTAGCTGCGACGAGCAGCTCTGTATGTGACAATGTCGGTCGATCGAGTTTTTAAACTCGATTACGTTTTTACTTTTAAAATACTTGATGGAATGACATCACATTTGGTATGCAAGTGTGTGTTATTCGTGTCTGTCCCCATGTTCACTACCGGGGTTGTCAGAGTTATTTCCCTCTATGGACTAGAAATTTGTCTCACTTTCAACACCTGTCGCACCTTATGTGCAACCTCGCAATTTTATCCCCAATTGTTCGATCTTTAATGGTTTCGATGTGTCAAACGCAACTGGATCTAGAATGTGATATTTTGTTCAGCTTAGTTACAATAGAAGGTTGTTCAATATTCATTATGGACGGCGCCATGATTTCCCCAACCATGAGGCTTATGCTCTCTGAAAGGGGAGAGGGTGGGTGGAAGGGTACCTCCTTATTCTCCGACATTCCCACCGTAAAGGGAGCAGTTTTTCGACGAAGAGGGAGAGGACGTCATTCGTGATATTCATCTAGATTAGAACAAATAATTCTTTAACCTACAGCCCCATGACTGCGGATTTAAAGGTAGAAATTTGTCATTCTGAAGAATGGACTCATCCGTGATAAATCATCTCTCGGCAAGGACCTTGCCATTTTACAAAAGTAGAAATCTTTTTGGAAAGAACAAGCTTCATTGATATTTATTTATTGGGGTTTTACGACACTTTCGTCAGCCAGGGTCACCTCGTGTCGGACAGTTTTGTGGGTGGAGGAAGTCGGAGTACCCGGAGAGAACCATCAAGCAACGGCGAACAACTGCCAGTCTCCCCAACGCACCCCAACTCCACACAAGCAGGGTTAGCACTGATTGAAGACGACAGCACCATCGACGTGCAATACCCCTCAGCATACACCGCCACCGTGCCCCCACATGGGCAATCGGGGTGAAATGCCTTGTCCAAGGCCACAACGCAGTAACCCATGGCGGGGATCGAATCGTGAACCTTTCGGTTTGAACTCCAAGCCGTAGCCACTGCCAACAGCACTCCCAAGCTTCAATGAACGTGGATACTTCTCTATCTCTGTTGCGTATGAGAACGAACACACTGCAATTTCAACATCCTCTTGCTGGTCGGTATCATCTCGAGAACTGTCTGCAGCGAAATGGGCGAACTCATTCTTAATTTATAGGGAGGGCAGTAATAATCCAATCCTACAGATCTGTGGGTGTATAGAGTTGAATTAAGTCTAACCCTTCCAACCAATTGTTCATTGTGTCGTCTGCTTGATTTTTTTCCACGCAAACAATAGGGCTGCACGATATTCAAAACTGAATACTGGTATCGGTATTCAAAAAAATGCCGCGGTATACCGGTATATCGAAAACTGTTCAGATATATGAACACAAGTATCACAATCGAGACTCGAGGCATCACAGTCTGAACGAATTAGCATGCCTTGGTGATGCACTTCGAAAAACCTTTACCCAACGCAGACGATATCAAAATTTATTATTTTCAAAATTAATTTATCAGATTTTCCCCAAAAAATTCAACAAAACTATATCATGTGACCCCTCATTGGAACGAGCGCGTTCCAATGAGGGGTCACATGATATAGTTTTGTTGAAATTTTTGGAAATTATTTTTTCAACTGCTGAATTTGTATATTACGAGGGCACAAGAAGACGATTCCTTGGATACAGGAAAAATATTATTCATTCAGGGCTATTTTTAAATTGTGGATAAATAAATAATGACGATAAACCGATATTTTTGTAATTACACCGGTATTCAGTCGGTATTGGTTTGAATACCGGTATATATCGGTTTATCGATATACCGTGCAGCCCTAGCAAAGAATGTATACCAGGTTAAAAGGTCTGAGCTGGGGTCCTGCAAATCTAAAATATCGGGTCGAACCAAAACAGTCAGAGAATTTCGAAACGAATCTCACGCCTATTCAGTTTATAAATCTTAAAATCGTCTTCATTGGCGCTAGTGTTCAACCGATGATCGGAATCGGTCACCCCGATCGGCCGATTGTGGGCAATCGGATGACAACAGCAACGGCTCCTGGAACGTCGGTTCAACCGATTGTTGCCAAGCATTTATTGTGGTGAGTAGGTGATAATTGAGAATACGAGCTCACCTGTACATGTACGTGTACGTGTACATGTACACCTCCATAGGATTTAGTGTTAAAATCGTATACGTGTACACAATTTTAACGATTTTTTTAGGGTGAGCTCGAATTTTTTTAACACTGAATTGTATCCTAGACGCCCGTAGTTTTACGTACACGTACATGTACCGTTTTGATTGAAATCGGCAAATGAGTTTTCCCCATAGGATTCAGTGTTAAATTGCGAGCAAAAAAACGTTTTGAGAATTCGAACACATCGTCTTGCCGATTCTAACAATCCGCGTCCGTACACGATTTTAACACAGAAACCCTATGGAGGTGTACGCAGAGATCCACTTGCGGATTTTAGGTCGGAAATCGACTCACGTGAAGAGGTTGTGTTCGAACGCTCAAACCCACTGTCGCATTTCTCGAAGTGAGACTAGCGCACGTTATTGCGAGGTGATCTTGATAAGCACTTGATGGAAATGTTTTGAGTGAAGAGTGTTGCCGGGTGTTAGAATCCGCAAACCCACTGTCACGTTTTTTGATTGATATATATAGGAGAGAAAAAAAATATAAATAATAGTTATTTAGAAAAATAAATATATCAAATCGAATAGATAATAAAAAAAATACGTAAATCATGTGCGCTTCCCAGACTATTAGAGCGAGGATTCTTTTAAACATGCTGATGAGAGCATACGCAATCTGCGTGAACGAAGAACTACGTTCCATCTTGTTAGAACGATGCGTCGGATGTCGGGATTATCTAGACTTTGATCACGAGAATCATTCGTGTCTGACGATGGAAAGGGAAGATATGATCCTCATGTATTTCGAACCGGCGTTCGAACGCGTTAGATTCAACGATGTGATCACGTTTTGGAAGAGATTAGTCTTCTGTAAGAATGATGACAAGCCTACAGTTTCGGAAGAACTGAAATTGGCTCGTAAAAGTCTGACTTTAGAAGACAAGGGATGCATCAAGAAATTATTGCTGAATGAAGCATACGTCTAAGTTTTTTTCGTTGATATAAAATAAGGGAGAGTAGAAAATAAAAATAAATACACACATAAAATTTGTTATCTAATATTAGAAAGAAAAAATACAAAAATGAGAACCAGAAATAAATTGTATCCGACATTAGTGGACGACGAGGATGAGAAGCCGATCGACGTTTTGCCGACGGCACCGTCGCTAGAAGAAAGAGAAAGAGGAGAGAGGTATCGCATCGATCAAATCAATAGAATCCAAGAGTATCTAACTCGAGAGAGAGATTCTCGTCGTTCCCTCAAGAAGAAGTATTCGCGTTTCGTGACATTCGTCAACGCGATCGACACGACACTCATCACGATTTCCATGGGTTTACACGCGACCGGCATCGGATTGTTGTCGACCGCGGTCGGCATTCCGATCGTGTTGACCGTAGAAGGAGTGGCTCTCGCCGCCGGATTGTTTAGCACGCTCGGAAACTTTTTGAGTAGGAAATTATATCTGAAGGCGAGGAAACACGACACGATTCGCGTCTTGGCCGACTCCAAGATCGACACGATATCCGAAATGATCTCTATGGCGTTGAAAGACGGTAGGATATCGGACGGAGAATACTTCGCGATATTGAGCGAGAAAACGAAATACGATGCCATGAAAGAAGCCGTGAGAATCAAGACTCGTCAGATCATCAAGGAAGAGATGAAGAATTCTCTCATGGAAAAGGGGAGGAAAGAGGCCAGGGAGGAATTCAGTAAGATGATAGAACTCAAGAGCAGCGATTGAAAAAAAATATATATAATAAGAACAGAATTAATTATTAAATTTATATATAAAATAAAAAACGAAATTAATTTAAATAACTCTTAAAAATGTATTGCGTAAAGTGTAAGAGAGTTACCGAGACGAGTAATTCTAGAGAAGTGCGAACTAAAAACGACAGACAGATGCTTCGCGGAATTTGCGACGTGTGTGGTTCTGTCAAGACTAGATTCGTCAAAAAAAAAGAACGCGAGCAAAGGTAAAGGCATCGTGAATAAAATGATCAATAATCTACCTTTCGAAATGCATCTGCCCGGTCACAGTTTCACTGGACCCGGAACGAAATTGAACAAGAGACTCAACGCCGATCTGACACCCAAATCTTGGAGCAAACCTGTGAATAGGGTGGACGCGGCCGCGTATGATCACGATCTGTCCTAAGCCGGACATCCCGACACCAAGACTCGCAACGACAAAAACATGTTGGGGAAATTGAGAGGCATATCGAATCCGACCAGGAGAGAGAAGATGGAACGTTCGCTGGTCGGCAATCTGATCGGTGCGAAACGTCGATTCGGATGGGGCGTTAAAAAAAAAAGCGCATCGGAAAAGAAGAAGAAACGATTATTGACCAGCGAATTGGCCGAGGAGTTACACAAACCCATAGTGCGTAAATTTCGAAAAAGAAGGGTGTTCGTGAAGGGTCTGGATGATATTTGGTCTGCCGACTTGGTCGACATGAGATCGTTTTCGAGGTGGAACGAAGGCGTTAAATATCTATTGACGGTCATTGACGTGTTTTCCAAAAACGGTTGGATCAGAGCTTTGAAGAATAAATCGGGACCTTGTGTCGCCGAGGCTCTGAAGAGCGTGTTCGACTCGTCTTCTCGAAAACCGAGTAAATTGTGGGTGGATAAGGGAAAGGAATTCTACAACAAGCACGTTCATCGATTGGTAGACCTCTACTCGATCGAAAACGAAGAGAAAGCCAGCGTGGTGGAACGTTGGAATTAACGATGAAGGAAAAGATGCACAGATACTTCACGGGGAATTCGACCAAGAAATACATATGCACTCTGAACGGTCTGGTCAAAGATTACAACAACACGCGACACAGATCGATCAAGATGACTCCCGCGGAAGCTACCGATCCTCGAAACGAAAAACAGGTCTACGCGAATCTATATCCTGAGAGATCTAAGATCAGGAAGAAGTCTAGAATGCCGAAATTTGCGGTCGGTGATCGAGTGAGAATCTATGCTTATAAGAAGCACTTCGAACAGGGTTATACTCCTCAATGGACCTCGGAAATCTTCGTGATAATCAAAATATTTCACACCGATCCGGTGACTTACGAAATCGAAGCTTTGGATGGAGAAGAGATCATTGGAAAGTTTTATGAACAACAATTACAGAAGACGAAGTTTTGATAAAGAAAACAATTTTTTTTTATTTACTCTCTTTAACATTTTCTTGTTTACACACATATATATAAGAGAGAAAAAAATAATAAAAAATAATTAAAAACTATTTTTAGATAAAGAAAGCAAGTTAATTAATAAACAAAAAACTAAAAATCCTTTAAAATGACAAATATACTAGATATAGCACAAAGCATAGTGAAAGATGAAAGTATTCAAGAATATGAGGTTCACGAATACGAACCGGTAACCGGAACGAGTTTGAACAATGCGGGAGAGATAAGAATCAACGTCGAAACTCAAGATTTATTCGTACATCCTAGCGAGAGTTACATAGTGGTGCAGGGACGTCTCACCAAGGAAGATGGGAGCGACTACGCCGACGACGACGCGGTTACTCTAGCCAATAATGGCATCATGCATCTATTCAGTAACATAAAATACATGCTATCCAGACAAGAGATAGAATCTGTGTTTCATCCCGGTCAGGCCACCACGATGTTCGGACTCTTGACGTATCCTGATGATTTTTCAAAATCCAGAGCACTTAATCAGTTGTGGGTGAAAGACACCGTCGGCCCTGCTAGCGCCGGCGCCGCCTTGATATTCGACTACGTCGTCAAGACGTCCAGACCTAAAGGAATGTTTTCGTTCAGGATACCTTTGAAACACATCTTCGGATTTGCGGACGATTCCAACAAGATCATGTACGAATTCAAACACAATCTAACGTTGATTCGAAAAGGAAACGACGACACAATAGTGAGACTCACTGCGACCGATGTGGGTAAGATAACTCTACACAAGATATCCTGGTTTGTTCCGCACGTGGAGCCTTCGATCATGGAGAAAGCGCGTCTCTACAAGATCATAGAATCCAAGAGTAAATTACCCGTGGGATTTAGAATGAGACAGTGCAACACGGCTAGCATTCCTCCCTCCACGAATCACTTCGATTGGAGATTGACGGTGAAATCCACTTCCGAGAGACCGCCTTTCATCGTGGTTGCATTTCAGACCGATAGGGACGGGTCTCAGGAAAAGAATGCATCGGTGTTCGATCACTGCCATTTGAGAAACATGCAAGTGTTTCTGAACGCCATGAGATATCCAGCAATCGATTACAACGTGTCATTCGACAAGAACGATTTCTGCAGACTGTACGGCGACGCCGCTGATTTTAGAAAGAAGTATCACGGTCTGGACGAATTGATGAGCAACCCTAACATGTCTCCCGGCGAATACAAGTCGATATATCCCATGTTCGTATTCGACGTCAGTAAACAGAGTGAACGACTCAAGAGTAGCGTGTTAGACATTCAGATCAAGATGCAATTCGATAGGAACGTTCCAAGAAAAACCAAAGCCTTCACCCTAGTCCTGTCGGACAGAGAATTACAATTCGAATCGGACGGAAATAAGATGTCGATCATTCGATGAGAGACGAGTGTGTGAAAAAAAAATTAATAAACATTAAAAATGTGGATGTAAGATTAATTAAAAACCAAAATCTCGAAAACAAAATGAATGTTTCTGACACAAAAACAACAAATCATCACTACAACGTTAAAATGAAATACTTGGAAAAATGGATTCAAATTGAATATGAAGAATGTAACACAAAAAAGGATGGAATAGTTGTGATTTTGACGAATATCGTTTAAAAGAAAAAGAAGAGTTTGATCTCAGAAGATTTAATGACGAAATTATAAAAAATACAATTTTAAAATGTCGCAAATGTAAGAAACATCAAATAAAAATCGAATCTCAACAAATTAGATCTGGTGATGAACCAACAACCGTATTCACAAAGTGTATAAATTGTAATCATAAATGGATAGAAAATTAAAAAAGGATGCAATTTTAATCATCGTTATAAGTGACAAAGGAAAACAAACAAAAAAATGAGATCTAAAGATGATCTCATTACTTTTTTTTGTTTTTTTGTTTTTAATAATCACACATTATTTTTTTTAATTCATTATTTTCCACGCGTTCACTGTTTGTTCAAAGGAGCTAGTTTGATCAGTAGACTCACCACGGAAGTGGCGGCTTCAGGATTATTGGTTTTCGTAACGAAATTAATCCTGTCTCCGGCGTTCACTTTGAGAGGCGTGCCGAACGTGCTAACATTTGTGTGTTGATTCTCAGTCTTTTCGATGCTGTATCTCTTATCGCTCTCTACACCATTCACCATGAGATTGACGACCGCTCTGTTATTCAAATCCGAGGAAGCCAGACTCATTCGAAGGATTTCACCTCCCAGCGGCATGGGATATCCCACCTGACCATGTTTCGATCCGCTACCTCCATTTCCGAAAGACCACTCAGCTTTTCCCTCATCTAAGGTGCCGGCCTCTTCGGCCCACACAGTGATCAATTGTCTAGCATATTTGACTTTCTCCACCACTGAAATCAGGGTGCAGGCATCCGTCATGTTCACGGGATCCGGTAGATTCGTGAGCGCGTGTCCACCCATGTCTAGTTTACCTTCCATGATGTCACCCTTTCTCCAGACCGAGTTGTCGTCCACGTACTTCCTGCTGACTGCGCTGGAATCGAATTCGGGATCGTGACTGAGTCCGAATAAATTCTTACCGTTCATGTCGATACCACCCTCCATGGTTCCACCAGATTGTTTGTTCAGGTAGAGATCATCCACTTGCGATTCTAGGTATTCTTGTGATCATATCACGGCAGAATCTACGTAGCCCTTGTTGACTGCGGTTGAGTCCTCATCTGTGTCGACAGATTCAATATCTTGTTGAATCCCGCATTCAGATCCGATTTCATTTCTCGTCTGTCAGACTTTCTCTGTTCCAGATCTACGTAGTGTTTGGTTGCCACGTCCTTGGGATTTGTGGGAGTGGCCACGTTCGTTATCTTGTTAGAATTGGCGTTCAATTCCGAGTGCATCGTTTTCTGAATGTATCTATTTCTCAGGTGTTCGCTGAATCTCACGTGAGAGTCGTCCGCGTATTTCTTGTTCGCGGCATCGGTGGGATCTATGGGATTCGCGACGTTCACCAAACGTTTGGATTTCAGATCGAGATCGTCGGTCATGGTTTTATCCACGTAATTATCTAGCAGGATTCGTTCGAAATCGGCGTTCCCCCTGTCGACGTATTTTTTAGTCGCAGCATCTGCGAGATCTATCAGCTTGGGAAGATTGTAGAGCTTCTTATCGTTCATGTTCAAAGGTTCTTCTCGAGGTTCGTATCTCCGAACATAACGTTCGTCCAAGTTGGCAATGTCGTAACCATCGTCGGCTTTGAACGTCTTCCTCTTCTTTCTTGGGTTGACTTTTTCGTCGTCACTTCTAACAAATTTATCGACTGGCATGTTGTTGTGAGGATTTTTTTTGTTTTTAGAAAAATATATTCAAAACGCAGTTTATTAAAAATGAACTATGTTATTTTATTTTTCGTTTTTATTCGATTAAAATTTTTAAAATAATTTTTTATCTTTATATATACTATAAAAAAAAATCTCTCTCTAATGTAAATCATTGAGAATGTCTTGAAATCGATCTCCTTCAGACCATCTCTTGAGAACGTAGAGACACAGGTGACCGCAAAACACTTGATCTGGTGATTGCACTTGTTCTGTGTTGTAATGAACCATCGATTTGTTGAAATAGTTCTTTATTTCTTTTGGCGGCGAGATTCCGTAGCTGTCGAAATAATAATTTTTCTTCTTCCCGTTCTTGATCCACGCCACCCAGTGAGAGCCTTCACCCGATGAATCGTCTAGATTTAAAATTCCGCATTCCGATTGTCGAGGTCTTCTCTTTGGCAAGGCATCTCTGGAAAACACGCCTAGAAAATCTTTGATTTTCAAATCCTTTGCCGCATTCAACAGACTGATGTTGGATAGGGGTTCGTTAGGTAAGACGACACCTTCTATGGATATCTTTATTTTCTTATTCATAAATGCGTATATATTTTTTTAATTTATTTATTTTATTATAATTCACTAAAAAATGACGTTATTTTTTTTTTGTTTTTTTTTTAAACTAACATTCTCGATGTCTCTATCGTTTTCTATAATTTTGATTCCATCTAATTTCTCTTGATTTTCTGGACTCTCGATGTCTCTATCGTATTCTATAATTTTGATTCCATCTAATTCCTCTTGATTTTCTGGACTCTCGATGTTACTATCGATTTCTATAACTTTGAATCCGTCTAATTCCTCTTGATTTTCTGGAATCCTATCATCCACAATCATATCTGGAATCTTATCATCCGGAATCGTATCTGGAATCCAATCATCCATATTCATATCGTCTATAGTTAGATCCAAAGTCCAATGTCCGAGTGCCAAAGTGCTTATTTTATCGTCTAATATGAATCTCTTATCATCGTCAGCCATCAGAGAAATCTTGTTGACTATTTCAGTATACAAGTCGTGATTTTCGCTTCGAATCGATTTCATAGTCTTATACACCAGACCACTTCCTAACAGACAATCTTTATACTCTTGGAAAGAGATGTTTTTCTTCACCACGCACGCTTTAACTCCTTTGCACTTCTTGATCTCTTCATCTTCTAGACGATAAGCATACAATTTGGGTCTCAAGCCCACGAATTCGACGATTTGTTTATCACCGCTCTTGTCCTTAAATTTACCCAACACCTTCTTGTTGCCGTTCGATTGAATGTTAGACGGGTGATCGACGGGATAATTGCTCATGTCGAACAACTCGGCCACGTCCTGAGATATATCTTGGTAGACGTCTTTCGTTTCTATCTCGTAAACTAAACTGTCCGTGTCGGTGAACAGTAGTTTGGCTTTATCACCAAATTTTCATTTGACGTAATCGTAGTGAAACTCGTACATCAATCGCTTGCTGACATCTAAGATGATCGGTCCGAGATAATACGGTTTGTCGAACTTCAGGTGTGTCTTTTGCATGTGAACGGCCACTAGATTTTTGTCGAATATGGTTCGGTGTTTGTAATTGGGTTTTGCCACTAATGTTTTAGCTCTTTTCTCAGACGTGACGAGTCGAACGTCGGTTTTCTTCTTGATGTTTTCCATCGATTTACCATACACGCAGTTGTTCATGAGTTTGAAGAAATCTTTTTCGAAATCGTTCTCGGCTTGAATTCTGAGATTCGTGTTGAGATCGATGTATTTTTTCATCCAAGGCTCTTCGTCGAATCGAATGATGTGATGTATGTCGACTAATTTCATCCCGTAATCGATGTAATGTTTCAAATTCTCGCTGTAGACGACGTAGTTACGTTTGTTAAATAAATTGGGAATGAGTTTTTCCTCATCTCCCTCGTTTGGTTCCATTCGTTCGGGAGCCAGCAGATAATCATTGTGTAGATCGTGTAATTCTTCTGGATAGTTCAAATCGACTTCTAAAATGCAAGCATAGTCTCTCCATTTTTGCATCTCTTCCGGTTCCTTCACCCATTTCAATTTCCAATCGGTAAAGGATGACTCATAGCCCAACCGTACAGATTATTGGCGTCCCAATACTGTATGTATTTAGTCGATCATTTCGAATCGAAACCTTCTTTCATGTAGGGATTGTTAGCCTCAGAATGTGTGTGGGAGATCATCGAGACGCCACCTCTCGCAGCCTTTTCGAACATGAGCAACATGTCCACGTCGGATAATAATTCCAATTGGACTTTGGTGGTCTTCAACAGAGCGTCCCAAATGTGCGGTGAAATACCAAGCAGGATCCAGATCGTAATTTCGACAACAGACGTCTCGAAAATTTTCGAACACGTCTGCCAAGAGTAGAACGTCGGTCTTCAGACAAAGATCATGATAATCTCTCATGGTTTTCATATCGAATGATTTCCCCACGTTTTTAGCGTGTTCGTAATTCTCGTCGGAAATGTCGGATTCGTATAATTTCGAATAAAAATCTTCTTTCGAAGGTAGTGCGGTGTCTTCGAATCTCTTTAGATCGTTCATGTAATCGTAAGGATAGACTCCTTTCCTCAACATGACGTCTACTCATTCTTCGAAATGTTCACTCATGATTTAAAATTTATCCTTGCTCATGTTATCGACTAATTTTTCCAGAGCGGTTGACATGAATTTAAAACTGTCGATGAAACGTATGGCTCTACGAATGAATTTCGTTTTTTCTTCCAACGTCTCTCCATCGATTACTCTTTTCTCCTCCATGAGCTTCCATTTCGTGAAGGAAATGTATCTTTCTTCGCTGTTCGTGATGCAATTTAATTCTTCGTGTGAGGTGCCAAGATTTTTCACGAACAGATGACTGTCATAACCCGAGAGATTGTGAAACATCACCGGATAGAAAACGGCGTCTCGATATTTTAAATTACACTTGCTGTGAGCTGGACCGCGATACAGACCCGGGTAATGATCGTGGTCTCTGACCTTCTTATTTTCTGTCGAATTCTCGTCAAATGATTGTTTGCATATGTGACATTCGGTGGCTCTGTTATTTTCGTCCTGCTGCTCTCGCGTGATGATCATTTCTGCCAGAGTTTTGAATTTGTCGTATAACATTTGAAGTTTCCATTCTAACTCTTCCACGAACCTTTGAGCCACGTCGTCATCTTCATACTGTTTCATGTAGGTAAAGGGACCCATGTCGTGTTGCGAGTCGAAAGCGCATTTCACGTAAATGCAATAGCCTGAAGGTATGTGTTTTTGATATCCTTCGATGTAACTTTGAAGAGCGTTGGGTTGACAGGAACTCATTTTCGCGGTGAAACCTTCGAAATCGGCATACACGACGAATGGTACTTTTAACCTTCTATTGTGATTTTCAAACTTCACGATGGTGTTGGGTTTGGGCATTTCGACGGCGACACCTTGATTTTCGTTGCAATATTCCTGATGTTTCGCCAACGAGTCTTTGCTGTGAAACACGTTCATGCAATTGTAACATAAATATATCTTTCTGTTATGATTATTATTTTGTTCCGACAGTAATCGGCTCGGATGTTTAACCCAACAATAATGACGATTGTCACCATTCGAAATCAATAATAAAATAATCGTCTTTTCTCTTCCGAGATACGAAGTCAGTCTGAGAGGATAGATCTTTCATTTTTCGTCGTCGTGTCCCAAGACGTTCACCGCTACGATGGGATTTTGTGCCTCGAAACGTTCGATGTGTTTTATCTGCATTGGAAAAGTCTCTCCGGTCCAATCGAGATTTTTAGAAGTCTCCTCGTAACGAGAAACTCTATCGGAGTTTATTTTGACAGGATATAAAGCGGAGGTGACTGCCCACTGATCATATTTATTTTTCACATTGATCACGGCATATTTCTTAGCGAGGAAATACGTTAATTTCACGTAGGAACACCCTTTCAACAAATCGTTTTTAGTTATGTGAATTTCGAGTTTCAACACCTCATCGAACGTCCAATTACTACCTTCATGTTGATAATTCGCGAGAGACATCAACATCTTGTCTTTCATCTTTTCGAAAACGTCTGATAAATCTGAACCTCGAAATACGGGTTCGACGTTAGATCTGAAATATGCATTTTTCACGATGCTCTCGCCGGACTTCACGTCGATTTTATTCATCACGCAATGGAGTATCATCTTAATTTTTAGTCCCACGTTCATGTATTTGCGAAACAAATCCAATACTTTTTTCTTCACCCGTTCCATGAACAATTTCGGATCAATTTTCTTCAACGAGGGAACCACGTCGAAAGTTTTAAAAATGCCTTTGATTGCACTCTCCCGTTCCACGGACTTTGATTGAAATAGTTCCATGGTGAGTCACGCTAGATATTCTTCTCCTTTCCCTTCATCTATTGCTCATCGAAGTTCGTTCGATATATCTCGTTTGCCTAGAATCTTGGGTGCATCACTCGTTTTAGTTTTTCTTTTCTTTTCTTTGGAAACTTGAAGTTCTTCAATGGCTTTTCGTTTAGTCGTCTTCTTATTTTTCACAATCGAAACGTTTTCGTTTTTTTTCAACGTCGGCATTTCGATTCCTTTTACTATCTTTTTCTTCTTCTCATTTTTCACAACCGATGCATTTTTTGACGTCATTGCTATCGGCATTTCGTTTGCCTTTCCATCGTTTCGCAAATGTTTCTGTATGACTTCAATCTTTTTTGATTTAGTTCTATGATTTCTGAAATGTGAAATTTTTAATAGTTTACAAATCTCGTTTAACTGAGGTATGGTTTTCTCATTTAAATTTTCCAATTTTTTTTTATCTGTTTGTTTCATTTTGTAAGAATATATTTTTTTCCGAATTTTGTATTTAAATAATTTGTTTAAAAAGTTTTGTTTTTTTACTCTTTATATAAAAAAAAAGATTTTTTTTAAATTCAATTTTTTCTTTAATATGTTTTTATTCAAAACAATTTACGATCGCTTTTATTTCTCGTTTGCAGAATGAACATGTTTTCTCGTCTTCAGAATAACATTCTCTACAGCAACGCAGATGTGTGCACGGTAGAAACAAGACGTTTGCGACACCTTTTTTTTCGAATTTTTGTATTTAATGATAATTTGTTTCATATTAAAGAAATTAAAATTAAAAAAACAACTTTTATATATATATATATATATATATATATATATATATATATATATATATATATATATATATATATATATATATATAAAGAGCAAAAAAAAACACTTTTTAAACAAATTATTAAAATACAAAATTTAAAATATACATTATTTGCAAGAATTCATAAAACAAAAAAACTAAATAATCGATCATGACGACAACATCCACAACGGAATCTCGACATAAACATCGACGTTGTTTAATAAGTCGTTATTCTCCAAAAAACCAAGAATAAAAAAAATCTTAATTTATATTTATGCGTTTCGAAAGAAAGCGATACGATTTGCGATAAAAAATCAAATCGTAATACTATTAGCGAACAAAAATTAATCGACAATGTCGTTCGAACTATTAAAAAAGAAGAAGAAGGTTCAAGACAAATAGAACTCTTACGACTTTTACGCAAAGTCTCGCACGAGGTTCAAAACAAATTTTTGCGAAGCAGACGCGAAAAAACAACTTTTTTTATATATATATATAAAGAGAAAAAAACTTTTACAAAAAAATTTTTCACATTAAAGAAATTAAAATTAAAAAAACAACTTTTTTATATATATAAGAAGCAAAAAAAAAAACAAAACTTTTTTTAAACAAATTATTAAAATACAAAATTTAAAATATACATTATTTGCAAGAATTCATAAAAACAAAAAAAACCAAATAATTGATCATGAGGACAACAACACCTAAAAGATGTGAATTGAAATTGAAACGAGTCAAAACGTATAAGAAATTCGGTCATAAAATCTATGGATTACAACGACACGATCCCATCGAATTGAACGTGGTTGAGACGAAGGGCTTAGAGTATAAATACGACAGATATAAGATGCCTTTGAAATTGGACAAAGCCATGCTCGATTTGATTTATGAGTACCAAAGCGATCTGCAGAACATCGTCATCGCTGAAGATAGAGAATTCGACAAGGACGATTTGTCATTGCCCTATGGAAATCACATATTTCCAAACATCTCATTCGAACTCGTGAAGAAATTGGGTGGTGAGAGCGAGTTGACCGATGTAAAAAAACTCAAAAGAGTAAAGATAAACATTCAACACGTTTTCGAAAAAGGAGAAGACATGAGTGTTGACATGCTAATAACGGACTTGGAAATATAAACAATAGAGTGATTGATTTTTTGCGAAGAAGAAAGAAAAAAACGTGATGAGATCATCTTGAAAACATGAGTGTCAACATGCTAATAACGAGCTTGGAAATATAAACAATAGAGAGATTGATTTTTAGCGAAGAAAAATGAAAAAAAAAAGTAATGAGATCATCTTTAGATCTCATTTTTTGTTTGTTTTCCTTCTTCTTCACTATTACCATATATTATAATAACGTTTCCTTTTTTCTCAATCGAATCGTCGATTCTTCTTTTTCTTTTTTTCTTTTTTTTGTGATATGATACATTTATAACAACATTTTTGTTTATCCAAATCATAATTATGAACGAATGTTGTGCATCTCTTGGTAACACTCGCATCATCACCATTCTCTTCAGAAGGTAGTGGTGATGGTGGAAAGCGTCTCATTCCCAACCATCTATCCCACGCTTTATCTATCTCTTTCATCAGTTCTTTCCTTAGATATCCATCATTAGTGTCTAACCATTTTTTTGTTTTCTCACTCTCTGTCTTGCGATATTCGTCATTATCGTCAAATTGTTTCTCCACCTTTTCATCCAGGTGATAAATTTGTTTCTCCACCTTTTTACCCATTTTAAATATACTATTTTATACTTTCTATGATTTATATTTTATATAATTTTATATTATAATAACATATTCAAAATCGGTATATTCTTAAACGGCGAATTCTCACGGAGTAACAAACCCTTGCCGAGTCGCTCAATGTTCTGTCCACTCTTCAGATAGAGACCGTTTCCTCTCAGAGAGTTGCCACCTTCTAACGGGTTCTAGATACAATCCTTTACCGCTGTCGTCTACGTGGATGCGACACAAGGCTCCTCCCTTCTTCAAAAACAGTCCGCTGCCACCCATTAATTTCTCAACTGCCGAACTAGCGAGTCCCGTGAGAGCTCCCACGCCGAGAGTCTTTCCAAGAAAGGGTAGTGCCTTTGCGGCGAAGGGTAATGCTTTTGCGGCGATTCCTGCCAATAGCGGTAGGAAACCACCTTTCATTCTCAAATTGTATCTCAATTGAGCGGGACTCAATCTCACCGTCAACCCTCTTCCATCGCGAATCGCTTTCTCCATCCTTTTGATTTGACTTTTGGTCCAGGCGATCGAATCCTGACCCCCTCTCGTCAGATCTTCGTGAGTGAATTTGAATCTCACCGCCTCGCCTCGAGTTGTTAACGCTCTCTTAAGTTTCTTCCTCTGTCCTGCAGATATGTTCACGTTTTTAATCACGTATTCTGTCATAATTCTGTCATAATTCTGTTTTTTTTAAATATATTTACTTCAATTGTTTCTTGTTTAATAATTATATTAAAATAATTTTGTAAAATTAATATTGCGTTTTTTTTATTTTTGTTATCTATATATATACACAATATTTTTTTTTTTGCTTTTATATTTCTCTTATGTGAAATCGTATCGTCACCCTCTCTCCGCGAAGATCTAACAGTTCACCATTTTGATCCGTCAACGTGGTTTTGAGACTATACAACGTGTCTAAAATCACTGGTAGATAAACTAAATTTCGAGGTCGCTCCACGATCTTATAACCCGGCGACACATTTGGAAAGAAGGAATAGATCATCGGTTGAGCGCTACCATTCACGTAGCTTCCAGCAATCACGTCCACGTTCACCAGAATGCTATTGACTGCGAGAATGTCGACCGTATTTTTAGATGCCGCGTGGCCTAGATACATCTTTCGATCGAATCCCAACATCTTGCCTATAGAATCGTCCGTGTTGAAATCCACTCGAAAATTATCTTCCAAATCCAACATCGTCTGTAAGGTATTAGGATTGGGAGCGAGTCTGATCTTGTTGCTTCCCTTTCCATCCGTCTTCATTCGCGTCTGAATGTAATTGTTCAAATCGTCTATGTCGTAACGCCCTTTAGGAATTCGAATCTCCAACCAATCCACTCCGTCGGAATACTTGAACGAGTTATTCTTTTCGCTGACGTTGGGAAAGGAATAATAAGTCTCCAGATTCACCAACGCCATCTCGTATCTTTTCTCTCTATTCAATTCGATGGAAGGTTCGAATTTCGTAGCGAATCGAGTCGAATCGCCACTCACCACGATTTGAATGGATTGTTTTGTAGCCGTATTCTCGGCTATTCGTTCTAACAATTCTCCATGTTCGAACATTATATTTAATTTAATTTTTTTTTTATTCAAAACTAATTATTTGAAGATTTATTATTTTCTAAATTTTATTTTCACGCTCTATCTTATTATCATCAGAAACATAAAACTTGTCAAATCCGCACCGATATTTTCCGCGATTAAATTCGCTTGTCAAATCGATCATGACGAAATTGTAAAGTCCACCATCCCAAACCCTCTTGGAGAATCTCCTGAATTCCGCCGCGCTTATGTCGTTTGCGACGTGATCGCCGTAGATGTGATTGAGATTCTTGAGATCTTGGCGAAAGAGACGTAGAAAATTAGCGTTCTCCCTTATCGTCTGTCTGGGCAATCAAAAATAATTCTGCGACAGGTAGAAACAGTCCACGTTGCTGTGTCGACCCCTAACGTAATACGATTCGCATCGGTTCTGTCTCTCCAAAAGCAGATCGTCGAAAATCATGAGATTCTTTTCTTCCTATTTCAGTTCTCTAGGATCTGGAACGTCGCTAGCGTTCTCATAAAATAGACACTCGACGTTCGAAGATGCATTTCTCTTCATCAGCTCCGTCGCCGCACCGTCCAAAATGGTCGAAAGTGGAGCTTCACTCTTGTCGAATTCCTCCATACTGTCAAAGATTCTCGCTATGACGTCCTTGGGCAATCTACGATCCATGCACTCTCGAAGCAATCTGTATTCGTGTTGAAACAAACTCTTGCCAAACACGAACAATCTGTCGTAATCCAACCAGTCGGGTCGGGACAACAGATTCATCAAAAGATTGGTCTTTCCACAATTCGATTTTCCCACTATCAAGCCTCTTATGCTTTTGGGAAAGAACTCGTTATTCGACCTCTTGGTCGCGGCGTCGTTCCAAGACATATCTTTAATGTTCATCTTTGTTTTATTTTTTTTGTTTGTTATTTTAGATTCTTTTCAAACACAATTTTTTTATGTTTTTCAAACTCAGTTTTTAATGTTATTATTTATTTATATCACACCGTCGCGAGCTCTCTTCAATCCAGATCCACTCGTCATTTTGGCTAAATCTTGTATGGGTACCACAGCATCCTTAAAATCTTTCCAACTTTTCGGCGTTCACTCTAACGCAGCTCGCTTCGCCGGCGGACTGATCAACTTGTCGATCAACGCGTCAGCTGCCCTCTTGCCACCCACAGAAGCTATCCTACCACTCGCTTCGGAAGCGGCTTTCTTACCAGCATCCAAAGCCGTCTTCTTACTGACTTCAAACGCGGTCGATGCGAGTTTTCTACCCGCATCGCTCGTGAACGCTTGCATTATAGAATCGACGATGCCAGAACCGCCTTGAACGTAAGTTCTGACGGATCCCCTGTTCTTTATCACCAACATATTTTATAATATATTTTTGTTTTTTTCACTGGTAAATCGTTTTGTTGTTTTTAAATACTTTTATAATTCTAGTGTAAAAATTTACTGTTTTATTTTTGTTTGTTTGTTTGTTTCTCTCTACTTATTATATACACATCAATCCTTCAATTCGTTCATCGGCCTTTTATAGTGGTTTTTATTCAAAACCTTCTGTCTTAATAATTCGTCAGATATAGTAACTATCTGATTATCTAATCCTGTGTTACCAGCCCGTCTGCTCGCCATCAACAAACTCAATCTCTGAGACAGAGCGTCAGAATCGCTCGGAAGAAAAGTGGTTTTCACCCCTTTGCCAGTCACCGATTCGATGAACTTCTTGTTCATATCCCATATGGGTTTCACCACTTTCGTCCACTTGTAACCTCTGTTGGCTTTGGGTCTCGTCTCTCTAGCATCGTTATTTCTCTTCATGGCGTGGGTCTGATTCAGAATGTCGCCGTAATTGTCGAAATCCTGATCCGTGTAATCGCTAGGCTTGTCGTAAAGGAGCAATCTGCGCAGTCCATCAGTCAATTCGTATCTGTTTGAACCCACGATCAATTCATCATCGCCAATATCTACTTCTGTGTCTCCTACAAAAATCCTTCCCTCCGAATCCTTATAAAATCCATACAACTGATCTCTCTTACCGCCATCATCATCAGACGATGCGACGCTACTAGTGGTGATAGTCGAAGCTGTATCATCAGACTCGCTCTCTGTTTGAATTCCCGTGGGAACGTAATCCGGTGTAGATTGAACGGAATACCGATTTCCAAAACTAAGGGGCAACGAACCCATTCTCAAAGAACTCTCCTTTATGGGTCTCAATTTTTCGACTATCTCCTTCCTGCTTTGCTCTTGACCCTCCGTCACGGGTTTAAATATTTTTGTGGCTTCGCGTTTGAGTTCCATCTCACCAAGACGTCTGCTTCTATCAGCTGACTGAATGCCCTTCTTAGCACGCTCAAACTCTTCTAAAATTCGATCTCGGTGTCTAGAATCCATCTGTAAAAACATCTTTCGTTTTTAATTGTTTTATTATTTTCAAAATTAAATGTTTAATTATATTTTTATGTTTTTAAGTAATAAAAATCTTTCCGTCTTTAATATAATAAACTGAAAATATTCACATCTCAACTGACTGTTGATCGAATTGGAGAAGTTTAAAAATACGTTTAAGCAGTACATGACAAACCGGTTTCTGATTTAACGCATTTTGACAGTAGTTTTACATTTTGTCAAATGATTTCCATTCACATATCAAAGAACCATTCACTCCGTGTCGAATTAAGAGAGAATCCCTTTGATGACTGTTAAAATAGTTTCAACACACAAAAGAAAACTAATTTTAACGCTGAGAACTTATTCATTTTCGAATCTCTCTCTGATTGCTATCGTGATAATATTAAAAATTTTACGACTCAAAACCTAATTGAGCGGAAAATGCGTTTAAACATTCCGCTAAGTGTTTGACTCTTTTGAACGAACGCTTAAAAGTCAATTTCTCTTCTTTACATCAAGACAAAACACGAATATCTATTACAGATCATATTTTTATCGACTCTTTCGAACGATATCCCCTAAACTCAATTTCTCTTCGTCGCATCGAACCAAGACACGAATCTCTATAATACAGATCATAATTCATAATCAACTCTTTTTGAACGAAAACCTCATTCAGTCATAACGATAACATGTGTTAGTTTTTACTTCAGGAAAACGTGATAGTGAGTTTGCGGATTCTAACACCCGGCAACACTCTTCGTTCAAAACATTTCCATCAAGTGCATATCAAGATCACCTCGCAATAACGTGGGCTAGTCTCACTTCGAGAAACGCGACAGTGAGTTTGAGAGTTCGAACACAACCTCTTCACACGAGTCGATTTCCGACCTAAAATCCGCAAGTGGATCTCCGTGTACGCCTCCATAGGGTTTCAGTGTTAAAATCGTGTACGGACGCGGATTGTTAGAATCGGCAAGACGATGTGTTCGAATTCTCAAAACGTTTTTTTGCTCGCAATTTAACACTGAATCCTATGGGGAAAACTCATTCGCCGATTTCAATCAAAACGGTACATGTACGTGTACGTAAAACTACGGGCGTCTAGGATACAATTCAGTGTTAAAAAAATTCGAGCTCACCCTAAAAAACCGTTAAAATCTTGTACACGTACATGATTTTAACACTAAATCCTATGGAGGTGTACATGTAAACGTACACGTACATGTACAGGTGAGCTCATATTCTCAATTATCACCTACTGTGGTGATTCATTAACCATATTTTATTATCTTTTGCAATTGTTAATGTAAAATGATGTCAATGATGTCATTCAATAAAGCTGAAAAACCACCACAATGTGTATTCTTAATCTCTCCAGACGCCTCTTTTTTGGGATATACAAGTTAAACGACATGTAAAGCTTACAATTGAGCGTACTTGCGGCAATCGCCAGTTCGTACCGTAAAAGTGAAGGGTGCACTCTATTGACTCAGGTCGTAATAAAAATTACCAGTTGTGCGCACTTGGGTGGTAAACGTGGCTCCGAGAGCCACGTTTACCGCCCAAGTGTGCGCGACTGGTAATTTTACTGGACCCGAGTCAACGGAGTTTAACACGGTGAAATATGTTCAGTTTAATGTAGTTCTTTCGAGTTTCGACTTATCAAGTGGAGCACGGTGTAACAATTGTGATCGACATCGGAATCGGCCGATTGTGAGTGACCTCAAATAACCTGTAATCGGTCAGCGGCCATTTTTGGTAATCGGGTGAACACTAAATGGCGCCTCGTCTGTTTGGGAAACAAGTCAAACGAAGAAACGGAATTTTCCAGGACGGAATTGAAGTTGTTTCGGAAATGGAACCTTCTCTACAGGAGACCTGATAACAGAAGAAGTGTTCCAGTGGAGAAACTTGATAAGTTTTTCAGAACATCTCGACTATCCGAAAATATCCGAATCATGACGAGTCGAATCGAATCATCGGGACGATTTCGAATAGAATCGAATTTTGAAGCTTCTCAGGGCACTAAGTTAGGCAGTGATAGTTTTTACCGTAAACTTGGAGGTTACATTACCGGCTGTATTTTACCGCATTTTCAACAGTAAGTTTTTACAGGATAATTTATTAAAATGCATTTTCTTTTGAACTACATGTATGCGTTGTTACGATACGTGGGGGGGGGGGGGAGGGGGGGGGGTGGAGATTCAGTGGTTACAGCATTGAACTTCAAACCGAGAGGTCCACGGTTCGATCCTCGTCAGGAGTAATTGCGTTGCGGGCAAGGCTCTTAATCCCGACTGCCTTCGTGGGCGCACGGTGGCGCTGTGTCCAAAGGCGTACTGCACGTTGATGATGCACCTGTCTTCAACCAATGCTAATCCTGCTAGTGTGGACTTAATTGGGGAGTTAGTTCTCTTCGGGTACTCCGGCTTCCTCCACCCGTAAAATTGTTCGACACGAGGTGTCGAAGGTGACCCTGCCTGTCCAAAGTGTTGTTAAACTCCAATAAATAAATACGCTACGAGGACCAGTTTAAGTCGTCAATCAATGAGTCGTCATAAGCTGTAGTTTGGAAGTGAAACTGAAAAAAGAAACAAATTAAAATTCCAATTTTATACGCCCATTTTTATGGCGCTTTCCGTCGGTTGTCCGTCCGTCCGTCCGTTCGTCCGTCCGTCCGGGCATTCAACCATTAACCTTTTCGTATCCGGCCATAACTTTTCAATGGGAGGAGGTATGACGGTGAAACTTTGACAACACATGTATACCACCACTTGAGGCTGTGTGTCGTATAAAAGTTGTGACCGGCCCAGCAAGGTGAGGGTCACAGATAGAAATCAAAACATGAAATCAGCATGTACATCAACTTTTCCGTGTCGGGGCCATAACGTTTTAGTGGTGGCCTGGCGGGAGGTATCACAGTGAAACCTACACAACATATAATCCTACACTAGTCATAGGCGTACGGGGCGGTTTTTGATTAGGGGGCAAACTGTAAAACTTGTCCGAATATATCGCGTGATGCACCTGTGACACACAGCAGCACCCGAAACACGTAACGACGAGCTAGGAGAGAGTGTGAGATATAGAGGATATGGAATGAGTGTTTTTCTCATATAATATTTATGAAACGAGTCTAAGAATTTTCCGTTTTGGCGAGCCTATGGCGAGCCCAAACGGAAAATTCGGACGAGATTCATAAATATTATATGAGAAAAACACTCATTTCATATTATATTTATCATATGACACACACACGCACAAATTAGCCATTTAGTATGACTAACTTGGGTTGCAGACGACACTTGGAAAAAAACATCCTCATATAACTAAAAATTTACATTTTTTGCTCCCAACACATAGGTTATGACCCCTCATTGGAACAAGCTCATCGAGCTCGTTCCAATAAGGGGTCATAACCTATGTTTTGGAAGCAAAAAGTGAAAATTTAAAAAAAAATGAATGGCGTTTTTCTCGTAGGTAAAAGATTAATAGAATATAACCCACCCTTAATAGGACAGATAACGTTAATTCTCCCTACTATGCAAATGTGACCCAGTTGTATTTTGTTTAGCCAATCAAATTGTCCAGTTTTGAAATTGACCAATGAAAGCTCCCAACTCTAATTATGCAAATTATGAAAATGTGGCCCAGTTGTATTTTGTTCAGCCAATCAAATTGTCTAGTTTTGAAATTGACCAATGAAATTGACGGAAGGCTTTATTTATCACTGATTAATATGAAAACAAAATATAAAATGTTTTAAAGTGAACAAAACGGACGAGTCACATGATAAATGGGCGTATCTCTTCTTATAGCCAAAAGTATCAACACATAACTATCAATGTTCATTTAATCAAACACTCATTTTGATACAATGACCCCGAACTGTCTAAAAGAAATACTGTCTCCTTCCTTTCCTGGAGGCAAAAATATCGATCAGTTTGTCAATAGTTTCAGTGCATGTATTTACATATTTTCTTTCAATATTCAGAAGCGCTAAGCTGCTTAGACGCGTTTGTCCCACGATGCTGAACGAACGTTCTGTGGAACACGATGTGGCCGGTATGGAGGCAAATACAGTTAAAACTAGAAGTCCTGTCATGAAATGCGCACAAATAGCGCGTCGATTTGCGCGTTAATCTGCGCGGTATGACCACAGTAAGGCTATCAAATTCTGTACATTTGGCGTGTGCACAAGCAATGTTTCAACCAATGGACCTCCGGGTTACCCGGAGGTCCATTGGCAGAAACATTGCTTGTGTTTGCTGTGAGTAACCAGGAGAACCTGCCGTGATTTGGATGTCATTCCATATGGCAATTGCGCGTAATTCCTACGCGCAATTGAGCCTAGATAAACGCGGATTTCGTGACAGGACTTCTAGTTTTAACTGTATGCTTGCCATTCTATTGAATAGTGGTAAAACCTCTCGTAGATCGTTCGAATACAAAGACCCTACAACACCAGAGGCAGTTGGGGATGATACAGCTTCCCGCCTGTCGTCGGAAGCAAACTTTTCAAAAATATTTTTTTCAGTCCTGAAAATATCTGTCTACACCATAATGTGATGATATGGTGTTATAGTTGTCATCATCCACTTCCTTGCAGAGGATGGCTTCCCCCAATGCACAAAGAACATCCTGATTATTACCCCCAAATCGGGAGCCCATTTCCATTATAACTTTATCTAATGTTGCAAAGTATGTCGACACTCGGTGGGTTTCTTTGGCAGTCTCCGGTTCGTCCGTCGCAACTCCCGTGGTCGATTCTCAAACCAAAGCCTGTAATTGTCGAGATATGTTTTTCTTACGCGGAGCTTTGGAATCTCTGAATGAGACAGACGAGCCATGGATAATACTTTTTACTGAATCTGACAAAACGTCAGCGCTTTTCCACACCAATTCAAAACTCTCGTCATTTTGACAGCTCAAGAGCGTTTTCTGTGTTGCTTCGGCTGTTTTTCGAGCAGTGCAAACATCGACAGATTTGCCCTGCAGATACTTACTAAGGCTCTTTGTATTGGAAAGCACTACCTTCAGCACAACTAAACCGATTATAAAGTCGATTATAAAGTCGTAATTAACAGTGAATTGCTATCAGTATATGTCTTGGGGTCCCTGTCATTTGATAACTCAATAAGTGCCTTAACAATATGAGCTAACTGATCAACCACGGTCTTTACCGCCTCGTATCGACAAGACCACTGCGTTGCACTTTGAGATTTTAATGTCTGTGTAAGGTTATCACCGCCAGTAGTATGTCAGGTACATTTGAGGTGTTATTTGCCGGACCTCGGTGCCGGACCCCGGAAGTGACGTCATGTCAGGTGACGTAGTGGCGCCATGTTGTGTTGTCATGGTAACCCGCGTGAGCTGCCATCTTGTGGCGTCATCTCCATAGTGATACGTGGTGTGAGTGCGCATGCGCAGCGCGTGTTGTTAGGGTGATAGTGTTTCCGTCGTCCATTTTGTATACTGGAGGCCGCCATCTTGGTTTCTATAGTAGCACGTGATTGCTATGTTACCCAATTTTTCTGCAATAAGACGGGGTATGTTCGGAGCGTGTGTTCGATTGAATCGGAGTAAATCTAATTACCACAAACAACCCGACAATCCCTCCAAATCACCCAAATCCTTCCAAATCACCGAAATTGACTTAATTTGATACGGATTTCCCATTTTATCGAGAGGGTACAGGGGTGTGTTCGATTGAAGTGGAGTAATTTTCAGGCTTAGAATTCTTTCAGAATCCCTTTTTTGGATCGCGAAACTTTTGGTTTATAATATAGTAGCACGTAGTGCTATAGATTTTTAAAAGGTCGTGTGTTCGATTGAAGTGGAGTAATGTTCCCATTTTTAGAATAAACCATGACGTGTTATTTCCCTATTAAGAATAGCACGTAGTGCTATAGGACAAATTTACCAAGAATCCATTATTTAAATTACAAGTAGGACCCATATGTGTACATGAAGGCCATGAAGCTAAGTTCCACCATATACTCATATGAGGATCTACCCAACAGATGTGTCGTACGAGGTCTAATTTACTATCCCTCATTTCGATTTTCTGAGGATACCTTTTTGGATTTGTTAAAAAAATAACAACACTAAATATAAATTTAAATTTCTTTTATTCAGCAACAAAAATACATCTTTTTATGGTATGTAGATTGTAAGATATTCATAAACAGTCTTTCTGCAGACTGGACATCTTCTCAGTGGTTTACAGCAGTCTTTGCACAGGCACAAATGGTTACATGGTCGCGGAGCGACATTGGCTTAAGCTAATAAACACACACTACATTTTGTCCTCCGTGAATCTTCATCTTGAAATGATGTGTCAATTTCTTCTTTGATGGCCATTTCTTCTTCTTTTTCAACGTCCATGAATTCAGGTGGTAAATTATGAATGTAATAACAGTCAGGAGAATATTTTCTGTGTTCTTCTATAACATCATCTTCTGTTTCCCAGAAACGAACAATAATACCACAATGAAAACATTGAGTTCTGTCTCCTGTCCCCAAATAAAAGAATCCAGCTTTTGTCAGTTCATTCGGGGTTTTCACACTTTCACTTTGTAACATGAATTGAAATGTCTTGAGACGATTTTCCTCCAATGCATACTTAATGTGTTTTGGTGGTCTTTGCTCTGTTGTCTTTCTTATTTTTTCTTCTCCACGTAATAACTGCTCCAGTACTGGTGGTGGCACATCACGAAAATACGTTTCGAATGAAACGCTCATTCTCTCTACAAAGTCTCCTGGATTTCTTGTTTCTTGGTTTCTTGATTGATAATCATTCAGTGCCATCCTGATCAAACATGGAAAATAGTGAACATTCTTCAATTCTTTTTATCTTCATTCTTCTTTGGTTTTCTTTCTCCTTTTGGTTTGGGTTCTCCTATTTCAAGGCTTCTCTTCTTTGCAATATCCACTGCTATGGTCACTTGTTCCCAATCTCTTGTGGTAAACTGGAACCCAACGTCGTTCTTGAACAGTTGAATCTGTAAATCGTTGTTAAGTTTGAAGACGGTCACATTAGTAGACATCCTTCTTCTTTGGCTGTCGAAACACAAATGAGCTGAACACCAAGTGCACCAATTTTTATAGTTTTCCTTCAATACAGCGACATCTAGTGGCTGGTTTCCTCTATGACGTCATTAACCAACACATCATTATCCATTAGATCAGTGGTAAACATGTTGGATATGGTTTCCATCGGTACACCGCGACAGCGATGTTTCAAGTAAAACAGACAGTATTGTCCACACACTGGTAATGGTCCTTGAAGGCGTTTTGTATTATACTTCCAATATCTGGAATTTTTCTTCAGGAAATTCTCGAATGGTCTGTGTTGTGGTGGTAATCCATAGGAATCAAAGTATGCTACGTCGTGGTGACTCACAAAGAGAGCCACCCAATGTTCTCATTTTCTGTGGTCTGGATCCGTGTTGGCTATCAAAGCCACTGGTCTGTGATCTGGTAATCTTCTTGGTAATTTGTTTCTTGCAAATACACCCAAACATATTCTCTTCAAACAACTATCTGATCGAAGTGCATTCTCTAACTGCAACGTGTTCATGTTGAGTAATCGAAGATTACTTGTCTATTCTTATCCACTTCTATGATGTTCTGGAATTCTGCATACACCAGTACGTTGACTGTGGTTGGTAATGGGTTTTCGAAATGGACTTCTAGTCTCAAGTTTCCTCTCTTCACCAGATCGAAGTGTTGTCCATGTGATAGATCTGGAGTCAGGTCGAATACGAATAGGGTGTATCCATTTATGTACTCTTCTCGGCTGATGTGGTTTCCTTCATTCTCATACATTTGTCCAGTTCCTTGGAACAGAGTTGCATAACATCTGGCCACTTCTTGTTGTTCGAATCTAGGTTGTAATGGTTTGGCTGGAATCTGCTGCCCATCCACGTACAATGCCAAGTAATTGATTTTGTAGTTCTTGAAATTATATGGATTCTTTGAAAAGTTTCCATTGAAAGCATCGTTGTCTACACATCCCACTACGATGCGTTTACGTAGTTGGCCTAAAAATAAGTTTTCTTGTGTAATGTTCAGATTTCCTTTTGGCACTGAAAACACCTTGGTTTCCACACGGTCGATAGGATATTTTGCAGTTGCTTTTGTTAGTGCTTTCTCGTGAGCTATTCTCACGAATGATTGGAGTCTCTCTTTGCGTACAAACATGGATACATCTAGAATTTTGATCTTGTGTGTATCGGCATCGGCCATCAATGCGAAAGCATCTTTGGCTCTATTCATTTTAACATGAACATTAACTCCATTCAGCAAGTAACGAGTTTGGAAAAACATGTCCAAATGCAATCTTCCAGTCATGTCCACGATTTTACTTTTCTCTATAAATTTCTTTCGAAGAAGAAATCCCTTGTTATCATCTGTCAAATCTTCCATGTGTCCGGCCGTATCCTTGTACCATAATGCATTAGTCAATTGTGACTTCTTGGCAGCTGGTCCATAACTCAACAAAGTTTCTATGAAAGCTCTGTAGTGATAAGTGTTGTTGGAAGGAGATACCAGTTTTTCATTCAAACTGATATCGATTTGATTAAATAAGGAATGCATCCATAAACTGACTGGGCCCACTTTGGCATCGGATGCAATTGATGCCCCATTGGAATCGACAACCGTTGCTTTAACATACAAGTATGTCTGTGCCAAATTCAAATAATCATCTCCTAATCCTGCAATGTGGAATTCTATTGGACCACTGTTTCCTATAGTCGCCAAATGCCTGTGTTCTACCCATTGCCAATGTTCCACACTAGTCTGTGTTGGTGGCATAGAAAACAAGTCGAGTTCGCTGTTGACACACTCACAAGATTTTTCATTGATGAGAGACATCATGCACCGAGATGGTCTTGGGTCTGAACAGTTCTCCTTTTTGTCGATTTGCTAGTTTTGCGTGGTGCGGGCTTTTTTATACTTTTCCTGCCGGGTGGTTTTGAACCACCAACCACTTCATTTCAAGCTCTCGCACCAGCCTCTTTGACTCTTTTGATTGCTGCCTTTTTTACATTTTTCTCTTCAATGACATCTTCGGCAAAGGCTGCTCCTTTTCTCAATAACTGTTTTCCCACGGTCCTGGCTGTAGTTTTCAATAAAGGTAACACCATATTCTTCAGTCCTCCCAATATACTTCCCAAACCATATCCTCTCTGTATTTGAGTTCCAGAAAAAGCTGGTAGACCGTTCCCAGCTTGTGTCGTGTAATATTCTTCGTATAATTTGGACTTACAACACTAAGTCATATTTATGTGAAATGAAGAGATCTACGATTTCTGAAATGAAGTGTCACTGTCACTTTCCCGAACTCAAATGGTACTATGGCTCCTGTGTCACCCTTATATACACCTGGACGGTACTGGATTTTTTTCGTTCCACTGGTACATAATACACATTCTCAAATGTTTTAGAAGTGATATCCCCATATTTCCCACGCACGGGTACGATACAAAGAAGTGGTATTCTTGTATCTCCTACGACTTGGTCACGAACCAAGTCACAGTATACACAGAGTGAATAAAATTCTTGGTTGACATCGGCAACTCTGGAAGAATTGTAAGTTCCTGATTTAAAAACACACTCATTAAATCCCAAAATATTTTGAAGAGTAGGGCTTAATGTGACCACGACTCCATCACGTACCGTGATACGAACTTTACCAGTCACTTCATCCAGTTCAAAAGCTACCTTATCGTGACGAGGCAAGAGTAATTCTTTAATACCATTGATAGCTCGTATCACATCAATGGGATCCGAATAACGACCTTCCTTGAGGGTAAGTCGGTAATTCTTTTTCGAAGTCCAGAACACTGTAACGAAAGCTTCTTCTCCACGAATATTGAACCAAGTATTTGGATATTGAATCTCTGCCAGACCTGCTTCCCATTCTCCCGTGAGATTCACTGGTTGTGATAACTGAGTGGTGTACGTAGTCAACGTGTTTTCTGGGAACACGTTCAAAGAACTATTACTTGGTAGAGTCAAATAAAACATTACTTTTTCTTAATAGTTGGATTTGGTAACAAATATCCTATGCTACTACTCAAGAGAGCAGTACACAACTTGCTGTTTGTGTTTTCGAGAGTGAGATTAACGACACTGGTAATGATGATGATATTCAAAATGCTTATTTGTGAAAAGTAAGTGATCTCGCTACTTGGAATTCTTTTACCAAACAGAGGCCAAGAACCGTTCGATCCTTCTTCCATTTTGAAGAAACCTCAGAGGTTCACGTCCTTTTATAGGTGAGCTGACTCTGTTTGATCCTCAAATTGAACGAAGTTGGGTATCCCAACCACTTTATGAACAATTCCCTGTTCTTACCTCGACCAGGTTTCTTGAGTACGTGTTCGATTTTGTAAATAGTTTTATGTGAAACTCGCTGAAGCTCTTCAGTGTAGAACGACCCTTTCAATATTTCTCCTTTGGGCAAATAACCTTTCTTAAAAGTTTTCTTAACTTTATTGATTCTCACTCTGTCTCCTACTTTGTACTTTGGCGTCTTGTGTTTTATGGGTTGCCCATACAACCTTTGCCAAACCTCTTCTTGATTTTCAAAGTTCACGGCAATGGGGGCCATACCTATACTACGATGATGAGAATGATTATATGATTTCACCAAGTTTTGAAGTGGAAAAGTTCCTGTACTGTTATTGGTAAAATATTTCCACATCTTGGTTTTCAAAGTTCTAATGAATCTTTCTACTATGGAACATTTTGTTTCCACATTTTGTGTAGTAAAAAATTCGACTTTGTGATCTTTGAGAAAATTCTGAAATTTTCTGTTTAGAAATTCTTTGCCTTGATCAGTTTGTAATTTTTCTGGTTTACGACCTTGTTTGAAAATTTTACTAAAAGCTTTCACGATGGAATCACCAAGTTTGTTTTGTAATGGCATCACCCAAGCATATTTACTAAACACATCTATACATGTCAACAAAAATTTTATGTTTTTGTTGAATTTACTTATGTTTGAAACATCTACCAAGTCAGCTTGCCATTGTGCATCTATACCACTAACTATCACTTTCCTTCTAGGAAATATACGACGAACAGGTTTGTGAAGAGTGTATGTGTCTTGAGTCTCTAACCATTTTACAACTTGTTTAGTTTTTTTCTTGGACGCTCTACGAAGAGCGTCTACACCACCAAAACTACCAGGGACTTCAGAATCATAGTACAATGCTTCCATGACTGCCTTGTTCAAGTGTCAACTCTATTTATACCCTTTTTCGGTCCACTTTGGCGTTTCTGTTTTCTTTGGTTGTTTAGGTTCCGACTTTATCGGTGCCTGTTTCATAAAATCCCAACGTTCTTTATGACCAATTAATTCTTGGGGTATGTTACTATCTCTCAAAGCTTCGACCAGCACTTCCCATCCCTTTGGTTGGAAAGATTTTCGTCTTCTAAGTAAATCGTTTAGAAGATCTGTTACATTCGACCCTACCACTGTTTGATCTTTGTAGACTAATTCACCTTTCTCATTCCAAGATATATTTGGGTCACTTCTAATACGATTCAACAACAACTTTCCATTTCTCTTCATTGTCATAGGTACAGAATCGAGAATGTCTTCGTCTTTATTATCTTTCTCGAATTCGACTTTAATTGGTCGAGGAGCCATTACCTTTTGTTGAAATGACAAGTATCTTTGTAAAATTTGATTATATTGAGTCATCTTTTCATCAGCCGAAAGAAAAGGGGCATCGAGAATATCTCTCATTTCTCTATCCAGTGATGAAACAGCCAGTTCATTCGGTTGTCTTGAAGTCTCTTGTAGACGTTCCAATAACGTTCCAATAACCTTGGTTCTACCAAAGCCATCTTCTTTGCATATTTCATCATCCAAAAATAACCTTAAACAGAACCCAATAGTACAGGAGGTAGCAATGCCTCAAAGAATCCCCTTTCTTTTTGTCAGAGGTACCTTTATTTGCCACTGTCCTCACTATTTGTTTCTGACGGACGAGTTTGGTTCTCTGAGCTTTGGTCAGAGGTACTGCTCCCTTCAGTATATTCGAGGCACAGTCACACAAACAAGTAATCAATTCTTTTTCTGCATGTATTAGTATGGATTTGACGAGTGTGGGTTTTGATTTAATAAGAACCATGAGAAGAGCGATGTTGTGCTTGAGACGGTCAGACATGCTTCTGACTCGAGTCAGACTTGTTGCTCCCCTTTTACACTTTTCGGAGGTACACATATTGGGTTTCCCCTGGAAAAATGTGACTTCTTAATCTCATGTGTTCAGGAGTATCTTGTTTGAGATCTATTAAAAGGTAACCATATGGTGTCGAAGTGGCATCTTCAAAAACTTCTCTCAGAAACTTGGAATGACCAGGATACATCTGTGCTGCCAAGTGTGAGATCTGAGAACGATCCCTATGATTTTTAAACAAGATCATGTAATGACTATTGAGAGCTACAGTCCTATGGACTTTATTTTTGTCGAATAAATTTTGAACAATGTACATCACACTAATGTTACGGTGATGACTACCTTTAGTAAATAATCTAGACACTCGAACATCTGCATCCAGCATCAGATCATCCAATATGACTAAACTATCAGATTTTAATTCTTGAGGGAGACCCTCTACGAATTCTACTTGGGGTAAAGTATTGTATAATGGTTGCCATTCACTATAACACCAAATGATGTGACCTGGAACAGGTGATATAATATTTTGAATGTTTTGAATAACCCGATTTACAAAGGATGATTTACCACTACCCGTGGGACCACACAATAAGCAAGTGAATGGATGCTTCCATCGAAGATCCATCTTTGTTGTTCTATGTGGATACTACTTCCTTTTATACCTTTTGGGGAGGTGGTCCCCACTGAACGTGGGTACTACTTCCCTTTTATACCTTTTGGAGAGGTGGTCAATATGACCGTCATCCAAAAAATATTTAAAATTGGCGGCCCTCTGACTTACTGGCTGGGGACAGTTTAAGTTTGTTTGATATTTGTTCAGAAGATAAACATCAAATAACTTAAGCGTCATTACCACCTTTTTTTTCTTGTTTCTTCATTTTATACTTTTTTTCTTCTTTTTTTTCTTTTTTTTATAAAAATCATCTATTTACAACATCTATTTACATCTTCAATTAGAATCCAATTGTAACAGGTTTCTTGACGGTCATGAATTTAATCACCAAATCCATAATACAACGTCTCTGTTCATTTGTGAGAGGTTTCTCGAACATCTCTTCATACTCTTTCTGTACTGGTGGTGGATTCATTCCAGAAGTATTATGGTGCCACAGTAGATGAACAGCATTCTTGTTAACTCTTTCAAGTGCTTCACTAAAACATGTTATAATCTTCTCTTCTTCAGACATCATTAGGAATACATTAAAAATCGCCGTGATTCTCGGTCAAACAGATTACAGCAGTAATTAATTTCTAGGGCACCTGAACGAAAAGGATGTACTTATTGTCGTATTTTGTATGACTCTCACAATTTTGTGGTCAAAATACATGTATACATTGTAACTCAACAATCTCAACTTGACGAAATGACATTTACCAACACTTATAAAATATTTACGTTTTTAATCAGAAAGAATTTTTTAAAAATTCTGACAAATTGCAACATTCCGACACAAACGTACATGTACAAGGGGAGAAAACAGATGAATAAATATCATTTCATCCTCTGACCATCTGCATTCTAATATTTGATTGCCACCTAATGTCAGTAGCAGATGCGACTTAATTACTGTTGATCGCCTGTTACAAGTACTGAATCAATCAGCCACCATGCATTACAATTCTGCGGAAATCGTGATACACTACTGTGTATCAGATGCAATTCTCTGGTGATGTGCTGCACTAACCAAATACGCTATTATTTCAAATTAGTGGAGAATACGGGGCAGAGACTTCTAGTTTTAACTGTGGAAGAGATTTCCAGGTGAAAAAAAGGTGATGAGGCAGATCTTGTATGAGGTGCCTGAGAAACAATATTTGTCTTTTCTTAACCTTAATATTTCCTTTTTCCCTTCAAAATAAACAATGTGAGATCAAATTTGATGTAAATATATTCTGTAATTTTCTGGCCTGGCATTCTTAGGAGTGCTGCATGCCTAGAAAAAGTTGACGAGGGCAATTTTTTTTGCCCCTTCATATTCAGGAATGTCAGACCTGTTTGGGACTGCCTTTAAAATCTAGTATCATTTCGCCCCCTGAGTTTTATTGTGTTCTCCGTGTCTACTGGCACAGAGAACACATTGGAACTCAGGGGACGATTTGTCAATGTTGAATTGATTCACAATAATTCATGACCCATTCAGTATTGCATTTCAATATATCTTTAGTTTAGAAGACAGTCACTATAGCTATCACAGAACTAAATATTTTCCCATAGGCGACCATTATAACTTTCAGGCAGAAAAAAATATGATCGCATCACTTTAATTTTGGCATTCAAATATCTCTGTCAAGTATAACCCTTCAGACAGCTTTTTCAGATCTGAAAACAGGGGGTCATGCAACAAATAAGAGAGAAAAACTGACACAAAGGGAAGTACCAGTCACATGCACATATTTTTCAGGGAATTCCCTACAAAAACACACAAAAAAAGTAAATTGTATTTTTTAGGTCCAAAAGTCATCAAATCACCCTCTTTTTTATCAGGAATCTGACTTGGCTGATCGACTGAACATCCATAGCATTTTTCTTTCATTACAGCGTCAATGTTCTTTTCGTCATAATGAGCATATGCCAAGCAAAGTTCATGTTGCAAGTGAACTTGCCTGAGTTCACTATCAATTTCATCAACGATCAATGGTCGTGGTTGGGATATTCTCACTATGATCTTCTTCTTCAAAGGTGGTTCTTGAATTGGTTCTTTGAAGTCTTCATGGTTAGTAGGTTTAGTGTCTTCAGGAACTTCAGTTAAAGTTGTTTGTTGAGTTTTGATGGCTGCATCTACTTCTTCTATTTGGGACTTCAAGGCATTCCATTCTTCTAAAGATAGAGCAATACCAGTCTTCGTAGGATAAGGTTTCTGGTCTTTTCCCTCAAATTATCTGCTGAGATGAATCTTCAGTTCATCCTGGTACTGGGTGACGTTAGCATAAGTCTGCTTGGTGCCAATTCGGAACATCTTCTCTGGTCAATGGTTCGATCGTGAATGATGTCAAGTCCATGCTTTGCCTAATCTTATATATCTTTGACGGACGTGATTGAAAACATCATCCCAGTTCAACAAATGTTGATTGAGTTTTTGATTCTTGGTTGGGGTTTGTGTTTCTTTCCTATAGGATTATAGGTTAAAGTTGGAAAAATTAGTATACAAGTCAATGGGAAAGAAACACAATACGAATACAGTAATTTGATTGGTTGATTAACTTCGATCTGATTTGTCAGTTTGGCGATGAAACTGCAATCTTGATCCTTAAATTGTAGGATATGGCCCTGTGCGTTTTATTCTGGCTTGGGACAGGTCAAGCTACAAACCTCTGTCCAATGGACATAAGTCAAATAGCTCGAGTGCATTCCCACCCCCTACAGTTCGTATCCTCTTTGAGGGAATTTTTTTTTGTTCATCAGAAAAGAAAAATAATACAACATGTCCAACTTAGCAATTCAGTTTTTCTATCATAAAAAATTCTCATTTCTTTTAAATATTCACAACAAAGAATTTCTTAGTAATGATGATGATGATGATTTACTCCTTTGGTTATACAATAGGGGTAGCCTAAAAGACACCAGGAATAAACTTTTTTTAAAAAAAATGAAATGAAACTAAAAAGTAAAGAAGTATCATCTGATTCCAATAGGTGTAACCTAAAATATACCATGAATCAACATGTTTTTTAAAATAAATGGAACTAAAAAGTTTTGAATGAAACTAAGTTTTGAATGAAACTAAAAAGTAAAGAAGTATCATCTGGTTCCAATAGGTGTAACCTAAAAGATACCATGAATCAACATTTTTTTAAAATAAATGGAACTAAAAAGTTTTGAATGAAACTAAAAAGTAAAGAAGTATCATCTGGTTCCAATAGGTGTAACCTAAAAGATACCATGAATCAACATTTTTTAAAAAATAAATGAAACTAAAAAGTTTTGAATGAAACTAAGTTTTGAATGAAACTAAAAAGTAAAGAAGTATCCTCCACTTCTAATAGGGTTAGCCTAAAGTATACCAGGAACATGATGATGATGATGATAATGATGAAAAAACTCTCTGTATTAGAATAAATAAAAAAAATTGAAAAATCTTTACACTAGAAAAATGTATTACCTTGTAAGACTTGCCATTTAGGGTTTTTTTATGACTGCCATAAAGGACTTTATGAGGACTGCCATAAAGGACTTTTTACTTTGAGAAAAACTTGCCATAAAGGACTTTAGAGAATGCCATAAAGGACTTTAGAGAATGCCATATAGGACTTTATGAGGACTTCCATAAAGGACTTTAGAGAATGCCATAAAGGACTTTAGAGACTGCCATATGGGACTTTATGAGGACTGCCATAAAGGACTTTTTACTTTGAGAAAAACTTCCATAAAGGACTTTATGAGGACTGCCATAAAGTACTTTAGAGAATGCCATATAGAACTTTAAAAATTTGATGAGCCTAATATGATTGAGTAGACCACCTAAAAACCAGATCGGTTTTTAGGAATTTTTTCGGTCAACTAAATAGGACTTTTTTGTAGGCAAAAGCTAGACTTTGTTCAGGTTTAGAAAAATATGACACTCACTCAATTGTTTCTTCTTCAAATCTTTAGTGGTATGGTGCTAACTCCATCTTCTAAAACTCTTCGTTTTGGATAGAAATATGATAGTCCATCTCTGCTCTGCTGGTAGGTATACATAGTGTTGTCATTCATCACAAATCCTCGGTTGATGCCAGATCCACTTTGTTGAGTCTTCAAAACTTGCAAATATCTGTCTTTTGTCAAATCATTGTGGCGTTTGCTGATTCCTTTATAACTGAATTTATTGGTGGCACCGAAACAATAATATGTTTTATTTACTACACAGTCCAACAACGCCGGTTCCTTGCCATTCTGCCTTGAAAAAGCCTGGAGTTCTCCTGTCAAAACGCTTTCTTTCTTGGCAGCATGAGGGTGACAGCCATTCTTTGCATTCTAATTTGGTTTTCACATAATCATCTCTATGGTGATCACAACACTCTGATGGAAACCACTTGTGATTCTCTTAGTAAAATTCTACTCTCTTTTCTGGTTTCACTAATTCATCTATGGATGGTGACGAGGTACATAGATATGCAGAATCTGTGTCCATTTCAGCATATTCGAAATCTTGGCGGTTGATAAAAGTATCGATGACATCATAATAGAAATGAAGCATCCGGAGTTTCGCATACTGGTAAACAAAGAATCCGATGTGAAGTGGCAGATCCAACTTGATGGTCTTCTTGTTCAGTTTGACTTCATATAATGTTTCATCTAATGGATTCAATGCTCTGAAGGACATGTCATTTACAGCTTTGGTGACTTTTTCGTCGTCGCAATAGCACACACGTCGATGCTTCTCTTTGTTGGTGACGGTTTTGCCATATCCAGAATTTCCCAACAGCTTCATTGTGTCGGCAACGACCGACTTGTCAGGGCCAACATCTCCTTGTCTTCTTGCTTCAGATACTTCGTCTCCAAATTTTTCAAAACATCTTCTTGGTTTATATTGGATAACTTGATAGACGTGATCACCTTCAATACCATGCTGGAGGTACCACTGCAGTAAAGGGGTTGCAAACAACATTTTTTCTGCTCCATAGCTTCCGATCAAACTTCTACGGGGTTTCTTCATGATTCCATTCTTCTCGGCAAAGGACTTCATGTGTTCACCAATATCATCTATGGAAATATCTGTATTCTTGAAGATAGGTGTCATCTCTTCAAAGTACTCTTTCAGGTGATCTGGTACATGTATATCACATTCGACCAGTTCACCGGACTTCACTTTGTTCAGTATTTCTTCATCTGTCATCGCACCATCTATTTTGTCTGAAAAGTTCTCTTTCAGGAAGGCTTTGAGTGTGGCATCGGTCTTCTTCATCTCTCTTCACTCACACTCCCATATTCCAATAAGTTTATAGCCCAAATCGGTGATGTACTTTGCATTGGTACGGGTGTCTTGTAACAGTTCTTTCATGGGTTTATCTCTGACTTCATTATGGATGATAGGAAGGCCATTCTTATCTTTCATGCAGGTATGTCCGTGCCAGAAGCAGCCATGGAATTGGTATACAGTCTGTGTCTCTTTGCACCAACCATCAACAGGCAACTGTCTTCGACCAATCATTTTTTCAGCTCCGTTAAACTGATGTCTGATGTGGATGTCATCTCTCATCGATAAAAACTCTAACCATTGTTCAGCCATTTTACCATACTTCATTGGATGTTCTGGTTTAAACTGGTTTTCTTTACGACGTCTAATACTCCAACCCGTTGGCATCTCTTGCATTAGGCACTAAGGATATAATGCATTCGCATCAAAGCCTATATTACTTCAACATGGTTTTGCTTCTTTGCCATATTTTGTTTCTCTGATTCGGGTAACATCTTTCTCGTGGTATCGGTTGAAGATAATTGAAGGTCCACCAACGATATTATCTTTCACTAAGTGATGCAGGTCTTTGTTTGTCTGGTTAAATAATGTGAAGTAAGTGTCATCATTCATGGTCTGGAACAGGTATTTCAACGTGTGACGGTAAACCGGTGGCTCAGACCTAACCCTGGATAACAGTTTAAGTTTGTCATTCAGAGCCATGACTGCCCCACAGGTCTACCAATACGAGATGACAAAGTTAAATTTTAGCACAATAAAATGGACTTTAGGAAAAGAAAGGATCCCAAAACTCCTTACAAATCCATAGATGGATAAAACAAATTGGCAGATACCTGAACAGATCAAGGGAGGCAACTGGGTTAAATACTGTAAATGGGTACCCAAGACATTTCCACCCCAAATCCACTCAGGAACTACCAAGGTCAATGTTGCTCTAGACCTGAATCTAGCAAAAGAAATAAAAGGGACTTCAGATTATAGAAGCCATTTAAGTGATTAAATGATAGTAAGGGTAATGTCTGAATTAATGGGTCAATAGAATGAGATTTAACATCTCAGTATAGCCAAACGAGCATCAGGATGACAGACAACCCTGGAATAGATTACATGTGCACTCTGTATGTCATTCCAGCATTGTGTGTCAGGCCGATTAGTAGGACTTTCTTTTGCTTTCAACCATGCCTCATGAGCACCAAAGACCCTGTCAGGATACTGACACCAGTAGATTACTTAAGTCTACAGCAAATTGAATAAAAAGAATGAAAGTAGGTAAATTTAATCATTTATTTAAATTCTAATCAAACGTTTATTTTATTTACACTATATACAACCTAGGTCATTCACTCACACATTCATACAGACAGGTACAGGACGAAACATAACATTACTTAACATTAACAGGATGAAACATGAAAGTGAACATGTAGATGAGGTGCAGATGAATCATGCACAAAAATGATAGTGATTAATGATGATTAGTAGTTATTATTCCAAGGATGAGCCGATTATAGAAGTCTCATCGTTAGGATAATCACTACCAATCCCTGTAGTCCCAGACTACGAAACTGGTGAATCCCAGATTACACCAAGTTTAAGCCAAATACGGGGTAATGCATTATCTGCTCACAGTCCCCTATTTCTAGACCATGGCAGATATGCTTAATAATGATTATAAAAATATTTTACTAGATACAACTGAAGCAAAACACTTCGGCTTATCTGCCTGTATGCTCCAGCCTGAGTATACAACCCCAAACCATTGTGTTAAATGAATATTTTAACACAAACACATTTTAACTACAATCATCCTGTACAGTGCTGGAAAGAGCCACTTTTCAAACTCCCTCCAGAACTGCACATGATGACCCAAGGGGTATGTCCAATAAGACACAAGTTTACATATAAACTTGGCAGTATTTACCCCTATGGATTCCTGACTGTAGCATGAATCCATAGAATAAACATTGGACCAACCAAAGGGCAGGATTAATTTGGTGATGGGCCAAACAGCAGGAAATGTGATATGCACGGATGGTAAAATACTGTATTTAAATTACAGCTAGTTAAAAAGTATTTGCAGGTGGAGCTTGAGTTGCTGCATGTAGTCGGACAGAGCCATATAATGAGATCCCTCCAACGACACACCACACACCAAACTAGGGTGGGGTGAATACCCATTTGGGTATATGTTTTATAAAATATGGGCTGAGTGGAGCTTGAGGTGTTGTGTGCCGCTGGGAAGAGCCACAGCATGAGATCTTCCCAGTGCCACTCCACACATCAAGCTGGGTGGGCTATAACAGAATTTAAATTTTGCGATGGGGAAACCTTCCAAATTTTTAATTGTTATCTCAGGTTCACTTTCATGAAGGACAAAGTACGGTACTCAGGAATGACAAACAGAAACAGAGAAAACCTAATTACTGACAAGGTTTCCCGAGCCCTAATTCAATCACCGTTGTTTTATACGAGAGGGAGTTTTATGCACATTCATACAAGGGGTATATTAATTTAAAGCCACATTTGGCTCTGGGACATATGAAACCATTGTTACTTAAGTTACTATATCAAACCTGTGTTGATATCACCTAAACATCAAAACTAAATGCTTTGATATATAAGACATTCTGACCCCTTCAGGCTCTGATGTCATACGACTTTTCATACATTTTGGCCTCTTCAGACTCTGATGTCAAAAATATCTGACACATTCTGGCCCCTTCAGGCTCTGATGTTACTCAGGTATTTATAATTTATCTAAAACTTTCACATTTGTGAAATGAGACTAAAAAGGTCTATTTATAGGCACCCAGGGCTTTGGAAGAATATCGAGCAAGGTGAAATGGGTGTTTTCCAAGGAATATTGGTCAGGCTAAAATAAAGGGGCTATATGGACAGTTTACGTAACTTTTAAATGTGGATCTATGTCCTCCTAAGGACAACTACCAAGAACACTAACCAATAAGGATAGTACCCACATTGATTAATCATGGTGGACCCAGCCGGAAAGAGCCATATATGCGAGCTCTCTCCTACAGTCTTCACCATGGTTAATACTTGAAGGTATGAACTTCCTACTAGAATTAGTAAAGGGACCAGTATTAAGCATTATGGGCAAGGGTCATAATTAATTATGATCCTCCCAAAAGGGGGTTAATAGAAATTCCAAATGCTGACTTATATAGCAAATGATTATTTTTTTACGTAAGTCCTAGTCCAAACCAAGAATATAACTCACAAAATCTGTGACACTGTACCGCTCTGGACTGAGCCATATTGGGATCATTGCAGATAGTCCAGCATGGCAAACCATGTGTTGTTATATCTAGGGTTTTTACTAACTATTTCTCATTTTTCATACAATATATGGGCTAGCATGGGGTAAGGGTGGGGCAGTAATCATAATATATGTAAAACTTTTAACTGGACATAATGCAAGCTACTATGAGATGGTGTGGGGTACATTCTAGGAAAGAGCCAAGTTTTTGATTTAAAAGTAATATAAATTATAATGAGACATCATAGGTCCTGTGATATACTACTGGGAACACATTTATCTAAAATTAAATTTTAGGAAGACATTTTACCCATAGGCCAAAAAAAAAGGAATTGAAGTCTGGCCCCGTACAGGCACGGCCTCACACACAAAAGAAAAAGGGGGTGGCTGAAGTCTGGCCCCTTACAGGCACGGCCTCACACACAAAAGAAAAAAAGGGGGAACTGAAGTCTGGCCCCATACAGGCACGGCTTCACACAAAAAAGAAAAAAGGGGGGAACTGAAGTCTGGCCCCATACAGGCACGGCTTCACACAAAAAGGGGACTAGAGGCTGGCCACATACCGGCACTGCTCCGAAAATTGAATAAATAATAAATGGGACTAGAGGAAATTACTCTAACAAAGCATTCCTAAATTCCAATGCTTGTAGTAGGCTGAAATGTGCTTATTTTACTTTTAATGACCAAATAGAAATTTTGTCGATTATCTATGCATCCATTTTGCAGTATAATTACAAAACAGATACATATATAGCAAGCAAAACCTCTATGAAATTCCGTAAAATCTGCCAATCTGCAGGAACCTCTTCTGCCAAAGTCAGTAAGAATTTATACTAAAACTTTAGGTTTTTTTTTTATTAATTCTGCCCAAATTTCCAGAAAAACTCTGCCTATGATTTAAAATTTCTGCAATCTTTGATGGAAATAAATAAATAAAAAAAATAAAACTTACAAGGTTTTGAAATTCCTATCCTTAACTTCGCGTTCCTAAACCAAAATTTTCAGCCCCCCCGCTTACAAACAGTCTTCTGCTTTTATAGTGTAAATTTTCTGCCGGGTCACATGACTTCAGCCAGAATTCCGCAAAGGTCAGACTTTGAACTCTGCAGAACTCTGCCAAAGGCAATCGCCTGACAGACAATTAACACCTAACATAATACTTGTGCGAGACAAACACCGATGCTGGCATAATCCAGTAACGGTATTTATCCCAAACCAAGCATATTACCACTAATTAAAACACTAATTAATCGCTAAATGGGGGAATTACAGTACGGTTCAACTGAAAATCCCAAGTTGACAGGTTAGCTTATAAATAGACCAATATTTCCCAGCAGGCATCACGACAATGGCCGCGTTGTAGAACAGAAATTTTCCTCACATGTACGAATAAAGATGCGAGAATTTAAACCTATAAAGGCACAAGATCAACATTCTTTTATATACAGGATGATAGTACGAACAGAAAGAGTTGTGGCAGCTCAGTCATACCACTGTACACCCAATAGATAAAAATATTTAACCTCCGGTATGCACTGATTACCGCAATAGCGCAATACTAGCGTTACCAAAACCAATACTCCTAATCCTATACACCGGAATCCCCAGAAAGGTCGCATAAGATTGATAAAACACATGGAACAATTTTTGGGAAGAAAAAAAAAATTTACTTGGAATTTAAAAGATAGGGGCATATTGTCACACTACCCTCCCCTAAAAAAACATTTGTGTCCTCACAAATACTATTTTATTACATTACATTGCATTATGAATGAAACAAACCAATTTCCCTCCACAGCTTCACACGAAACTGACGTAAAAGGTCATTCCCATGCGAATCTGAAGATGCAAACTCTTTTTTTTTTTCTTTTTTAAAGAAATACAAGGAAACACCTTGCTGAGATGACAGCACCAGAAGAAGGCCAGACATAAAATTTTAGATGGTGGAAATTGTAATTTTCTAGCCCTGTCATCACTGCAAGAATCCATGAATCTAAATAACATGAAAATCTGAAATAAAAAGGTGGAACATATATACACTTTGATTAGAAAAAATCACATTTAACTATATTTTACTCTTCTGATTTTTTAACACTGTTTACTGACTTGAGTTTTAGTGTGTCGGAAAAAAGGTCTCTCCATGACACTTTTGGTCCAACTTTTGTTATTTTAGATTTCTTTGGCTTTAGTTTATCAGTACATACACTATTATTGTCACTACACTTTCTCTTCTTTTCAGTTTTAATATCTTCAGCTGAGGTTTGAGTTTCCATGGTAAAAAGTGGGTTTTTTGAAGTTGTGTTGGCTAACTTTGTAACAAGTCCATGAATTTCTCTCTCTTGCTTAGTCATCACCTCTGTTGCCTTTATCAAAGCAACTGTTACTGCATTAAGTGTCTTTTCAAAAACAGTTTGCATAGATATGAGTTGGGTTTTTATTGTGCCTACTTCTTTTTTTAGTTCATGAATTTCATTGTCTTTTAGTTTGATAATTGTGTCAATAATTTGATTTCTGTTTTCATCTTCTTTTAGCTTTACTTGTCTCCTGTCTTGCTCGTTTTCTTTATTAAATTCATTTTCAGTTAAATTTAGTGGTTGCACCAACTGTTCTAAAAAGTCATTGTCTTCATTGGTTGTGAGATCAAGTCCCGAGAAGTCTATTTCCTGAATTGCATTGTTAATTGTTTCATTTTCAGGTTCGGTTACATCTTTTGCTTTTACTACACTATTTATTTGTATTGTACTTTTCACTTTCTTCCGCTCACTCCACTTTGTCTGGGATGCTTCCTTAGTTTGCGTGATAATGTCTACACCCTCTTTAACAATATAAGGGGATTTAGGAGTCCTTCGGTACCCCTCTTTGTTTAGAGTTACGCCCATTGTTTTGAATTTTTTTTATTTCTTCTAAATGTAGCGGGTATATGGTTTTATGCTTTTCGTAGGATTTCTCATTGAAGGCCTTGAAACGGCACAGTCCACAACTAAATGGCGCTTCCTCCACTTCAACATGCTTGGTTAGGAAGTGCTGAAATGTTTTCGACTTCTCGCCACTGTACTGACACCTGCTGCAACTATACATCCTCCCTCTCTTTATGGATTCCATATTCTAAAACAAAGGGGAATGTTCTTCAATAGGTGTTAGGCGTTATACTTTCTACATTAAACATGGAACATAAACAACATTCAACATCTATACATATAACATGGAACAGATAATATGTATTGTCATCTTTACTTAATAATATTAGGATCATCAACTGAAAGTCTTCATTTATACTTTTTAATTGCTTTTTTTACCCACTTGGGCTCATACTCTCCTCGGTAGGGCTTCAGTTTATCGTGATTGACTACTTTACACTTTCCGAGATTATTTATTTGGATTAAATAATTTAGGTCTGATATTTTCTTCAAAATTGCACCTGGTCCTACGTACATGGGTTGCAGTTTCTCACGTGCTCCAACTTTCCGAGTCTCATTCAAAATCCACACAGGATCTCCCACTTCATAATGCATCAAGTTTACTTTTGCATCATACACACTTTTCTGTCGTTTTGCTGATTTTTTGAGGTGCTCTCTGGCAATTGTATAGGCATGACTCAGTCGCTCTCTCAGATTTTCCACATACTCTCCATAGGAGGTGAAAGGTTCATCAATCTTACATCTTTCCAAACCAAACATCATTTCTGCAGGAAGCCTTACTTCCCTTCCTAACATTAATAAATTGGGAGTCAGACCAGTACTCTCATTAGGTGTGGCTCTATAGGCAGCAGCTAAACAACCTAAATTGAGGTCCCAGTCAGTTTGTTCCCCTTTTAGATAGGCTTTGACCATCCTTATGAGGGTTTTATTAAATCTTTCTACTTGCCCATTGCACTTAGGGTTTTGAGCAGAGGTCCGGGTCTTTCTGATTTCCAATAATTCACACATCTTTTTGAAAACATCACTCTCATAATTTCTTCCCTGGTCACTGTGCAAACTCAAGGGACATCCATACCTGCCCACTACTTCATTGAGTATTTTGTTTGCACAGGTTTGGGCTGACTGGTCAGGCACTGGAAATATTTCAACCCATTTAGTAAAGTGATCTGTAACTACCAGAATGTATTTGTTCCCTCTGGGTGTACGAGGTAATGGACCAATTACATCTGTGGCCATTCTATCTAATGGTGCACCAACATTCATTGTTCCAAGAGGTGCCTTAGGATTTTTTATTGGAGGTTTTATGGCTTCACATCTATCGCATTTCATCACCCAGTTTCGAACATCTATTCTGAGCTCAAACCAGTAAAAATGCTGCAGGGTCTTCTCAGTTGTCTTTTTATGACCCAGGTGACCTGAAATTATTGTGTCGTGCATTTGATATATAACTTCACTCCTCATCTGTTTGGGTACTATCAGCTGTAAAAACTTCCCGGTACCATCAGGCTTTTGGAAGACTTTAAATAATAGAGCATCTTTTATTTCTAAGGCATCCCAGATAAGCCAGTAGTGACGTGTGGCTGGACTGAGTGTTACCACTTCATTATGGGCTGGTCTTATGCCCTTCTGTTTGGCCCTCAAAATAGGCCTGATGTCTCCGTCATTTTCTTGCATCTGCCTGATTTGTCTCTGGCTAAAACAGGGTTTATAAGGAAGAAAAGTTAACTCCTCTTTTACTTCCTGTTCATCACTTGTCTGACATATTGGATGTGGGGGTGGTTTATCTGACGACCTTGTTTTCACCCGCTTGGTGTTCTGCAGGGAAAGGTTTTCGCCCTGGTCAATTTTCTTATCATCATTCAGCATATATTTCTGACACATTTCTTCTGCACCTCTTTTGCATTTTTTACATGGACCACATTTTAATGTTTCCATCATGTCTTCCTCAGCACACGAGCATTTCCATGGATTGGGACATCTTGACATGCCATCTGCATTGTTGTGTTTATTACCTTTTCGATAGGATATGGAAAAATCATAGGCAGATAAAATTTCAATCCATCTTGCTATTCTTCCCTTTGGTTCTTTGAATCCAAAGAGCCAGATCAACGCCTGATGGTCAGTTCTTACTTCAAAGGTTCTGCCCAAAAGGTACTGACGGAAGTATTCCACAAAGTATCTAAGAGCTAACAGCTCCTTGTCAGTTACACAGTAGTTCTTCTCTGCTTTGTTCAGTGAGCGACTAGCATATGCAATTACTCTCTCTTCTCCCTCTTGCATCTGACTGAGAACAGCCCCTATTCCTAGATCGCTGGCATCTGTATCTAAGATGAATTTTCCATCGTCCCTAGGGTAGGACATTACATCTGGACTTGTTAAAACTGCTTTCAATCTTTCAAATGATTTCTGACACTTTTCGTCCCATTTGAACTTTACACCTTTCTTAGTTAGCTCGACCATCAGCCTGATCTTCCTCAAATGTTCTGCCAAATACAGCAAAATCGTCGATGTATATCAGGCATGTCAACCACTGTAATCCCTGTAAAGCCAATTCCATTGCTCTTTGGAATGAAGGAGCACTGTTACAGAGACCAAATGGCATCATTTTATATTCAAACAGACCATATTTGGTGACAAATGCTGTTTTGGGTATGTCCTCATTCTTGACTGGTATCTGGTGGTAACCTGAGGTTAGGTCAAATGTAGAAAACAAACTTGAACCAGCCACTGCATCCAAACAGTCCCTAATCCGTGGGAGGGGAAAAGCATCTTTCTTGGTCATGGCATTAACCTTTCTGTAATTGACACACAGTCGCAGCTTTCCATTTTTCTTAGGCACCAAGACTATTGGCGAAGCCCATGGTGAAGTAGACTTCCTAATTACATCTTGCTCTAGTAAATGTTTGATCGTCTTTTCTAACTCATTGGCATAAGCCATGGGTACTCTTCTGGGTAACTGCTTGATTGGTGGCTCATTTCCTGTGTCTATTGTGTGCTCAACAAGACTCGTCCGCCCTAAATCATCCTCATTCTTAGAAAATACATCTTGAAATTCTGAGAGTAAGTTTCTAACAGCTCCAGCTTCATTTTCCGTTCTACCCATGGTAGCGTCTTCGTATAGAGATTTCAAATGTTCAGGGAACTGGTCTGTTTTACTATATGTTCCTTCACTGTTTGAGCCCCTTTTCCGCACCTTATCTTCAGTTCTACAATTTGTAGTTTTAATTCTCCTTGCAGAGTTCACATTTTCAACTTCAGTCACATCTTCACAAGGGAATAATTCAAAATGTCTCCCCTGAGTTGCTTCTGCATGCCCCATCACTAAGTCTTGATTATGCGATATTTCAGTCCGAGTAGGATTTATCACTCTAACTTTATGGGTACAGTTTTCCATACTGGTCAGACTACTGGCCATATACACTGGGTATCTCTCAAGAAATGTTTCTGCAGGCTCAATGATCACTTCATTTATACCTTCATTATTCCCATCAATAAATACATCTAAAATACATTCTGTGTAAGGTGGTATGGAGTAACGATCAGCAGCTCTGACTCTACCTATCCTACCAGGTACACCAACTTGAATGCATTTTATAGGCATCCCTTGCAGGTAAATTAGACCTTTACTCAACATCAAATCAGCAGGTCCATCTGCTTGGTTTTGTAAAACATCTATACCCAGTAAGGCATCATCTTCAATATCAGCCACTATTGCTTCATTATACAACATAAGAGTTCCTAGACTAATGTGGAACTTTCCACTTCCATATTCTTTGAGTGGTTTTCCATTGGCTCCTGTCAGAGTGGCTGAACCTTTCAAGCGTGGTTTACTCTTTTGTGGCAATCTGTCAAATAACTTCTTAGAAATAATAGTTTTGGTGGCACCAGTATCAGCAGTAAATATTACATTGATTCCCTCTACTGCACCTTCTATATAAATACCATCATATTTAGGCATCTTTAGTTTAACTTCATGAATGGGAAATGATTGGTTGTTGTCTAAGCTGCTACTTCTCATTGGGGCCTTACACTGTTCAACTGACTGTCGGCCCTTGTTGTCAGTCTTTGACAGTTTAAATGACTGTTTACATCGTAACTAGTTTGCCTCTCCAAGCTGTCCTTATTTCTCATGGGCCTATGCAACTTCTGTCTTGATTCATCAGTTGGACTCAATAGTGGTCTGACTGCATTCTTACCTCCTGGTCTAGCAAAATTAAACTTCTGTGGGCAATCACGAGCCCAGTGACCAAGACATTGGCAGTAAAAACACTTGCTCTTGTCACCACTTTCATCATTGTTTTTCTTCTTTTGGATTTTAGTTTCATTTTCTCTCTCTAATTTGGCAATATGTTCCAACAGCTCCTTTATGACCTCAGGGCTCACATTGGATGTGTCTGATACCTCATCATTTTTATTAGATACCTTCTTTACCTTGGAACCCATCATTTTCATATCTTTGACCTCGGGAACCTGGAATGCTCTATTGTCTAAGGTAGGGTCAGCAGATACTTGCCTCATTGGGCGTCTTTTCTTTCTCTCATAATAAGGCTCATAAGAGGATGCCATCGATTTTTGCCTCATTTCAGAGAAATTAACCACATAACTAACAGCCTCATCTATATTTCTAGGTTCTTTCACAAATTCCACATGGAAACGTGCTCTGTCATCTATAAGACCATCTAAGAAACGTCTCAATAAATCCTCATTTCTTGTTTCTCCCACTCTGTTGGGATGTGCCCTGGTATACAGACTCTTCAATTCCGCTGCATACTCCTCAACTCCTTCATTTGGTTCTTGGCATCTTTTACTCAATTGCGCAATGTACGTCTTTGTAGTTTCTACAACTCAATATCTACTTTCTAATTCAGCTATAAGTAGCTGGTAATTACTCAGCACCCTCTGAGGTAATTGGCCATACACAAAGTCCCCAGCAGGACCCTGCAGTCTGGGAAGGAGTTCATCTAATTTGGTACAATCTAACCAATTCTTTCTATTTGCAACGACATTGAAACGGTTGAACCAAACTTTCCACGGCTCTTTACCAGTGAAAATAGGCAATTTAGTACCCATGTTTACACCCAGACGCTCTTTGGCAGGCATTCCTACTTGCGCCTCAAAACTGTCCTCACTTTGAACTTCAACCTCACTCTCTTCTAAACTGGCTTCATTATGACAGCTTTTAAACTGTCTGCTACACTCTCGTCTATCAATTTGAGCATTCTTGCATGACACATCATTAGGGGTTAAAGCAGTAATTAGGCCTTGCATCATATTCTGCATGCTTTCTGCCATATTAACTGACACCTCTTTCATAGCTTCTCTCATAGCATCATTTATTACTTTAGAGACCTCTTTAATTGATTTATCATCAGCTCTCATTTCATCACATTGCTGAGGGTAATGATCACCCTCTGCCATATTCCCACACTCGGCCACAGGGACATCATTTGCTGCTTGTGGCACAAGAGCATCATTCTCCCCAGGCAACATTAAATTATCACTTTCCTTATTTGTTATTCCTCTGTTTACTCTATCATCATTTTCATTTCTGACAACCTCAACCTCCCTGTCCTGGGCTTCATCATTATCTGGTTTGTTTCCATTGTTTAAGAGTTTTTTAAGTGCTAACCTATTGCTTTTTCTGTCCATATTTAAACTTTCAAATTTAAAACTGTCAGTTTATATCACTATTTTGTATTAATGTTGATACTGATTGTATCACTTTCTGAAAGAAAACAACCCCAAGTACAAATAACATGAACAATAACAAACACAAAACATTACAAAACAGACATAGGCTCGTATCGCTGGATTCAACTAAATGTAGAGGAATCCCACTTCCGGACACCAAATATATGTAACGGTAAACCGGTGGCTCAGACCTAACCCTGAATAACAGTTTAAGTTTGTCATTCAGAGCCATGACTGCCCCACAGGTCTACCAATACGAGATGACAAAGTTAAATTTTAGCACAATAAAATGGACTTTAGGAAAAGAAAGGATCCCAAAACTCCTTACAAATCCATAGATGGATAAAACAAATTGGCAGATACCTGAACAGATCAAGGGAGGCAACTGGGTTAAATATTGTAAATGGGTACCCAAGACATTTCCACCCCAAATCCACTCAGGAACTACCAAGGTCAATGTTGCTCTAGGCCTGAATCCAGCAAAAGAAATAAAAGGGACTTCAGATTATAGAAGCCATTTAAGTGATTAAATGATAGTAAGGGTAATGTCTGAATTAATGGGTCAATAGAATGAGATTTAACATCTCAGTATAGCTAAACGAGCATCAGGATGACAGACAACCCTGGAATAGATTACATGTGCACTCTGTATGTCATTCCAGCATTGTGTGTCAGGCCGATTAGTAGGACTTTGTTTTGCTTTCAACCATGCCTCATGAGCACCAAAGACCCTGTCAGGATATCGACACCAGTAGATTACTTAAGTCTACAGCAAATTGAATAAAAAGAATGAAAGTAGGTAAATTTAATCATTTATTTAAATTCTAATCAAACATTTATTTTATTTACACTATATACAACCTAGGTCATTCACTCACACATTCATACAGACAGGTACAGGACGAAACATAACATTACTTAACATTAACAGGATGAAACATGAAAGTGAACATGTAGATGAGGTGCAGATCAATCATGCACAAAAATGATATTGATTAATGATGATTAGTAGTTATTATCCCAAGGATGAGCCGATTATAGAAGTCTCATCGTTAGGATAATCACTACCAATCCCTGTAGTCCCAGACTACGAAACTGGTGAATCTCAGATTACACCAAGTTTAAGCCAAATACGGGGTAATGCATTATCTGCTCACAGTCCCCTATTTCTAGACCATGGCAGATATGCTTAATAATGATTATAAAAATCTTTTACTAGATACAACTGAAGCAAAACACTTCGGCTTATCTGCCTGTATGCTCCAGCCTGAGTATACAACCCCAAACCATTGTGTTAAATGAATATTTTAACACAAACACATTTTAACTACAATCATCCTGTACAGTGCTGGAAAGAGCCACTTTTCAAACTCCCTCCAGAACTGCACATGATGACCCAAGGGGTATGTCCAATAAGACACAAGTTTACATATAAACTTGGCAGTATTTACCCCTATGGATTCCTGTCTGTAGCATGAATCCATAGAATAAACATTGGACCAACCAAAGGGCAGGATTAATTTGGTGATGGGCCAAACAGCAGGAAATGTGATATGCACGGATGGTAAAATACTGTATTTAAATTACAGCTAGTTAAAAAGTATTTGCAGGTAGAGCTTGAGTTGCTGCATGTAGTCGGAAAGAGCCATATAATGAGATCCCTCCAACGACACACCACACACCAAACTAGGGTGGGGTGAATACCCATTTGGGTATATGTTTTATAAAATATGGGCTGAGTGGAGCTTGAGGTGTTGTGTGCTGCTGGGAAGAGCCACAGCATGAGATCTTCCCAGTGCCACTCCACACATCAAGCTGGGTGGGCTATAACAGAATTTAAATTTTGCGATGGGGAAAACTTCCAAATTTTTAATTGTAATCTCAGGTTCACTTTCATGAAGGACAAAGTACGGTACTCAGGAATGACAAACAGAAATAGAGAAAACCTAATTACTGACAAGGTTTCCTGAGCCCTAATTCAATCACCGTTGTTTTATACGAGAGGGAGTTTTATGCACATTCATACAAGGGGTATATTAATTTAAAGCCACATTTGGCTCTGGGACATATAAAACCATTGTTACTTAAGTAACTATATCAAACCTGTGTTGATATCACCTAAACATCAAAACTAAATGCTTTGATATATAAGACATTCTGACCCCTTCAGGCTCTGATGTCATACGACTTTTCATACATTCTGGCCTCTTCAGACTCTGATGTCAAAAATATCTGACACATTCTGGCCCCTTCAGGCTCTGATGTTACTCAGATATATATAATTTATTTAAAACTTTCACATTTGTGAAATGAGACTAAAAAGGTCTATTTATAGGCACCCAGGGCTTTGGAAGAATATCGAGCAAGGTGAAATGGGTGCTTTCCAAGGAATATTGGTCAAGCTAAAATAAAGGGGCTATATGGACAGTTTACGTAACTTTTAAATGTGGATCTATGTCCTCCTAAGGACAACTACCAAGAACACTAACCAATAAGGATAGTACCCACATTGATTAATCATGGTGGACCCAGCCGGAAAGAGCCATATATGCGAGCTCTCTCCTACAGTCTTCACCATGGTTAATACTTGAAGGTATGAACTTCCTACTAGAATTAGTAAAGGGACCAGTATTAAGCATTATGGGCAAGGGGCATAATTAATTATGATCCTCCCAAAAGGGGGCTAATAGAAATTCCAAATGCTGACTTATATAGCAAATGATTATTTTTTTATGGAAGTCCTAGGCCAAACCAAGAATATAACTCACAAAATCTGTGACACTGTACCGCTCTGGACTGAGCCGTATTGGGATCATTGCAGATAGTCCAGCATGGCAAACCATGTGTTGTTATATCTAGGGTTTTTACTAACTATTTCTCATTTTTCATACAATATATGGGCTAGCATGGGGTAAGGGTGGGGCAGTAATCATAATGTATGTAAAACTTTTAACTGGACATAATGCAAGCTACTATGAGATGGTGTGGGGTACATTCTAGGAAAGAGCCAAGTTTTTGATTTAAAAGTAATATAAATTATAATGAGACATCATAGGTCCTGTGATATACTACTGGGAACACATTTATCTAAAATTAAATTTTAGGAAACATTTTACCCATAGGCCAAAAAAAAAGGAATTGAAGTCTGGCCCCGTACAGGCACGGCCTCACACACAAAAGAAAAAGGGGGTGGCTGAAGTCTGGCCCCTTACAGGCACGGCCTCACACAAAACAAAAAAGGGGGGAACTGAAGTCTGGCCCCATACAGGCATGGCTTCACACAAAAAAGAAAAAAGGGGGGAACTGAAGTCTGGCCCCTTACAGGCACGGCCTCACACACAAAAGAAAAAAGGGGGGAACTGAGGTCTGGCCCCATACAGGCACGGCTTCACACAAAAAAGAAAAAAGGGCGGAACTGAAGTCTGGCCCCATACAGGCACGGCTTCACACAAAAAGGGGACTAGAGGCTGGCCACATACCGGCACTGCTCCGAAAATTGAATAAATAATAAATGGGACTAGAGGAAATTACTCTAACAAATCATTCCTAAATTCCAATGCTTGTAGTAGGCTGAAATGTGCTTATTTTACTTTTAATGACCAAATAGAAATTTTGTCGATTATCTATGCATCCATTTTGCAGTATAATTACAAAACAGATACATATATAGCAAGCAAAACCTCTATGAAATTCCGTAAAATCTGCCAATCTGCAGGAACCTCTTCTGCCAAAGTCAGTAAGAATTTATACTAAAACTTTAGGTTTTTTTTTTATTAATTCTGCCCAAATTTCCAGAAAAACTCTGCCTATGATTTAAAATTTCTGCAATCTTTGATGGAAATAAATAAATAAAAAAAATAAAACTTACAAGGTTTTGAAATTCCTATCCTTAACTTCGCGTTCCTAAACCAAAATTTTCAGCCCCACCGCTTACAAACAGTCTTCTGCTTTTCTAGTGTAAATTTTCTGCCGGGTCACATGACTTCAGCCAGAATTCTGCAAAGGTCAGACTTTGAACTCTGCAGAACTCTGCCAAAGGCAATCGCCTGACAGACAATTAACACCTAACATAATACTTGTGCGAGACAAACTCCGATGCTGGCATAATCCAGTAATGGTATTTATTTCAAACCAAGCATATTACCACTAATTAAAACACTAATTAATCGCTAAATGGGGGAATTACAGTACGGTTCAACTGAAAATCCCAAGTTGACAGGTTAGCTTATAAATAGACCAATATTTCCCAGCAGGCATCACGACAATGGCCGCGTTGTAGAACAGAAATTTTCCTCACATGTACGAATAAAGATGCGAGAATTTAAACCTATAAAGGCACAAGATCAACATTCTTTTATATACAGGATGATAGTACGAACAGAAAGAGTTGTGGCAGCTCAGTCATACCACTGTACACCCAATAGATAAAAATATTTGACCTCCGGTATGCACTGATTACCGCAATAGCGCAATACTAGCGTTACCAAATCCAATACTCCTAATCCTATACACCGGAATCCCCAGAAAGGTCGCATAAGATTGATAAAACACATGGAACAATTTTTGGGAAGAAAAAAAAAATTTACTTGGAATTTAAAAGATAGGGGCATATTGTCACACTACCCTCCCCTAAAAAAACATTTGTGTCCTCACAAATACTATTTTATTACATTACATTGCATTATGAATGAAACAAACCAATTTCCCTGCACAGCTTCACATGAAACTGACGTAAAAGGTCATTCCCATGCGAATCGGAAGATGCAAACTCTTTTTTTTTTTTTCTTTTTTAAAGAAATACAAGGAAACACCTTGCTGAGATGACAGCACCAGAAGAAGGCCAGACATAAAATTTTAGATGGTGGAAATTGTAATTTTCTAGCCCTGTCATCACTGCAAGAATCCATGAATCTAAATAACATGAAAATCTGAAATAAAAAGGTGGAACATATATACACTTTGATTAGAAAAAATCACATTTAACTATATTTTACTCTTCTGATTTTTTAACACTGTTTACTGACTTGAGTTTTAGTGTGTCGGAAAAAAGGTCTCTCCATGACACTTTTGGTCCAACTTTTGTTATTTTAGATTTCTTTGGCTTTAGTTTATCAGTACATACACTATTATTGTCACTACACTTTCTCTTCTTTTCAGTTTTAATATCTTCAGCTGAGGTTTGAGTTTCCATGGTAAAAAGTGGGGTTTTTGAAGTTGTGTTGGCTAACTTTGTAACAAGTCCATGAATTTCTCTCTCTTGCTTAGTCATCACCTCTGTTGCCTTTATCAAAGCAACTGTTACTGCATTAAGTTTCTTTTCAAAAACAGTTTGCATAGATATGAGTTGGGTTTTTATTGTGCCTACTTCTTTTTTTAGTTCATGAATTTCATTGTCTTTTAGTTTGATAATTGTGTCAATAATTTGATTTCTGTTTTCATCTTCTTTTAGCTTTACTTGTCTCCTGTCTTGCTCGTTTTCTTTATTAAATTCATTTTCAGTTAAATTTAGTGGTTGCACCAACTGTTCTAAAAAGTCATTGTCTTCATTGGTTGTGAGATCAAGTCCCGAGAAGTCTATTTCCTGAATTGCATCGTTAATTGTTTCATTTTCAGGTTCGGTTACATCTTTTGCTTTTACTACACTATTTATTTGTATTGTACTTTTCACTTTCTTCCGCTCACTCCACTTTGTCTGAAATGCTTCCTTAGTTTGCGTGATAATGTCTACACCCTCTTTAACAATATAAGGGGATTTAGGAGTCCTTCTGTACCCCTCTTCATTTAGAGTTACGCCCATTGTTTTGAATTTTTTTATTTTTTCTAAATGTAGCGGATATATGGTTTCATGCTTTTCGTAGGATTTCTCATTGAAGGCCTTGAAATGGCACAGTCCACAACTAAATGGCGCTTCCTCCACTTCAACATGCTTGGTTAGGAAGTGCTGAAATGTTTTCGACTTCTCGCCACTGTACTGACACCTGCTGCAACTATACATCCTCCCTCTCTTTATGGATTCCATATTCTAAAACAAAGGGGAATGTTCTTCAATAGGTGTTAGGCGTTATACTTTCTACATTAAACATGGAACATAAACCACATTCAACATCTATACATATAACATGGAACAGATAATATGTATTGTCATCTTTACTTAATAATATTAGGATCATCAACTGAAAGTCTTCATTTATACTTTTTAATTGCTTTTTTTACTGACTTGGGCTCATACTCTCCTCGGTAGGGCTTCAGTTTATCGTGATTGACTACTTTACACTTTCCGAGATTATTTATTTGGATTAAATAATTTAGGTCTGATATTTTCTTCAAAATTGCACCTGGTCCTACGTACATGGGTTGCAGTTTCTCACATGCTCCAACTTTCTGAGTCTCATTCAAAATCCACACAGGATCTCCCACTTCATAATGCATCAAGTTTACTTTTGCATCATACACACTTTTCTGTCGTTTTGCTGATTTTTTGAGGTGCTCTCTGGCAATTGTATAGGCATGACTCAGTCACTCTCTCAGATTTTCCACATACTCTCCATAGGAGGTGAAAGGTTCATCAATCTTTCATCTTTCCAAACCAAACATCATTTCTGCAGGAAGCCTTACTTCCCTTCCTAACATTAATAAATTGGGAGTCAGACCAGTACTCTCATTAGGTGTGGCTCTATAGGCAGCAGCTAAACAACCTAAATTGAGGTCCCAGTCAGTTTGTTCCCCTTTTAGATAGGCTTTGACCATCCTTATGAGGGTTTTATTAAATCTTTCTACTTGCCCATTGCACTTAGGGTTTCGAGCAGAGGTCCGGGTCTTTCTGATTTCCAATAATTCACACATCTTTTTGAAAACATCACTCTCATAATTTCTTCCCTGGTCACTGTGCAAACTCAAGGGACATCCATACCTGCCCACTACTTCATTGAGTATTTTGTTTGCACAGGTTTGGGCTGACTGGTCAGGCACTGGAAATATTTCAACCCATTTAGTAAAGTGATCTGTAACTACCAGAATGTATTTGTTCCCTCTGGGTGTACGAGGTAATGGACCAATTACATCTGTGGCCATTCTATCTAATGGTGCACCAACATTCATTGTTCCAAGAGGTGCCTTAGGATTTTTTATTGGAGGTTTTATGGCTTCACATCTATCGCATTTCATCACCCAGTTTCGAACATCTATTCTGAGCTCAAACCAGTAAAAATGCTGCAGGGTCTTCTCAGTTGTCTTTTTATGACCCAGGTGACCTGAAATTATTGTGTCGTGCATTTGATATATAACTTCACTCCTCATCTGTTTGGGTACTATCAGCTGTAAAAACTTCCCGGTACCATCATGCTTTTGGAAGACTTTAAATAATAGAGCATCTTTTATTTCTAAGGCATCCCAGATAAGCCAGTAGTGACGTGTGGCTGGACTGAGTGTTACCACTTCATTATGGGCTGGTCTTATGCCCTTCTGTTTGGCCCTCAAAATAGGCCTGATGTCTCCGTCATTTTCTTGCATCTGCCTGATTTGTCTCTGGCTAAAACAGGGTTTATAAGGAAGAAAAGTTAACTCCTCTTTTACTTCCTGTTCATCACTTGTCTGACATATTGGATGTGGGGGTGGTTTATCTGACGACCTTGTTTTCACCCGCTTGGTGTTCTGCAGGGAAAGGTTTTCGCCCTGGTCAATTTTCTTATCATTCAGCATATATTTCTGACACATTTCTTCTGCACTTCTTTTGCATTTTTTACATGGACCACATTTTAATGTTTCCATCATGTCTTCCTCAGCACACGAGCATTTCCATGGATTGGGACATCTTGACATGCCATCTGCATTGTTGTGTTTATTACCTTTTCGATAGGATATGGAAAATTCATAGGCAGATAAAATTTCAATCCATCTTGCTATTCTTCCCTTTGGTTCTTTGAATCCAAAGAGCCAGATCAACGCCTGATGGTCAGTTCTTACTTCAAAGGTTCTGCCCAAAAGGTACTGACGGAAGTATTCCACAAAGTATCTAAGAGCTAACAGCTCCTTGTCAGTTACACAGTAGTTCTTCTCTGCTTTGTTCAGTGAGCGACTAGCATATGCAATTACTCTCTCTTCTCCCTCTTGCATCTGACTGAGAACAGCCCCTATTCCTAGATCACTGGCATCTGTATCTAAGATGAATTTTCCATCGTCCCTAGGGTAGGACATTACATCTGGACTTGTTAAAACTGCTTTCAATCTTTCAAATGATTTCTGACACTTTTCGTCCCATTTGAACTTTACACCTTTCTTAGTTAGCTCGACCATCAGCCTGATCTTCCTCAAATGTTCTGCGAAATACAACAAAATCGTCGATGTATATCAGGCATGTCAACCACTGTAATCCCTGTAAAGCCAATTCCATTGCTCTTTGGAACGAAGGAGCCCTGTTACAGAGACCAAATGGCATCATTTTATATTCAAACAAACCATATTTGGTGACAAATGCTGTTTTGGGTATGTCCTCATTCTTGAGTGGTATCTGGTGGTAACCTGAGGTTAGGTCAAATGTAGAAAACAAACTTGAACCAGCCACTGCATCCAAACAGTCCCTAATCCGTGGGAGGGGAAAAGCATCTTTCTTGGTCACGGCATTAACCTTTCTGTAATCGACACACAGTCGCAGCTTTCCATTTTTCTTAGGCACCAGGACTATTGGCGAAGCCCATGGTGAAGTAGACTTCCTAATTACATCTTGCTCTAGTAAATGTTTGATCGTCTTTTCTAACTCATTGGCATAAGCCATGGGTACTCTTCTGGGTAACTGCTTGATTGGTGGCTCATTTCCTGTGTCTATTGTGCGCTCAACAAGACTCGTCCACCCTAAATCATCCTCATTCTTAGAAAATACATCTTGAAATTCTGAGAGTAAGTTTCTAACAGCTCCAGCTTCATTTTCCGTTCTACCCATGGTAGCGTCTTCGTATAGAGATTTCAAATGTTCAGGGAACTGGTCTGTTTTACTATATGTTCCTTCACTGTTTGAGCCCCTTTTCCGCACCTTATCTTCAGTTCTACAATTTGTAGTTTTAATTCTCCTTGCAGAGTTCACATTTTCAACTTCAGTCACATCTTCACAAGGGAATAATTCAAAATGTCTCCCCTGAGTTGCTTCTGCATGCCCCATCACTAAGTCTTGATTATGCGATATTTCAGTCCAAGTAGGATTTATCACTCTAACTTTATGGGTACAGTTTTCCATACTGGTCAGACTACTGGCCATATACACTGGGTATCTCTCAAGAAATGTTTCTGCAGGCTCAATGATCACTTCATTTATACCTTCATTATTCCCATCAATAAATACATCTATAATACATTCTGTGTAAGGTGGTATGGAGTAATGATCAGCAGCTCTGACTCTACCTATCCTACCAGGTACACCAACTTGAATGCATTTTATAGGCATCCCTTGCAGGTAAATTAGACCTTTACTCAACATCAAATCAGCAGGTCCATCTGCTTGGTTTTGTAAAACATCTATACCCAGTAAGGCATCATCTTCAATATCAGCCACTATTGCTTCATTATACAACATAAGAGTTCCTAGACTGATGTGGAACTTTCCACTTCCATATTCTTTGAGTGGTTTTCCATTGGCTCCTGTCAGAGTGGCTGAACCTTTCAAGCGTGGTTTACTCTTTTGTGGCAATCTGTCAAATAACTTCTTAGAAATAATAGTTTTGGTGGCACCAGTATCAGCAGTAAATATTACATTGATTCCCTCTACTGCACCTTCTATATAAATACCATCATATTTAGGCATCTTTAGTTTAACTTCATGAATGGGAAATGATTGGTTGTTGTCTAAGCTGCTACTTCTCATTGGGGCCTTACACTGTTCAACTGACTGTCGGCCCTTGTTGTCAGTCTTTGACAGTTTAAATGACTGTTTACATCGTAACTAGTTTGCCTCTCCAAGCTGTCCTTATTTCTCATGGGCCTATGCAACTTCTGTCTTGATTCATCAGTTGGACTCAATAGTGGTCTGACTGCATTCTTACCTCCTGGTCTAGCAAAATTAAACTTCTGTGGGCAATCACGAGCCCAGTGACCAAGACACTGGCAGTAAAAACACTTGCTCTTGTCACCACTTTCATCATTGTTTTTCTTCTTTTGGATTTTAGTTTCATTTTCTCTCTCTAATTTGGCAATACGTTCCAACAGCTCCTTTATGACCTCAGGGCTCACATTGGATGTGTCTGATACCTCATCATTTTTATTAGATACCTTCTTTACCTTGGAACCCATCATTTTCATATCTTTGACCTCGGGAACCTGGAATACTCTATTGTCTAAGGTAGGGTCAGCAGATACTTGCCTCATTGGGCGTCTTTTCTTTCTCTCATAATAAGGCTCATAAGAGGATGCCATCGATTTTTGCCTCATCTCAGAGAAATTAACCACATAACTAACAGCCTCATCTATATTTCTAGGTTCTTTCACAAATTCCACATGGAAACATGCTCTGTCATCTATAAGACCATCTAAGAAACGTCTCAATAAATCCTCATTTCTTGTTTCTCCCACTCTGTTGGGATGTGCCCTGGTATACAGACTCTTCAATTCTGCTGCATACTCCTCAACTCTTTCATTTGGTTCTTGGCATCTTCTACTCAATTGCGCAATGTACGTCTTTGTAGTTTCTACAACTCGATATCTACTTTCGAATTCAGCTATAAGTAGCTGGTAATTACTCAGCACCCTCTGAGGTAATTGGCCATACACAAAGTCCCCAGCAGGACCCTGCAGTCTGGGAAGGAGTTCATCTAATTTGGTACAATCTAACCAATTCTTTCTATTTGCAACGGCATTGAAACGGTTGAACCAAACTTTCCACGGCTCTTTACCAGTGAAAATAGGCAATTTAGTACCCATGTTTACACCCAGACGCTCTTTGGCAGGCATTCCTACTTGCGCCTCAAAACTGTCCTCACTTTGAACTTCAACCTCACTCTCTTCTAAACTGGCTTCATTATAACAGCTTTTAAACTGTCTGCTACACTCTCGTCTATCAATTTGAGCATTCTTGCATGACACATCATTAGGGGTTAAAGCAGTAATTAGGCCTTGCATCATATTCTGCATGCTTTCTGCCATATTAACTGACACCTCTTTCATAGCTTCTCTCATAGCATCATTTATTACTTTAGAGACCTCTTTAATTGATTTATCATCAGCTCTCATTTCATCACATTGCTGAGGGTAATGATCACCCTCTGCCATATTCCCACACTCGGCCACAGGGACTGCTTGTGACACAAGAGCATCATTCTCCACAGGCAACATTAAATTATCACTTTCCTTATTTGTTATTCCTCTGTTTACTCTATCATCATTTTCATTTCTGACAACCTCAACCTCCCTGTCCTGGGCTTCATCATTATCTGGTTTGTTTCCATTGTTTAAGAGTTTTTTAAGTGCTAACCTATTGCTTTTTCTGTCCATATTTAAACTTTCAAATTTAAAACTGTCAGTTTATATCACTATTTTGTATTAATGTTAATACTGATTGTATCACTTTCTGAAAGAAAACAACCCCAAGTACAAATAACATGAACAATAACAAACACAAAACATTACAAAACAGACATAGGCTCGTATCGCTGGATTCAACTAAATGTAGAGGAATCCCACTTCCGGACACCAAATATATGTAACAGTAAACCGGTGGCTCAGACCTAACCCTGAATAACAGTTTAAGTTTGTCATTCAGAGCCATGACTGCCCCACAGGTCTACCAATACGAGATGACAAAGTTAAATTTTAGCACAATAAAATGGACTTTAGGAAAAGAAAGGATCCCAAAACTCCTTACAAATCCATAGATGGATAAAACAAATTGGCAGATACCTGAACAGATCAAGGGAGGCAACTGGGTTAAATACTGTAAATGGGTACCCAAGACATTTCCACCCCAAATCCACTCAGGAACTACCAAGGTCAATGTTGCTCTAGGCCTGAATCCAGCAAAAGAAATAAAAGGGACTTCAGGTTATAGAAGCCATTTAAGTGATTAAATGATAGTAAGGGTAATGTCTGAATTAATGGGTCAATAGAATGAGATTTAACATCTCAGTATAGCTAAACGAGCATCAGGATGACAGACAACCCTGGAATAGATTACATGTGCACTCTGTATGTCATTCCAGCATTGTGTGTCAGGCCGATTAGTAGGACTTTCTTTTGCTTTCAACCATGCCTCATGAGCACCAAAGACCCTGTCAGGATACCGACACCAGTAGATTACTTAAGTCTACAGCAAATTGAATAAAAAGAATGAAAGTAGGTAAATTTAATCATTTATTTAAATTCTAATCAAACGTTTATTTTATTTACACTATATACAACCTAGGTCATTCACTCACACATTCATACAGACAGGTACAGGACGAAACATAACATTACTTAACATTAACAGGATGAAACATGAAAGTGAACATGTAGATGAGGTGCAGATGAATCATGCACAAAAATGATATTGATTAATGATGATTAGTAGTTATTAACCCAAGGATGAGCCGATTATAGAAGTCTCATCGTTAGGATAATCACTACCAATCCCTGTAGTCCCAGACTACGAAACTGGTGAATCTCAGATTACACCAAGTTTAAGCCAAATACGGGGTAATGCATTATCTGCTCACAGTCCCCTATTTCTAGACCATGGCAGATATGCTTAATAATGATTATAAAAATCTTTTACTAGATACAACTGAAGCAAAACACTTCGGCTTATCTGCCTGTATGCTCCAGCCTGAGTATACAACCCCAAACCATTGTGTTAAATGAATATTTTAACACAAACACATTTTAACTACAATCATCCTGTACAGTGCTGGAAAGAGCCACTTTTCAAACTCCCTCCAGAACTGCACATGATGACCCAAGGGGTATGTCCAATAAGACACAAGTTTACATATAAACTTGGCAGTATTTACCCCTATGGATTCCTGTCTGTAGCATGAATCCATAGAATAAACATTGGACCAACCAAAGGGCAGGATTAATTTGGTGATGGGCCAAACAGCAGGAAATGTGATATGCACGGATGGTAAAATACTGTATTTAAATTACAGCTAGTTAAAAAGTATTTGCAGGTGGAGCTTGAGTTGCTGCATGTAGTCGGAAAGAGCCATATAATGAGATCCCTCCAACGACACACCACACACCAAACTAGGGTGGGGTGAATACCCATTTGGGTATATGTTTTATAAAATATGGGCTGAGTGGAGCTTGAGGTGTTGTGTGCCGCTGGGAAGAGGCACAGCATGAGATCTTCCCAGTGCCACTCCACACATCAAGCTGGGTGGGCTATAACAGAATTTAAATTTTGCGATGGGGAAAACTTCCAAATTTTTAATTGTAATCTCAGGTTCACTTTCCTGAAGGACAAAGTACGGTACTCAGGAATGACAAACAGAAATAGAGAAAACCTAATTACTGACAAGGTTTCCCGAGCCCTTATTCAATCACCGTTGTTTTATACGAGAGGGAGTTTTATGCACATTCATACAAGGGGTATTTTAATTTAAAGCCACATTTGGCTCTGGGACATATGAAACCATTGTTACTTAAGTAACTATATCAAACCTGTGTTGATATCACCTAAACATCAAAACTAAATGCTTTGATATATAAGACATTCTGACCCCTTCAGGCTCTGATGTCATACGACTTTTCATACATTCTGGCCTCTTCTGAGTCTGATGTCAAAAATATCTGACACATTCTGGCCCCTTCAGGCTCTGATGTTACTCAGATATATATAATTTATTTAAAACTTTCACATTTGTGAAATGAGACTTAAAAGGTCTATTTATAGGCACCCAGGGCTTTGGAAGAATATCGAGCAAGGTGAAATGGGTACTTTCCAAGGAATATTGGTCAGGCTAAAATAAAGGGGCTATATGGACAGTTTACGTAACTTTTAAATGTGGATCTATGTCCTCCTAAGGACAACTACGAAGAACACTAACCAATAAGGATAGTACCCACATTGATTAATCATGGTGGACCCAGCCGGAAAGAGCCATATATGCGAGCTCTCTCCTACAGTCTTCACCATGGTTAATACTTGAAGGTATGAACTTCCTACTAGAATTAGTAAAGGGACCAGTATTAAGCATTATGGGCAAGGGTCATAATTAATTATGATCCTCCCAAAAGGGGGTTAATAGAAATTCCAAATGCTGACTTATATAGCAAATGATTATTTTTTTATGGAAGTCCTAGGCCAAACCAAGAATATAACTCACAAAATCTGTGACACTGTACCGCTCTGGACTGAGCCGTATTGGGATCATTGCAGATAGTCCAGCATGGCAAACCATGTGTTGTTATATCTAGGGTTTTTACTAACTATTTCTCATTTTTCATACAATATATGGGCTAGCATGGGGTAAGGGTGGGGCAGTAATCATAATGTATGTAAAACTTTTAACTGGACATAATGCAAGCTACTATGAGATGGTGTGGGGTACATTCTAGGAAAGAGCCAAGTTTTTGATTTAAAAGTAATATAAATTATAATGAGACATCATAGGTCCTGTGATATACTACTGGGAACACATTTATCTAAAATTAAATTTTAGGAAGACATTTTACCCATAGGCCAAAAAACAGGAATTGAAGTCTGGCCCCGTACAGGCACGGCCTCACACACAAAAGAAAAAGGGGGTGGCTGAAGTCTGGCCCCTTACAGGCACGGCCTCACACAAAAGAAAAAAGGGGGGAACTGAAGTCTGGCCCCATACAGGCACGGCTTCACACAAAAAAGAAAAAAGGGGGGAACTGAAGTCTGGCCCCATACAGGCACGGCTTCACACAAAAAGGGGACTAGAGGCTGGCCACATACCGGCACTGCTCCGAAAATTGAATAAATAATAAATGGGACTAGAGGAAATTACTCTAACAAAGCATTCCTAAATTCCAATGCTTGTAGTAGGCTGAAATGTGCTTATTTTACTTTTAATGACCAAATAGAAATTTTGTCGATTTTCTATGCATCCATTTTGCAGTATAATTACAAAACAGATACATATATAGCAAGCAAAACCTCTATGAAATTCCGTAAAATCTGCCAATCTGCAGGAACCTCTTCTGCCAAAGTCAGTAAGAATTTATACTAAAACTTTAGGTTTTTTTTTTATTAAATCTGCCCAAATTTCCAGAAAAACTCTGCCTATGATTTAAAATTTCTGCAATCTTTGATGGAAATAAATAAATAAAAAAAATAAAACTTACAAGGTTTTGAAATTCCTATCCTTAACTTCGCGTTCCTAAACCAAAATTTTCAGCCCCCCCCCCCCCCCCCCCCCCCCCCGCTTACAAACAGTCTTCTGCTTTTCTAGTGTAAATTTTCTGCCGGGTCACATGACTTCAGCCAGAATTCCGCAAAGGTCAGACTTTGAACTCTGCAGAACTCTGCCAAAGGCAATCGCCTGACAGACAATTAACACCTAACATAATACTTGTGCGAGACAAACATCGATGCTGGCATAATCCAGTAACGGTATTTATCCCAAACCAAGCATATTACCACTAATTAAAACACTAATTAATCGCTAAATGGGGGAATTACAGTACGGTTCAACTGAAAATCCCAAGTTGACAGGTTAGCTTATAAATAGACCAATATTTCCCAGCAGGCATCACGACAATGGCCGCGTTGTAGAACAGAAATTTTCCTCACATGTACGAATAAAGATGCGAGAATTTAAACCTATAAAGGCACAAGATCAACATTCTTTTATATACAGGATGATAGTACGAACAGAAAGAGTTGTGGCAGCTCAGTCATACCACTGTACACCCAATAGATAAAAATATTTGACCTCCGGTATGCACTGATTACCGCAATAGCGCAATACTAGCGTTACCAAATCCAATACTCCTAATCCTATACACCGGAATCCCCAGAAAGGTCGCATAAGATTGATAAAACACATGGAACAATTTTTGGGAAGAAAAAAAAATTTACTTGGAATTTAAAAGATAGGGGCATATTGTCACACAACGTGAGGCCCGGAACACTGATACCATCTTTAAACATGTCGATGTGGCGTTCTTGGTAGAAAGCAAACTGCTTGTCAACTGCTTTAAGGAATGGTTTTACTTCTCGGTTATTATACCAGATCAGAAAATCACGGAAAGTTGTCATCTCCATGTCGTTCCATACATGCTGGCAGTACTGGTATTCTTCATTGGATATATTTTCTTTCTTGAGAGAACTGTAGAAGGATTCATGGTCTGGTAGGTGGTCTTGATCCAATTTGTTCAAGCTGTCGATCCATTCATATAGTAAAAATCCCTTCGTCACGGAGCAGCCAAATGCTTTCAAAAACTTGTCATAGCTGAATCCTGGAGCGAGGTAGTTGCAAATATCAACAAACTTGAAAGATTCTGTCGAGACGCACAAGTTGTTATTTGATTTCTTCATTGCAAACTTGAGTGGAGTCTGTCTCTTCAGGTATGTCCTCAGTTCACGCTTGACTACATTCATAAAACACTCGATTCTGGTGCCGAAATGTCGGCCAGGCTTCGTAGAACAAGTCCTGAAAATTTCAAGTCGCTGCTTTCAGCGGTCTCGGCACAGTCCTTGTATGGCTGAAGTGCTATTTTAATGTCTAGTATGCAAAGTTTCATAAATCTTTTCCTGCATGCCAAAAAAAACAATTTACCGCCAATTTCTTTGGAAGGATTTTCCAGAGTTGAATCCGATGACGGGCATCTCTTGCAGGTAGTCTTGAAATTTCTTCTCCAATTTTTGTAAATGGTGCATTTTTGATGTATCTTCTCCAGTAGCTCTGGCTTCCGCTTCGAGCGTTTCATCAATTTTCTGTCTGAGTTTAAACAAGGTCCAAGCATGATAGGTCTGCATCAGTTGATGGCAATGAGATGAAATAGCCGTGAGGTATGTCATCATTTCTTCAACAAGTTCTTGGGAATTTCCATTTGTAATAAAACATTTCGGTTCTTGGTATTCTGGAACATTACTACATATGCTCACACTCAATGGTCGGTGTTCTGCTTCCCATATCAGTTTATCACTGTCAGCACGTAGACTGGATTTGACAAAGTAACTTTCAAAATCAAACGTTGCCCGGTATGGATAAAACTTCTTGTCTTCGGGTACTTCTATACCTTCATCTTCTAACAGATCAAATATGGACTGGGATGGATGGTATACACCGCCAACATACTGGTATTTTACTTCATCTGTGCATGTTTTCTCGTGACGATTTATTGCCCGGGAGGTCTTCCATAATTTGCCGCATTTGCGGCATTCAAAGGATTTGCAGTATTGGTCTATATCGATGATGTAGGTAAAATGATTCTTGTAGACGTTCACATACATGGTATCTTCATACTTTCTGTGAGATCTCTGTACTAATTTGGCAACAATTTGGTCATCATCATTCTTGACAAGTTCATATACTTGGATATTTACTTCAAAACATTTCTCCAAGTCAGGTAATTCGGCTAAAGTTACTCCACGAAATTCATTCTTTGGCTTCTGGATATATTTGCTGTACATGGCATCTGTTGTATAGTTGAGGTTGTCTGTTGTGGAACCACTCCATAAAGCTAAACAGCGGAAAATACACAGGTTGTCATCGTAATAAAACTGGGTGGCTCTATCTTTCACCAAAGCATTTACTGCTTTGTTCTGGAGAATACAATCAGGAAGATCTTCTACCATTCCAATTGGGTGGTCTTTCAGCTTATTCACATAAAATGTGACGTTCGTGACTCTCTCCACAAGCCATTTGGTGTTGGGCCGTTTTAACTTGGCCCATTCCAGGATATCTTCTTCCATGACATCATCAAGGAATTCTTCAAAGTCTTCTTGGCAGCATACTAGTTGTGGAACATCAAGTACCCGGGCGTTGTTTTGTGACGGATGGTAATACTTCAGTTCATTCGTTTCATTGTGTCGCAGGATAAACCCAAACTCAGATTAATTTTAAATCTTAGCTGTTGTGGCAGAAATATGCTAGTCATCAATTCATTATTCATCATCTTCACATCGTTGATACGGTAGTTATACTGGTCCTGGACTCTTCTGTTCATAATGTGGCGACTTCTAATAGAACTCCATTTATCTTCGTACACGGTCAACATCTCATCGGTCTCTTCTTCAGACATCATATTCTTTTCAAACTCAATTGGGTCAACATCATAAAAGGTGGTCGTCGTGGTCCGTGGTTGTTTGGGTGGTCCTCTCTTCGGTTCATCAGTCTTCCTTTTAGATGGTACAGGAACTGGTCGGTGGGCAACGCTCTTGTGTCGGTTAAAATGGAGTAGTTGGTTAAACTCCTGGCCGCATTCCATACATGTATAGGTCTCCAAATATTTCTTCAGATGGTTTACCAAATCTTCTTTCCTCGTAAGGGTCTTGTTGCAGTTGGTACAATCGTGGGTCTTCTTCTCTCCGGCGTGCTGGGTGCGCGCATGGCGATTCCGGTTCCGACGGCCCGCAAAGGTCTTTCCACACTCTTCACAGGCGTAAACATCAGTTCTGGTAACGGCAGTAGCAGCATCAGACTCCATCTTCATAATTTTTTTGCGAAGGCAAAATTGCTATAGAAAACTCTCTAGCGATGTGTTCAGTTCGAAGGATCGAAACAGAATGACGCGACGTTACTCTTCTTCGGAATTTATTTCTTCGTGACGGACGTTTTTGAAAACGTCACGACGTCACAACGTTTTTTCATCGATATTTTCATTCTCGATGGGCGTTTGTGTTTGTTTCCTATAGGATTATAGGTTAAAGTTGGGAAATTTAGAAAATGAGTATAGAAGTCAATGGGAAAGAAACACAATGGGAATACAGAAATCTGATTGGTGGATTAACTTCGCTCTGATTTGTCATTGTAAAAGCATCTTGATCCTCATTAATTTTATTATTTAAAATCATGTAGTTAGGGGGGGGGGGGGGTGTCATTTGAAGAAATTGCTAAATTTAGACCCTAACAATTAGTTAGGGGGGGGGGGTGTCAGTTAAGGATGTTACTAAAAATAGAGCGTAGGAATTTATAAAAATATAGTTCCAAGTAGAAGCAGAGGATTCTGGGAAAATTTGTTCTATAGCACTACGTGCTATTCTTAATAGGGAAATAACACGTCATGGTATATTCTAAAAATGGGAACATTACTCCACTTCAATCGAACACACGACCTTTTAAAAATCTATAGCACTACGTGCTACTATATTATAAACCAAAAGTTTCGCGATCCAAAAAAAGGATTCTGAAAGAATTCTAAGCCAGAAAATTACTCCACTTCAATAGAACACACCCCTGTACCCTCTCGGTACTATAGCACTACGTGCTACATCGATAAAATGGGAAATCCGTATCAAATTAAGTCAATTTTGGTGATTTGGAAGTATTTTGGTGATTTGGAGTGATTGTCGGGTTGTTTGTGGTAATTAGATGTACTCCGATTCAATCGAACACACCCTCCGAACATACCCCGTCTTATTGCAGAAAAATTGGGTAACATAGCAATCACGTGCTACCATAGAAACCAAGATGGCGGCCTCCAGTATACAAAATGGACGACGGAAACACGTATCACCCTAACAACACGCGCTGCACATGCGCACTCACACCACGTATCACGATAGAGATGACGTCACAAGATGGCAGCTCACGCGGGTTACCATGACAACACAACATGGCGCCACTACGTCACGTGACAAGACGTCACTTCCGGGGTCCGGCACCGGGATCCGGCAAATAACCCCTCAAAGGTACCTGACATACTACTACCGCCAACAGTTATTTTATCAAAATGAGCATGTCGCTTGGGACTGGCCTCGGTGAAATTATATAGGCTTTGGATTACCCCAAGTGCGTTACAAAGCGGCTCGATGTCAGTCTTTTTGCTTTGTATTGTGAGATTCAAAATGTGTCCGTAGCAATGCAATATATCGCAAGTGATGAACATTCTTTCATTCTGGTGGCAAGGCCTTTGTGAATACCACTCATATTAGCGGCCCCGTCGAATCGAAACATAATCCAACTATTCCGTTTAAATTCAAACCTAGCACTGTTTTTACCAAGTCACACAAAACGACTCTGTGGAAGACGTGTTGTGGAACCCAATAAAGCTCTCCCTAATTTCTCCATCATCCGTTATTTTAGACAAGACATCATCTGCTAGTATAACGAATAACTCGTTCGTCACTGCGGGCGATGCCCACTGCTTATGAGCGTCGAGCTGGGCGTTGAACTTTTCCGAGCCAGGGAATATCCTTGGAACGCAGGTGTAAAAGTTTCAAAAAGTTGCCTCTGTTGATATCGGAAACTTCACCCAAATTGTGACGGTCTTCCTCGTGGCCTCTTTGGGCAATGTTTTGTTGGGCCGTATATAACAGGGTTTGAATTATTACCTTAATATATTCACAGTTTTGGGCTACTTGTTCTTTATGCACATTACTTATTTGGTCCAGGACCGTAGTTTTACGTTTAGCATTTGTTCGATAATCTGTCCATTTGACCATAGATTGCTGATGAAGCAAACTTCTTGCGTGTTTTTTGAGACAATGCGATTTTTTCCTGTTCACGAAACAAAACGTATCGTTTGCCATGAACATCTTGCATGGGTAACAAGTAGCATGATTTTTGTCTGTGTCATTTTGCAGCCAAGGGTAAAGCTTGAACCATTTAAGAATTGAATGCAATTTTTATAATCTTTATTGGAGTATGAATGTGTGGGAATGGGTACAAACTATGTATGCATCCCGAAGGGATTCATACAATTTGTACCCATTCCCAAACGTTCATACTCCAATAAGGATTATAAAAATTGCATTCAATTCTTATAATTACAGTCCGTAACTGTTAAACTACTTTTTACCAAACAACAAAGCAGAGAGACGAAATAAAACATGTACGGACGAACGAGGCGAAAAACCACCCTCACACAAAAGACAAAGCGCACAACTCTCAGTTGAGCGCCGGTTTTCGGCATTGACCCAAATTTGTCAAATTGCCGTCTTTTTTAACGAAACTTGGAATGTTCAAAACAATTTATTTAACATATCAGTAAACTATAATCACTGATCACTGCGAGAGGCGCTAAAAGTTATAAACCCGCCCAAACACCGCCCGAATTACATTCTGTCAACTGCGCTCTACCGTAAATGCGGGTTAAAGTTCGACCAAAAGTATTCATTGGAAAATGAATTACATTTGGTCATGACGTTTTCATCCAGCTTACCAATGGGAATTGAGTATTTGGACCCAAAACGTATAACTACATTAACAATGTAATTATTCACTGTTAAAATCTCTTCGTGTTGACTCCTTCCCGAAATTTGCTGGTTTGTATTTAGGCAAAATTGGCTGACTAGGGCCAACGTCAAAAATTTCATCTTTCGAATATGGCAGTGACTGAGAATGGGGTGCGTTTACAGACGCTTCTTTCATCACAGTTATATGCACTTTACTCTCGTCATAACTTGTATCTATGTCAGAAGAGGACTCCGATGATATCAGAGGCTTTTTAACAATAACAGTATTGGCGTGTTGATTACCTGGTTGCTCGGGAGGTAAGGCATCGCTTGTATTTCCAACAATCCCTGGCGACATGTGAACGACACATGTACTACTCTTGGATGAGTTTAAAAATGACCCCAGCGTCTGCTGGGATTTCTCAAAAACAGGAGAAAATGTAACTATCTGATCGCCGTGGACATATTTTATGTGCTTCTCGCTATAATCTGAATCTATTTCCTTGCCACAAGCACCACTCTTGATGCGTTGGCGATAGGACCGTTTTCGGGGCTTTAAAGCTTCCATTATTTTGATTTATCAAAGAAGACTATCACTTATCAAAACATCCGGGGATGAGAGACTTCAAATTGCGGACAGTGTCGTCTCGTTATGCCGATGTGCTTAATAAACATACCGAGATCGGGATTAGTGCAAGGTGCTAATTACTTTTACTGATCACTTTTACCCAGGATTTTTTACCCTCCAGCCTTCTAAGATTTTTATGGATTTTGAAATTGCTGCTCAGAATGCTGCGCAGAATGAGATTTTGGAAGAGCTGGCCTTGTTTTTGCTCGGGATCGGTATAGAGCTGATCGTACACTGTAGAAAGTTGGAATTTTAGCAATGATCACTGGGTCAGTTTCATCTCCTCTTAAAGAATCAACTAAGTCCTGGTAGATAGATGATACAGATTTAGAATCACGACGAACTGTTTTCTTCAGATCTGCTAACACGGCATCTGCACAGATTTTTGTTAAGTCCGGAAGATGATTATGTGTGCCCATAGGCGAACTAATAATGTCATCTCTTGTGTTTATTGTGGCTCCGCAACCGCGTTCACTACACACCCAGTGGATATTTGGTGGCTTCTGTGACTTTATTCGGAACTTGAAGTCATTGTAAACTAGATTTCTACCTCCTCTGTTATTAGGAATAAGCATAACTGAAACTTGTTGACTTGCCATGACTGCGAGAGCTATGTATGAGAGGGACTATGGAGATGTTCCTTTTTAAACCTTTTCCATGATCCCTGTGCACCCTGACGGGTATTAACGTCCCGTATTCAACAATATGGAGATGTTCTTTTTTAAACCGCCTCCATGACCCCTGTTCACCCTGACATGTATTCACATCCCGTATTCACTAAGAAAAAAAAAATGACTAAAATTCTGGGTAAAAGTGACCAGTAAAAGTAATTAGCACCTCTCACTAATCTCGATCTCGGTATGTTTATTTAAGCACATCGGCATAACAAGACTAAACCTCTGGCAGTCCGCATCACGAACGCGGAACGCTACAGCTCTCAATAAAACGGACTGATTGATTGATGACTACACGCTGTTAGCGGTAGCTGTTTTTCTTTCTGAATTGTAAAAACCCGCAACGGTAAAGCTATATATGAACCTCGAAACCCCGTCCAGGACGTTTACTTTTGATCACTTAATTTTTATTTATTCGCTTATTTCATCTCTGTCTCACTCTCTTTCTCTCTCCCTCTCTCTCTCTTTTTCTCTCTCCCCCTCTCTCTCCCCCCTCTCTCTCTCTCTTCCTTCCTTTATTTGTTTTTTTTCACTGCCCGAATAATCCCATCATTTTTGCCCGAATCTTGGGGGGGGGGGGGAGGGAACTTGCCCCCCCCCTGCTCCTTGGTGCGTACGCCCATGACACTAGTTGGTGTGTCGCGAACAAAATTAACGACTGGCTTACCAGATTCAAGGTCGTAGTTCGAGGACAACACATGGAATCAGCATGCATATCAACTTTTTCATGTCCAGGCCATAACTTTTTAATGGAAGGCGATATCAGAGTGAAACTTTTACAGCAGTAGGCGTATAAAACACACAACAGACCCACCACGGTCACAAACAGATAGACGTCAACACATGGGATCAGAAAGGATATCAACACATCCAGGACCGCCCAGCAAATGATTTCTATCGGGCATATAATGCCCCGCTAGGTGGGGTTCTGGTTTTGTATATGGCTTGGAGGATCTTTACCAATCCATTCAGAAAGGATGACGAAAATGTTCTTCGTATTTCCAAATAAACGTTTTCTTTGCACAAACCGTAATTGCTAAAACTTCATGTACTTGAGGAAAACGTTTTAATTAAGATAAAATTTATTTGCATGCCAAGACAAAATATATTAATTAGTAAAACCCTTTCTCTCTTAATGAAAGAGTGTTCTGTTCACAGATATTTTTTTTTATAAATAGAGCGTTTTCCTCTTCAAACAAATATTTCGTCAGATGCATGAAACAAAAAATTTTCGACACATAAAGACTACTCGTGGATGATTTGAGAATATTAACCCTTTGAACACTGGTGGTATCTTCCATGTCAGTTCAATGGCAGCAATTGGAAGAATCCATATTTATTATTTGGGGTTAGACCAATTAAGGCTGCACGTTGAAAATATTGATTGGTCGACACAACGCATTTACCTTGTAGCCACCCCCCTTAATGACATTTTGACGTAGCTTATGACCGGGCCGGAAGAACAGCCTCTGGTGTTCAAAGGGTTAAGAGAAAAAGAAAAACGTTCTGTGATATTTTTTGACAGTCTTGCTTTCTCATTATTAACCTTCGAAGGTTGAGTATAGCACATAATTATCAACCTTCACACCGCAGAGTTTCGCGTGCAACGCACGTTCATAAGGCAGAATAGTGCCGGGTAAATGATACGTGGTAACCCACTCTTCCCTTGGAAGGTGGTTGGCTAGTCCCGTGTGGGACTTGGGTGGTGGGGTGGGGGGGGGGGGGGGGGGTACGTGTATCCGCGGACACGTCTGTGTGTCTAGTGTGAGTGTGTGTGGGGGTGATAAGCGAGCGTGCGCGTGTGGGTTTCATTTGTGTGTGTGCGTGCGGGGATGTACGTGTGGTGAATGAATCAGTTTGGATAACCTATACATGCCTGAATGTGGATGTTACTGCCAAGAGCACAGACAGATCACTTATCGTGTCATATTGTCTTTTTCTAACCCATATCTGTACCCCGGAGTGTAATGCTTGAGTAGTATTCTGGATAACAAACAGAGGAGTGAATCTTTTGTTTGTCAGTACAGCCGTCTTGTTTCGCTATATTAGAACTTCCTGAGTGGACGGTAGTTGATCGCCACGTGCAAAATTAATATTATTGTGACAATAGAGATGCTTGATATGGTCATCGATTGGCTATGAGTGAACACAGGTACCTGCCAAACAAGTATCGTCAATCGACTGCATCGTGCAACGGAGAAAATAGGTCAACGTCATCGTTAACCATTGACTTCCTTTTGTTTTTGTGTGTCAGAGTGAATGCCATATATTTTGAGTTCCCTTAAGGACTATGTCATGTCAACTTGACAGCGGTATTCAGATGTAAAAAATTCACCAATAATCAGACAGTTGGAAAGAGTACAGGCCCAGTGTTTATTTAATGCATATAATCTATAGGGCATGCCTACATACCAGAGTTCCCAACATATAAACTTCAGAAAATAATTTTTCAATTTTTGTGATTCAACTTTTGGGAATTTAACATGACATGGTCCTTAACACAGACGCCGATTGGGTCACATAGCATATCCTTGTGACTGTTTCTTCACTCCACTTCCACAACTCATGTTGTTACATACCAGATTTCCCAACATATAAACTTCAGAAAATAATTTTTAAATTTTTGTGATTCAAATTTCGGGAATTTAACATGACATGGTCCTTAACATAAACGCCGACTGGGGCACATAACATATCCTTGTGACTGTTTCTTCACTCCGCTTCCACAACTCATGTTCTTAACATACACACTGTGTATAATTCTTGTAACAATATTTTTTGCACCAGCACTTGGATGGAGATACGTTAATATATGTACGAAATTAAGGGAAACCCTTCCAGAGACACGCCGAAAAGTTTTGTACTTTTTGGAATCGTGGAATATGGCTATCAAAAGCGACCAATACTCATCTCACTTTGTATTTCATCTTATTAACTACGACGATGGCGGTTGACCTGATGACATACCGCGTTCGTATTGGTCGTTTTAATAGTGGAAGGAATGCGTCGCATTTAGATGCGCATACACTGTATCTGATACTCGTGGTTAGTAGATTCGGAATTCTTGGGCTACTGTGTGTACTATTCCTACTACTTATATTATGTGGCGACATTGAACTTAACCCTGGGCCAACTTCCGATATTTCCATTGTCCATATTAATGTCAATGGCCTCCGTCGAAAAGTTAATTTAATCCAGGCGGAATTTAGTGATTATGACATAATGTGTGTGACTGAATCCAAACTAAATGGAGACATAGATGACACGGATATTTATATTCCTGGGTATCACTTTCCCCCAATTAGGAAAGACTGCACCTGCGATCAGGGTGGAGGCATTGTTGTGTGTATAAAACATAACCTGTATTTTAAAACCCGTCCAGACTTAGAAGTCCCGGGTCTTGAAGCCGTATGGGCTGAAATAAGGCACACTAATAAAAAACTTCTATTAGGCACTTTTTACAGACAACCTTCTGCGCTCTCTCTTTATTGGGACCTCATTGATGAATCGCTATCACTGGCGAGAAACGATTTATCAATGAAATGTGTAGTTGTGGGCGATTTTAATGCAGACTGCTTGATAAATATTCACCCTAAATTGCACTTATTCAAAACAATCATGGTCTCCGGCAAATGATAACTTCGGCCACTCGTGTCACAGAAACTACAAAATCATTACTTGATCTGGTACTTGTTTCATGTCCACTTTCAGTGACACAGTGTGATGTAATGCCACCCGTATGTAGTGATCACCACGCGACGTTTGTGCGTATAAAATCCACTAGGTCTACACTTAAGTCATACCTGCGTCAGATTTATAACTATAAAGAAACTGATTTCAATGGCATAAATGAGGTCTTTGCTCATACAGAGTGGACAAGCCTCATCGAATCTACCGATGTTGATAAGACGGTAAGAAATGTGTCTACTTATATCACAGAAGCAACTCAAAGGTTTACCCCCTCTAAACTTGTTACAATAAGACCTAATGAAAAACCCTGGATGAATAACCATATACGCAGATTAATGAGAAAGCGTAATAAAATTCATAAAGTGGCCAAATTCAATGATCGCCCCCAGGACTGGGAAAGTTTTCGTCGAATCAGAAATGAAACGATTAATTCCATCAGAGCGGCTAAAAGGGAATATGATATCAAACTTGAAAATTATGTGTCTACCAACAGCTCTGCCTCTAAACATTGGTGGAAGATTGTTAAAAACTTCTCGAAGCAACAATGTAATCTGACGTTCTCTTTCCTCCACTGTTTGAGGGCGATTCTGTTGTTGATGATCCACATGAAATAGCCAATATCTTAAATAATCATTTTGTAAGTCAGAGCAGTACAGTCAAAGATATCCCATTACCCATTATCCCTGTTAATGATCTTTCTATTGGGCAGTTAGAAATTAAGGAGGAAAATGTTAAATCTATACTAAATAAATTAGATATTAATAAGGCTACTGGTCCTGACCTAATAAATAACACCATTTTGAGAAAATGTTCTTCAGAACTAGCATATCCACTAACTCGTATTTTTAACACGTCTTTGACATTAGGGCATTTTCCAACTGATTGGAAACATGCCCACGTGCAGCCTATTCATAAAAAGGAATCCGTTAATAATAAAAAGAACTACAGACCCCATCTTTGACTAGTAGCGTCAGCAAAGTCTTTGAAAAGGCCGTATTCAACCATGTTTACTCGTTCCTCAAAAATAATAATTTGTTAACAGACCTACAATCAGGTTTTATTCCCGGGGACTCAACAATATATCAGTTATTACTAACTGATAATTACATAAACACTTCCTTAGAAAATAGCAAAGATGTTAGGATTGTTTTCTGTGATATAAGTGAAGCATTTGACAGAGTGTGGCATAAAGGGTTACTATATAAATTACATGCTATTGGTATAAGGGGCGCTGTGTTGTCATGGTTCGAAAATTATCTTGAAAACAGAACTCAGCAGGTAGTTGTTAATGGACAAAAGTCTGATATTAAACATATTCCCGCCGGGGTGCCACAGGGCTCTGTATTAGGGCCCTTGCTTTTTAATATATATATAAATGATATTGTTCATAATATTACATCTAATATCCGTCTCTACGCTGATGATACCTCGCTATACATAACAGTTGATAACCCGGCACTTGCATCTATTGTTTTGAATCAGGACTTGAACAAAATAAGCTTATGGTCAAAAACATGGCAAGTTCTGTTCAGTCCCGAGAAAACAGTATCAATTTGTATTAGTCGCAGACACACCCCACAGGTATATCCCACTTTATTTCTTTTAGATACCCCAATAACAGAAACAGATATGCATAAACACTTGGGATTAATTTTCCACAAATCAGGCACCAGGGATACTCACGTCGATGGCATCTTGTCTAGAGTTAAGCCAATAATAAATTGCTTTCGCAGTTTAAAGTACCGCATTTCTAGGTCTGCGTTAGTGACTCTATACAAATCCTTCATATTACCATTATTTGATTATGCTGATGTTATCTGGGATAACTGTTCAGCAGGTAAACTGGACCAACTTGAGGCCTTGCAACTAGATGCTCTACGCACTATTTGTGGGGCTACAAGGGGTACTAGTCATCGTCTTTTATACGAAGAAACTGGTTTCATAACGTTGAGAGAGCGCAGAAGTCGTCACAAATTAACAACACTTTATAAAATGAAAACGGGTATTGCCCCAAGATACTTATCGTTATTACTGCCAGAGCAGGTCTCCAGTCTTACCACATATCCATTAAGGTCGTCCGAGTCCCTTAGAGAAATACGTTGCCGCACGGGAAGTTATTATCGTTCTTTCCTGCCGTCGACTGTACGAGCATGGAACGCTCTGGATCCGTCGATCCGTAACAGTTTAACTCTGCCTTCGTTCAAGAAGAAATTAGCGAATGGGGACATTTGCGTTCCATCATACTATCGATCTGGCAGCCGAGAAAATCAAATTTTATTGTGTAAACTACGGCTGGGTTGTAGTGACTTGAGGGCTCATAAATTCGAAAGATTTCTCATAGATAACCCCAGTTGTGATTGCGGATGCATTTATGAGTCCCCAGAGCACTACTTCCTACAATGTCCACAATATACCAACCATAGGAACGTATTAATTCACAGTCTACGTAATATGTCCGTATGTATGTCCGATCTGTTGTTCGGTAATGAGCACTTGTCTCGGGAGGATAATGACACCATTGTGCATAATGTACACATGTACATTACCAACACTAAACGTTTTGTCCAACCATGATTCCAATTACACACTCACACACACGCGCGCGCGCGCGCGTGCATGCATGCACGCGCATATGTATATGTATGTGTATGTATGTGTGTGTATGGGTGTGCATATATATATATATGCGAATATATAAATATATGTATATATGTATGTATATGTATGTGTGTGTGTTGATGTGCGCGGGTGTGTGTGTGTGTGTGGGTGTTTCTGTGTATAGATAGTAGGGCGCAATTATTCCACTTGAAAGAAAAGATAGGTAATAATTACTACAAAACTTCTAGGCTTCGGGTATCTTGTTTAAGGGTTACTACTATCTCCTGTTATATTTTTATTACAATATATTGCTGTTAATATTACAACATGACTGTTGAGATATCTCCATCTTGCACTTGCACCATTTTTTTTCTCTTTTAAAATGCTGTAATGATAATTACTGTAGCGTGAGGCTGCTTATAGGCTTAGCCTGTTAGCTGAACCCATTTCACTTTAAAGAAATAGAATACTGATTAAAAAAAAAAAATTATCAACCTTCGAAGGTTGAGTACAGAACATAATTTCAGTGGTTCCGGTTATGCAAATACAGTACGTGGAGAGTGTATTATCACTAAATCACCCACAGAGTGGAGATTCCATCCGAGCAATAATTGCAAATTTGTTGCAAAGCATAACAAGCACAAGCAACCATCGACGTGCAGTACACCTTAGTACACAGCGCTACCGTGCCCCCACTTGGGCAATCGGGATGAAGTGCCTTGCCCAAGGACACAGCGCAGTTACCCCCAGCGAGGATCGAACTGTTGACCTCTCGGTTTGAAGACCACTACCGTACCCACTGACCTAATTTACTGAACTCGTTTTGTAATTTTCGATTTAAACTGGGGACCGGTTGGAGATTCTCTAATGCAAAGACGAGAACTCAAAAGCGAAATGAAAGTTTCAGGTGACTACATTTGAGTCGTGAGGTACGCCAAGCCCGATTCTGTTATGTTTGTATTACGGTGTAAACGTACAGTACGTGGAGAGTGTATTATCACTAAATCACCCACAGAGTGGAGATTCCACCCATGCAATAATTGCAAATTTGTGGCAAAGCATAACTAGCACAAGCAAATTTTCAGCCAATGGACCTCCGGGTTAAAGCCGGAGGTCCATTGGCTGAAACATTGCTTGTGTTTTTTGTCGATGTGTACAAAATTTGAAAGTTATAGCTTGGGTGATAACTCCACTCCGCCGCTGATTTAGTTACAATCCACTCTCCACGTACTGTATTTAGGAGAATACCAAGGCGAAGGTGCTTTCATCAAGCAATTTGCGTAGAAATCATTTCGAATGTGTGCGCGGGAGAGGAGGGAAGTGGTAGGTGGGGGGAGTCATAGAGTGGCATCCACGCATTGAAACATATCAGTGTAGCCTATGCACTTGAGTGGCAAGTATGTCTGCAACGATTAACTGCAATACGCTTGAATCGCGAGACATTACCCACGATTCAACGCGTATCGCTGTGCGCAATGTCTTACGATAAAATTATACAAAAATATCAGGCAAAACAATTTCTTAGATATGAAATTTATTTATTGGGGTTTAACGACACTTTCGACAGACAGGGCTGCTTCATATCGAACAGTTTTAAGGTTGAGAAAGCCGGAGAACCCGGATAGAACCACTGAGCAACGGCGACCAACCGCCAGACTCTCCAACGTACTAACTCCACACAAGCAGGGTTAGCAAAGGTTGAAGACAAGTGCCCCATCGACGTGCAATACACCTTAGTACACAGCGCTACCGTGCCCCCACTTGGGCAATCGGGATGAAGTGCCTTTCCCAAGGACACAGTGCAGTTTCCCCCAGCGAGGATCGAACTGTTGACCTCTCGGTTTGAAGTCCAGTACCGTACCCACTGACCTAATTTACTGAACTCGTTTTGTAATTTTCGATTTAAACTGGGGACCGGTTGGAGATTCTCTAATGCAAAGACGAGAACTCAAAAGCGAAATGAAAGTTTCAGGTGACTACATTTGAGTCGTGAGGTACGCCAAGCCCGATTCTGTTATGTTTGTATTACGGTGTAAACGTACAGTACGTGGAGAGTGTATTATCACTAAATCACCCACAGAGTGGAGATTCCACCCATGCAATAATTGCAAATTTGTGGCAAAGCATAACTAGCACAAGCAAAGTTTCAGCCAATGGACCTCCGGGTTAAAGCCGGAGGTCCATTGGCTGAAACATTGCTTGTGATTTTTGTCGATATGTACACAATTTGAAAGTTATAGCTTGGGTGATAACTCCACTCTGCCGATGATTTAGTTACAATCCACTCTCCACGTACTGTACAGAGGTTATGAGTTCGACACTTGGCTGCCGTAATTCTCCCTCGAGCTGCTACACAATATCCCTTTTATGACCCCCCCCCCCCCCCCCCCCCTGAGCGCTCTAGATAAAATTGATATATAGAGTTATTTGTTCATAACAAGTTAATACATCATTCTATGGCCAAGATGTGAGCGTATCTTTAAAATTGCTTCGCTACACTCAGAACAAGAATGCAAATGAGATGTCAAAATTGTTTAGCATATTCGAGAAATGCATTTAATGATCCCCGCTCCCTCACTCCCTGTATTATCTCATGAGTAAAGAGCTGCGTAGCCCTTTTTGTTAATTCGCAATAGTATTTTTATATAATGTGACCCTTCTTGGGTTATTAAGATCATTCATTAACCCTTTATCCAACGTAACGGCCCAAACCGGCCAGTGCTATTCCACTGAATAATTGCCAATTAATTTTCATTATTTTTTCATTTTTTGTCTCAAAAACATAGGTTGTGACCCCTCGTTGGAACGAGCTTGTCGAGCTCGTTCCAACGAGGGGTCATAACTTATGTTTTTGAGACAAAAATGAAAAAAAATAGTTATTCAAGAATTTTTTTTGCAAGTGTCGCCTGCTTTTCATATTAGGTGAAGGGTTAAAAAGATAATGCACGCCCATCAAGCGTTGGAGAATAATAGTAGATTCAGGCTCATGGGACGAGGAATGATAAAGATTTGTTGTCTGTGACAGTGCTTGATGGTAATTTAAACATTATTTCATCACATTTGTGTTATTAAGTTCTTCACAATCTGTTCTTTATCAGGGATATGGACATGTAGGTTGGCACGGTTGTCTGAGAGGTTTTATCATAACATTAAAAAATCACAGGCGTTTGGGCGGAGAAGACTCCCAAATATGTATCACGCCCACATCTTGGGTGGGTTATTAGGCCTATATATAGAATTAGGACCAACCCGAGTCGTTGGTACGGTTGGGAAGACTAGTAAAAATTGCTCCTACCACAACCTACCATAGAAACCAATCAACCTACCGTCCCCGTGCTCACACAAAACCATTGTCTCGGTCAGTCGTTAGTCAACAATTACCCCAATTTTAGCTATGAACGGAGATTTTGGTATTTCGTTATGTAGACAACCAGGGATGTGGCTAGAGGGTTTCAGCTTGGGGGGGGGGGGGGGGCACCGGTGTAAATTCCAACTGTGAGTGGTTTCGATAGGTGGTTGCACTGCAGCGCTGGGTGATATAGTTTAACCCTTTACCCAACGAATCGCCCGTATCCGCCCACGTAATATGCAAATACAGCTGCTGAAAAAATATTATTTTTCGAAAAATTTCAACAAAACCATATCATGTGACCCCTCTTTGGAACGATCTCGTCGAGCTCGTTCCAAAAAGGGATCACATGATATGGTTTTGTTGAAATTTAAAAAAAAATGATATTTAAAATAATGAATTTTGAAATCGTCTGCGTTGGGTAAAGAGTTATGAACCCTTCTGAAAATTTTCACTAGTCCTGAAACGGAAAAAAGCATCATTTATAATGTGTCTGGGTCAGAAAATTTACCGGACTGATGTCAGAATCGAAGTTTAGAGGCCATGTCAATTTTAGAGGAGGAAATTTGAAACTCGAGTTTCCAGTTGGAAATAAAAGATCAAAATTTCTCATCATTAAGTTGGAATTTTAATATTTTTCATGAACAATGTTAATTTATTGAATTTCCAACTATTTCATTTTTGACCTCGGAATTTCCAACTATTGAAAAAAATACTCCTACCTGGGGGTGGGGGGGGGGTGGACCCCCCCCCCCTGTCGCCACATCCCTGTAGACAGCGTAGATGGAGATATATGCTACGTCTGTGGAATAAGCTTATCACAACTGATTCGAATAGGTTGATTAAGAAAATATTTCTATGGGATTTTCACAACGTCCCCATTGCGTGGTGTTCTGAAATTAAAGACATGTTGTATAATATTGATCAGCTAAGTTAAGAAATCAATCTGCATGTGATATGAATGTAATGATGTCTTTAGTAGGTGATTATTTTCGTGAAAAATGGAAGAATGGCATTCAACACATGCCTAAATTACGAATGTATATAACGGTCAAGGAAACGTTTGAAACCGAACTTTATTTGAAATTGAATCTTGGTCGTCTTTTCCGCTCAATATTAGCTCAGTTTAGGTGTGGAATTTTGCCATTGCGAGTTGAAACAGGCAGATTCAGGAACGAGAAATCAGAAGAAAGGCTATGTACTATCTGTAAACAGTCAGCGGTAGAAAATGAATATTTCTTTCTAAAATGTGATCAATATACTGACTTTCGGCTAAAACTATTAAACTTCATAAAAGCTGACCACATGTCAGAGATTAATTTAAACAAAGATACAGAATTGTCCATTATGCTTAATAATTATCCCAGACAATGTGCCATCTTTCTTTATGATGCTTTTAAGCGTAGGAGGGAACAACTTTACAGTAACTTTAATTAGAAAAGGTTGACCCGCTAGGGGGAACGGTCTTGGGAACGAACCCTGTTTCGGGGTTTGAACTTTAGTTTGATTTCGAATGGGGTTTGTTTTCGAAGCCGACGCTCCACTCTCTGGTGGGATAACGTCAGTTAAAACTCACGCTTCCTGTTTTCCAATTCTCTAAGCGGCCTTGATCACCGTTGACCAAGAAGTGTTTTGAGTAATGCCTGATCGCAGTGAAGAAAAAAAAGAATGTCTTTACGCCCATCCCGACGACAATTATGAAGCCGGTCTTGATTTGCCATTTTCGCCTTGCTGTTGACTACGCGAGACTGGCAACTCTCTGACCTGTTTCATGGGTGGCGCCATGGATGGGCGCTGAGACATCCTATCTTCTACAAATTAGGAAATTACGAAACATGTTTTGTCTTCGTTTTTTTTTCTTCTTTTTTCACTCCGTAGTATTTTTTTCGACGCGCATCATCAAGGCATGCTAATTCGTTCAGACTGTGATGCCTCGAGTCTCGATTGTGATACTTGTGTTCATATATCTGAACAGTTTTCGATATACCGGTATACCGCGGTATTTTTTTGAATACCGATACCGGTATTCAGTTTTGAATATCGTGCAGCCCTACACTCAAGGTCATAAACTTCATTTCTCGAAAATTCTGGAAAAAACCCACTCCCTGAGAACCTAAAAAAGTTCCAAAAATTCGTTTACGAAACTGAAATATAATAAAGTAGACTGGACCGAAAATTCTTTACCATGGATTACCTTATCAACATGGGACCAAAAACAGAGGTAAAAAACAAAAGATTCAAAAATGGCGGACGGGGTTGAAGTCAATCAGTCATGCTGGCTGTCTAACGTGTAATATTATAGACTAACGAAAAACCAGACGCTCTATCTTTGGGCTGTGAGAAACTTCGAAATTCGGTTCGATTCGAAATCATCCCGACAGTTTGATTCGCTTCGAGCCGAGATGACACGGAAATTTTCGAATTGTCGAGATTTTCTCATAAGCCTTGCTAGTGGATCCTCTTGAACTCTTCTTCTGTCATCAGGTCTCCTGCACAGGAGACCTGATGATAGAAGGAGAATTCAAAAAGTTTCCGCTTTCGAAATTCCTTTGATTCCATTCTGGAATATTCCGCCTTTTTGATCGACTTGTCCAAACAGAAGGTTCGCTGTTGAATAAGTACTTGTGTAGAGATTGACAATATTTTCGGTTGTAAGAAGGTGCAATATTTACACTTTGAAGAGTCTTGAGATTCGATTCGATACGAATTCCTCGGTCAAATTCGATTCGCGATTCGGTCGGTTCGACCCAACATCTGACATACGCAGAGACTTACTCAATTTCTTTTAAGGCGAATAATGGGCTATTGAAGCGATTGTTCGCCAGGGTGAACAGTCCGGACCCTTTCGAGATACAATTTTTGTTTGTGTGTCTCTATCGATGGATTTTCGTGCCGATTGGAAATACAGGAGGTGAGTGGTGAGAGAGAATAAAAAATTATCTCTATGTTTACACACGGACTAATTATTCAAAATCGATATGTTTATCTCATAACTGTTATCTATAAACAATGAAATCCGATTCCATCTGTAAAATATCAACAGAGTCTTCAGAAAGCGTAGTCTATGGAACATAATAGTCAACGGAAAACTGTTATAAACACCTCATTCAACCCATGACCTTCAAGCAAAAAAAAACGAAGAAAGTTGTTTACTGAATCGGCACAGAGTAAGTAAACTAATTGTTACAAAAAAATGGCAAATACATTATTAATCGGACAGAAACATTTGTAGCGAGAGAAAAAGTATCTCAGATAAGACTTGTGAGGAAAACAATAAACGAACGTATCTTCCATACTGAAACACTAACTTTATTGAGTATAGAAAACAGAGCGTGGGATGTCAAAAAAGAATAAAAATAAAAGATGAACAAATAAATGCATAAAATGAAATAAAATAAGCAAATATGAACGTAAAAGTAATGTAAATAATTTCAAACATGAAATATCATACTTGAACAAAATCAACAATAGAACGAGATATATCTTGTTTGATAGAGCTCACGGAGCTTTGTCAAACAAAAATATATTTAAGTTGTATTTTCATTACTTCTGCATGGGGCTTGACAGGTTTTCGGGCCCCATTTTCCTATCAGGTGGAAGGGAGTTGATGTCAAGGGCGCCGGACGCATCCGAGGGCAAGTGGACAGGGGTATCAAAACGAGCACTCGATACTGGGTATAAGTTAACCCTTTACCTAACGAATCGCCCGCATCCGCCCGCGTTATTTGCAAATTCAGCAGTTGAAAGAAAGAAATTTTTCAACATATTTCAACAAAACCATATCAAGTGACCCCTCATTGGAATGAGCTCATCGAGCTCGTTCCAATGAGGGGTCACATGATATGGTTTTGTTGAAATTTGTTTTTAAAATGTTTTAAAAATAGTAATTAAAATAATAAATTTTGATATCGTCTGCGTTGGGTAAAGTGTTAAGGCAGGGCGTTTACAACGCATTGCAGATGGCACAGATGAGAGTGTATTAGGTACAGTTCTCAGAAAGTCAAGTCGTTTCTACTTGTGCACAGGGCATTTCTGACGAAAAACGGCTCTCTCCCTAGTCTCAGGGCATAGGGGCATCTGCCCCTCCCCTGCTTCCGGCGCCCTTGGTTTATGCCGAAAATGAATAATGTAAATTTGTACAGAACTTCAAAACATTATGCAATGATGTATATATTGGACATAAAACCTAATCACAGAATAGAAGGAATGTTTATTTGATTTTTATCGAAGTTTAACAACACTTTGAACAGCCAGTGTCACGTTGTGCCGGATAGTTGGGGGGGGGGGGGGGGGGCGGGGGGCGAAATACCCGGACAGAACCACCTAACAGTAGCGTGTAACTGTTGGACTCTTCACCACACTAATTCGACATAAGCAGTTTTAGTAGAAGAGAAAGTCATGTGTACCAAGACGTGCTGTACGCTATAATATACGTCACGACTGTGCTCCTACTTGGGCAATATTGAGCGCGGTGGCTGAGTAGGTAGAGGTGCAGGTGCAAGCCGAGGGGTCCTCGGTTCGAATCCCACCTGCGGCAACCGCGTTGTGTCCTTGGGCAAAACACTTCATCTCCATTGCCCGCGTGGGGGCACGGTGGCGTTGTGTACTAAGGCGTACTGCACGTCGATGGTGCACTTGTCTTCAACCAATGCTAACCCTGCTTGTGTGGAGTTAGTATGTTGGGGAGCTGACAGTTGCTCGCCGTTACTCGGTGGTTCTCTCTGGGTACTCCGGCTTCCTCCACCCGTAAAACTGTCGCGGTCATGATTAGCCATTGTGCATAAATATGTGACCTTAAACACCAATAAATAAATAAATACTTGGGCAATAAGTGACCTGCTCAAGGACACAACGCAGATGACTCGGGTCTCAATCGCAGCACCGACGTTTCGATATGAAGTATAGAAGGAATGTAGAAGAGACTCCGCAAAACTCAAATTTTGGGGCAAGTCGAATTCGGCAGAGATTTTCCCAATAGAATCGAATCTCGAATCGACATTTACACCTCACTTCAACCGTAAATATTGTCAGTCTCCCCGAAGTATTAGACACCTTTCGCATAATGAACAACTGATAGATAGAGATAATGTGCATGTCCTGTGATTTGTATCAGATTCGAGGTGGTGTCCAGAATGGGATCTCAACGAGCCGGCTTTGCCGGCGAGTTGTGATCCCATTTTTGGACACCACTAGCTGAGAATCTGATACAAATCACAGGACATGAACATTATCATGATAATTCATTTATCTAACAATTCTGTCACATAAACAGATTAAATCTTAACCCTTTACCCAACGTAATGGCCAACACCGGCCAATGCTGTTCTGAAAAATCGCCAGTTAATTTTCATTATTTTTTTCATTTTTTGTCTCAAAAACATAGGTTATGACCGCTCGTTGGAACGAGCTCGTTGGGCTCGTTCCAATGAGTGGTTCATAATCTATGTTTTTGAGATAAAAAAATGAAAAAAATTAGTTATTCAAGAATTTTTTTTGCAAGTGTCGTCTGCTTTTCATGTTAGGTAAAGGGTTAAAGTGATGCGATCATATATTTTTTTGCTTGAACGTTATAATGGTCGACTATGAGAAACTATTTAGTTCCGTGATGCCTATTGTGTGCAACGTCGACTCGTCTGTTTCGGCAATTCAATCAAAAAAGTGGAATATTCCGAAACTGAATCAAAGTGGTTCAGAAGCGGAACCTCGTTGAACTGTTCTTGTATCATTAGGACTCCCGTTCAAGAGACATGGAGCCAATACTATAAAAGTTTTACAACTGTATTTTGTAGAATAGTATTTTCTACCTATTCATATAACTGACCAAAATAAATCATTATCATTTTAAAAGATATGGCAATTTGCCAACTGGCAAATTGCTACATCTTTGAAAATGCTAATGGTTCTTTTTAACCCATTTAAGGTCATAACTAGAAAATACAATTCTAGAAAAAACAGTTGTAAAAGTTGTATAGTATTTGTCCCACTGATGATAGAAAAAGGGTTCAAGCTTACACACTTGGTATGATTTTGAAGTTCATCCTGTACTACTGCACCATGCAACCAAGCATAATACTGCAGGACTCAGCATTACATACTACCCATACCAACTGTAGGGCCATATAACGCCTTAGGTGGGTTAATAGTACCAAATGTTAGCAGAAGACCAACCGGGAACAGGCGATACATCCTAACAACCGTTATAAATAACCAAGCATTACCTCACAATACTGCATGGCCTAGCATTACACATTAAGTATGTCAGTCATAGGATAATACAAAGCATTCGGTGGGTTAGTAGTACCAAAGACTAACAGTAGATCAACATGGGTACAGGCCGTACTCCCTACACTACCACACTACAACCATACATAACCCCCATCCCAACAGCCCCCAAACCCTAAATTCCCACCCACCCACCCACCCACCCACCCAAAACCCACCCACCCCACCCACCCACCCAAACCCATTCAACACCCAACCCAACCCAACCCAACCCAACCCAACCCAACCCAACCCCACCCCACCCCTCCACACCCACCCCACAATGACACTTGGTGTTGCATTACGTTCTACCTATACCAACTGTATGACACTATAACGTCCTGAGTGGATCAATAGTACTGGGGGCTAACATTGAACTGGCAGGGGTACAGACCGTAAGACTATGCTACCACACAAGACAACCATGCATTACCCTATCCACCCCACAATACCGCCTAGTCCGGCATTACGTACTACCTAAAAATCATTGGATAATATTAAGCATTAGTAGTACCACTGATTAACAGGAGACGTACGGGGGTATATAACGCACATACTATATTACAATATCAATCCCGTAACAAAAGCCGACACACCCTGAGTAGGTAATAAATGCCGATTCACGACCACGTGTACAAGATTTCGTACATGTACACGTACATCGATGTGCACCTCCACAGGATTTAGTGTTAAAATTGTGTACAGGTACACGATTTGTCGTTTTTTATGGTGGTACAGAATCGGCTTTGCCGATTCTACATCACTGGATTCTATATACACATCGCTCAAGAGTGAAAAAATGTATGAAATTTTAAGGAAAAAAGGTGTACCGTCTGGTACAGAATCGGCAAATGGGTTTCCCCCATAGGATTCAGAGTTAAAAATCGCGAGCAAAAAACGTGTTGCCGTTTCTGTACCAGCGTCGAAAAGTGGTTTGCCGATTCTGGACCATCCGTGTCTGTACACGATTTTAACACTGAATCCCTATGGAGGAGTATACGGAAACCCATTTGCGAATTCTACATCAGAAATCGACTTATGTACGGTACATGGAAAAGAGGTGGTACCGAACCGGCAAACCCACTGCCACGTTTCCCGAGGAAATAAAAAAAGTGATTGATATATATAGGAGAGAAAAAAAATATAAATAAAATAGTTATTTAAAAAAATAAATATATCAAATAGAATAGATAATAAAAAAAATACGCAAATCATGTGCGCTTCCCAGACTATTAGAGCGAGGTTTCTTTTAAACATGCTGATGAGAGCATACGCAATCTGCGTGAACGAAGAACTACGTCCCATCTTGTTAGAACGATGCGTTGGATGTCGGGATCATCTAGACTTCGATCACGAGAATCATTCGTGTCTGACGATGGAAAGGGAGGATATGGTCGTCAAATATTTCGAACCGGCGTTCGAACGCGTTAGATTCGACGATGTGATCACGCTTTGGAAGAGATTAGTCTTCTGTAAGAATCAAGACAAGCCTACAGTTTCGGAAGAACTGAAATTGGCGCGTAGAAGTCTGACTTTAGAAGACAAGGGATGTATCATGAAATTATTGTTCAATGAAGCATACGTCTAAGTTTTCTCGTTGATATAAAATAAGGGAGAATAGAAAATAAAAATAAATACACACATAAATTTTTTATCTAATATTAGAAAGAAAAAAAATACAAAAATGAGAACCAGAAGTAAATTGTATCCGACGTTAGATGACGATGAGGATGAGAAGCCAAACGGCGTTTTGCCGACGCCACCATCGCTAGAAGAAAAAGAAAGAGGAGAGAGGTATCGCATCGATCAAATCAATAGAATCCAAGCGTATTTAACTCGAGAGAGAGATTCTCGCCGTTCTCTCAAGAAGAAGTATTCGCATTTCGTGAAATTCGTCAAAGCGATCGACACGACACTCATCACGATTTCCATGATCAGTCGTTATTTATTTTTTTTTTACATTCGTTTCTGACCTTCGTCCTGCGTTGTGCTTAGTCGATTGACGAGGTACAACGCATGACGCGGGTCGGTCTCCATTAAATTTTGGCCCATACATTTTCGGGGCGAGTTCGGATGGACAGTTGAGAGGACCCCCCCCCCCCCCCTCATTTTTCTTCGGCAGTGTTCAAACATTTGGTTAGATGTTTGACTTAGTTCTCCCCTCAGTGGATATTACAAATATTTAGGAGGGCAGAAGACGTAATTAAAGCATGAATTTCTCCCATTCATGGGGTGTGAGAGTAGGATGTTTATCGTTTTGATGTGCACTCCCTTTTTCTTGTTTAAGGGTGGTCGCGGTAGAATTTTCCTTTTGTTTATGACTGGTAAATAGTATTGTCAAAATTTTATGGTGGAAGTCGTAAATTTGATAAATTATTTACTTCAAATAAATTGTAAGAAAGCTTCCTGAATGTATGTAAGGCGCGATTTGTTTAAGAGGCTTCCAGCTCACTTTAGTCTGTCTGGATATTTAATCGCTGCGTGTGTAAAGAGTTGGCGTAGATATTTTTGTGCGCCGGATCTTTAGAAATTCGGCTGCCTTTTGTCGCTCGCCCCTCTTTGGTCGGGGTGTTTGTGGCGTTTGTTTTTGGTAAGTGAAGCAGTGCTTGTTATTATTAACTACTTTGTTTGGTATACGACTCCCTTGGTAGATACTTTTGTGATATGCTATGATGCTAATCATAAATAGATTAAGTCTTTTCACAGGAAAGGGTATATATGACACTTTTGTAGCAGGGGAATTTTCCTTTTAGTGACTTGGGGCTTAATTTTTGTGGTGTCCTCCCTTATCTTAGAAAGGGCGGTAGCCGAGTGTTTTTCATTTTTTTTTCTTGGATATGCCCTAAGGGTGAGAAAGCGATAAATTAAGGAGTGATATGTATAGAATTAATGAATGTGATACTCCTCTTAGTTAGGAGAGTGTACAATCTGTTTGTCATAATACTTGAATAATTGAAAGAGAAAAAAAATTAGGGAAATAAAAAGAATGAAATTAACTTAATGTCTTTTTGCCATTTACCCGTCATGTGACCTTTTATCACTGAATTTCTCGCGAGTCTTTTCTTCTTCTTTTCTTTTCTTTTTTTTTTTTTTGTTCTTTTCCATGCCCTTATGAAAATATTTTAGAAATTCTTAGTGAACCTGAAGACACCCCAACGACAACAAACTTGTACGACTGGGCTTGATTGGCTTAATGGGACACTGTTTGGTGGAAGCTCATTTTTGGTAAGTTTACATCAGAAAGTGTCCGCCTATCAAGTTCTAGGCGGGGTGTCGTTACAGTTTTTGGCGTACCGCGACCACCCTGAGGAATCTTGTCGTGTTTCCTCGCCTTCAGATATAATTTCCTACTCAAAAAGTTTCCGAGCGTGCTAAACAATCCGGCGGCGAGAGCCACTCCTTCTACGGTCAACACGATCGGAATGTCGATCGCGGTCGACAACAATCCGATACCGGTGATCGAGTGAGAATCTACGCTTATAAGAAGCACTTCGAAAAGGGTTATACTCCTCGATGGACCTCGGAAATCTTCGTGATAATCAAAATATTTCACACCGATCGGGTGACTTACGAAATCGAAGCTTTGGATGGAGAAGAGATCATCGGAAAGTTTTACGAACAACAATTACAGAAGACAAAGTTTTGATAAAGAAAACAAATTTCTTTTATTTACACTCTTTAACATTTTCTTGTTTACACACATATATATATAGGAGAGAAAAATAATAATAAAAAAATAATTAAAAACTATTTTTAGATAAAAAAAAAGCAAGCTAATTAATAAACAAAAAAAACAAAAATCCTTTAAAAATGACAAATATACTAGATATAGCACAAAGCATAGTGAAAGATGAAAGTATTCAAGAATATGAGGTTCACGAATACGAACCGGTAACCAGAACGAGTTTGAACAATGCGGGAGAGATAAGAACCAACGTCGAAACTCAAGATCTATTCATACATCCTAGCGAGAGTTACATAGTGGTGCAGGGACGTCTTACCAAGGAAGATGGGAGCGACTACGCCGACGACGACACGGTTACTCTAGCCAAATAATAGCATCATGCATCTATTCAGTAATATAAAATACATGCTATCCGGACAAGAGATAGAATCTGTGTTTCATCCCAGTCAGGCCACCACGATGTTCGGACTCTTGACGTATCCTGATGATTTTTCGAAATCCAGAGGACTTAATCAGTTGTGGGTGAAAGACACCGTAGGCCCTGCTAGCGCCGGCGCCGCCGCGATATTCGACTACGTCGTCAAGACGTCCAGACCTAAAGGAACGTTTTCGTTCAGGATACCTTTGAAACACATCTTCGGATTTGCGGACGATTACAACAAGATCATGTACGATTTCAAACACAATCTGACGTTGATTTGAAAAGGAAACGACAACGCAATAGTGAGACTCACTGCGACCGATGTGGGTAAGATAACTCTACACAAGATATCGTGGTTCGTTCTGCACGTGGAGCCTTCGATCGTGGAAAAAGCGCGTCTCTACAAGATCATAGAATCCAAGAGTAAATTACCCGTGGGATTTAGAATGAGACAGTGCGACACGGCTAGCATTCCTCTCTCCATGAATCACTTCGATTGGAGATTGACGGTGAAATCCACTTCCGAGAGGCCGCGTTTCATCGTGGTTGCGTTTCAGACCGATAGGGACGGGTCTCAGGAAAAGAATGCGTCGCTGTTCGATCACTGCCATTTGAGAAACATGCAAGTGTTTCTGAACGCCACGAGGTATCCAGCAATCGATTACAACGCGTCGTTCGACAAGAACGATTTCTGCAGACTGTACGGCAACGCCGCTGATTTTAGAAAGAAGTATCACGGTCTAGACGAATTGATGACCAACCCTAACATATCTCCCGGCGAATACAAGTCGATGTATCCTATGTTCGTATTCGACGTCAGTAAACAGAGTGAACGACTCAAGAGTAGCGTCTTAGATATTCAGATCAAGATGCAATTCGATAGGAACGTGCCGAGAAAAACCGATGCCTTCGCCCTGGTCCTGTCAGACAGAGAATTACAATTCGAATCGAATGGAAATAAGATGTCGATCATTCGATGAGAGACGTGTGTGAAAAAAAATAAAAACAAAAATAAAAAAAAAGTAATGAGTAATTATTAAAAACAAAAAAAACAAAAAAAAAAAAATAAATAAAGTAATGAGATTTAGAGAGATTGAAAATCTTTTTAAATCTCATTACTTTTTTTTTTGTTTTTAATAATCACACATTATTTTTTTTAATTCATTATTTTCCATGCGTTCACTGTTTGTTCAAAGGAACTAGTTCGATCAGTAGACTCACCACGGAAGTGGCGGCTTCGGGATTATTGGGTTTCGTAACGAAATTAATCCTGTCTCCGGCGTTCACTTTGAGAGGTGTGCCAAACGTGCTAACATTCGCGTGTTGATTCTCAGTCTTTTCGACAATGTATCTCTTATCGCTCTCTACTCCATTCACCATGAGATTGACGACCGCTCTGTTATTCAAATCTGAGGAAGCCAGACTCATTCGAAGGATTTCACCTCCCAACGGCATGGGATATCCCACCTGACCATGTTTCGATCCACAACCTCCATTTCTGAAAGACCACTCAGCTTTTCCTTCATCTAAGGTGCCGGCCTCCTCGGCCCACACAGTGATCAATTGTCTAGCATATTTGACTTTCTCCACCACCGAAATCAGGGTGCAGGCATCCGTCATGTTCACGGGATCCAGTAGATTCGTGAGCGCGTGTCCACCCATGTCTAGTTTACCTTCCATGATGTCGCCCTTTCTCCAGACCGAGTTGTCGTCCACGTACTTCCTGCTGACTGCGCTGGAATCGAATTCGGGATCGTGACTGAGTCTGAATAAATTCTCACCGTTCATGTCGATACCACCCTCCATGGTTCAGCCAGATTGTTTGTTCAGGTAGAGATTGTCCACTTGCGATTCTAGGTATTCTTGTGATCGTATCACTGCAGAATCTACATAGCCCTTGTTGACCGCTGTTGAGTCTGCATCCGTGTCGTCGACCTTCGACAGATTCAATATCTTGTTGAATCCCGCATTCAGATCCGATTTCATTTCTCGTCTGTCAGACTTTCTCTGTTCCAGATCTACGTAGTGTTTAGTTGCCACGTCCTTGGGATTTGTGTGAGTGGCCACGTTCGTTATCTTGTTAGAATTGGCATTCAATTCCGAGTGCATCATTTTCTGAACGTATCTATTTCTCAGGTGTTCGCTGAATCTCGCGTGAGAGTCGTTCGCGTATTTCTTGGTCGCGGCATCCGTGGGATCTATGGGATTTGCAACGTTCACCAAACGTTTAGATTTCAGATCGAGATCATCGGTCATGGTTTTATCCACGTAATTATCTAGCATGATTCGTTCGAAATCGGCGTTCCCCCTGTCGACGTATTTTTTAGTCGCAGCATCTGCAAGATCTATTGGCTCAGGAAGATAGTAGAGCTTCTTATCGTTCATGTTCAAAGGTTCCAAGTTGGCAACGTCATAACCATCGTCGACTTCGAGCATCTTCCTCTTTTTTCTTAGGTTGACTTTTTCGCCGTCACTTCTACCAAATTTATCGACTGGCCTGTTGTTTTGAGAATTTTTGTTTTTTTTAAAAAAAATATTTCAAAACGCAGTTTATTAAAAAATGAATTATTTTATTTTTATTTTTATTCAATTAAAATTTTTTAAAATAATTTTTTTATCTTTATATACTATAAAAAAAAATCTCTCTCTAATGTAAATCATTGAGAATGTCTTGAAACCGATCTCCTTCAGACCATCTCTTGAGAACGTAGAGACACAGGTGACCGCAAAACACTTGATCTGGTGATTGCACTCGTTCCGTGTTGTAACGAACCATCGATTTGTTGAAATAGTTCTTTATTTCTTTCGGCGGCGAGATTCTGTAGCTGTCGAAATAATAATTCTTCTTCCCGTTCTTGAACCATGCCACCCAGTGAGTGCCTTCACCCGATAAATCGTCTAGATTTAAAATTCCGCATTCCAATTGTCGAGGTCTTCTCTTCGGCAAGGCATCTCTGGAAAACATGCCTAGAAAATCTTTGATTTTCAAATCCTTCGCTGCATTCGACAGATCGATGTTGGATAGGGGTTTGTTAGGTAAGACGACACCTTCTACAGATATCTCTATTTTCTTATTCATAAATGCGTATATATATTTTTTTTTTTTTTTTTTTTAATTTATTTATTTTATTATAATTCACTAAAATGATGTTATTTTTTTTTTGTATTTTTTTCTTTTTCTTTTTAAACTAACTCTCTCGATGTCTCTATCAATTTCCATAATCTCGAATCCGTCTAATTCCTCTTGATTTTCTGGAATCCTATCATACTTACTCATATCTGGAATCTTATCATCCTTGCTCATATCTGGAATCCTATCATCCACACTCATATCGTCTCTAATTAGATCCACAATCCAATGTCCGCGTGCCAAAGTGCTTATTTTATCATCTAACACGAATCTCTTATTGTCGTCGACCGTCAGCAAAATCTTGTTGACTATTTCGGTATACAAGTCGTGATTTTTGCTTCGAATCGATTTCATAGTCTTATACACCGGACCACTTCCTAACAGGCAATCTTTATACTCTTGGAAAGAGATGTTTTTTTTCACCACGCACACTTTAACCCCTTTGCACTTCTTGATCTCTTCATCTTCTAGACGATAAGCATACAGTTTGGGTCTCAAGCCCACCAATTCGATGATTTGTTTACCGCCGCTCTCATCCTTAAATTTACCCAACACCTTCTTGTTGTTGTTCGATTGAATGTTGGACTGGTGATCGATGGGATAATTGCTCGTGTCGAACCACACAGCCACGTCCGGAGATATATCTCGGTAGACGTCTTTCGTCTCTATCTCGTAAACTAAACTGTCCATGTCGGTGAACAGTAGTTTGGCTTTATCACCAAATTTTCGTTTGATGTAATCGTAGTGAAACTCATACATCAATCGCTTGCTGATATCTAAGATGATCGGTCCGTCAGGTCAGGTGCGTCTTTTGCATGTGAACGGCCACTAGATTTTCGTCGAATATGGTTTGGTGTTTGTAATTGGGTTTCGCCACTAATTTTTTAGCTCTTTTCTCAGACGTGATGAGTCGAACGTCAGTTCTCTTCCTGATGTTTTCCATCGATTTACCGTACACACACTTGTTTATGAGTTTGAAGAAATCTTTTTCGAAATCGTTCTTGGCTCGAATTCTGAGATTCGTGTTCAGATCGATGTATTTTTTCATCCAAGGCTCTTTGTCGAATCGAATGATGCGATGTATGTCGACTAATTTCATCCCGTAATCGACGTATTGTTTCAAATTCTCACTGCAGACGACGTAGTTATGTTTGTTAAATAAATTGGGAATGAGTTTTTCCTCATCTCCTTCGTTCGGTTCCATTCGTTCGGGAGCCAGCAGATAATCATTGTGTAGATCGTGTAATTCTTCCGGATAGTTCAAATCGACTTCTAAAATGCAAAGATAGTCTCCATTTTTGCATCTCTTCCTGTTCTGTCACCCATTCGAAATTTCCAATCGGTAAATGATGACGCATAGCCCAACTGTACAGATTATTAGCGTCCCAATACTGTATGTATTTATTCGACCGTTTCGAATTGAAACCTTCTTTCATGTAGGGATTGTTAGCTTCAGAATATCTGTGAGAGATCATCGAGACGCCACCTCTCGCAGCTCTTTCGAACATGAGCAACATGTTCACGTCGGATAATAATTCTAATTGGATTTCGGTGGTCTTCAACAGAGCGTCCCACGCCAGACTGGGTGCGGTGAAATACCAAGCGGGATCCAGATCGTAATTTCGACGACAGACATCTCGAAAATTTTCGAACACGTCTGCCAAGAGCAGAACGTCGGTCTTCAGATAGAGATCGTGATAGTCTCTCATGATTTTCATATCGAATGATTTCCACACGTTTTTGGCGTGTTCGTAATTCTCGGCGGAAATGTTGGATTTGTATAATTTCGAATAAAAATCTTCTTTCGAAGGTAGTGCGGTGTCTTCGAATCTCTTTAGATCGTTCATGTAATCGTAAGGATAGACTCCTTTCCTCAACATGACGTCTACTCGTTCTCTGAAATGTTCGCTCGTGATTTTAAATTTATCCTTGCTCATGTTATCAACTAATTTTTCCAGAGCGGTCGACATGAATTTAAAACTGTCGATGGAATGTATGCTTCTATGAATGGATTTCATTTTTTCTTTCAACGTCTCTCCATCGATTACTCTTTTTTTCTCCATGAGCTTCCATTTCGTGAAGGAAATGTATCTTTCTTTGCTGTTCGTGATGCAATTTAATTCTTTGTGGGAAGTGCTGAGATTTTTCACGAACAGATGACTGTCGTAACCTGAGAGATTGTGAAATATCACCGGATACAAAACGGCATCTCGATATTTTAAATTACACTTGCTGTGAGCCGGACCGCGATACAGACCCGTGTAATGATCATGGTCTCTGACCTTCTTATTTTCCTCCGAATTCTCATCGAACGATTGTCTGCATATGTGACATTCGGTGGCTCTGTTATTTTCGTCCTGCTGCTCTCGCGTGATGATCATTTTTGCCGGAGTTTTGAATTTGTCGTATAACATTTGAATTTTCGATTGTAATTCTTCCATGAACCTTTGGGCCACGTCGTCGTCTTCGCACTGTTTCGTGTAGGTGAAGGGACCCATGTCGTGTTGCTAGTCGAAAGTGCATTTCACGTAAATGCAATAGCCCGAAGGTATGTGTTTTTGATATCTTTCGACGTAACTTTGAAGAGTGTTGGTTTGACAGGAACTCATTTTCGCGGTGAAACATTCGAAATCGGCGTACACGACGAATGGTACTTTTAACCTTCTATTGTGATTTTCAAACTTCACGATGGTGTTGGGTTTGGGCATTTCGACGGCGACACCTTGGTTTTCGTTGCAATATTTCTGATGTTTCGCTAAAGATTTTTCGCTGTGAAACGCGTTCATGCAGTTGCAACATAAACATATCTTATGTTCATGTTTATTGTTTTGTCTCAACAGTAATCGGCTCGGATGTTTAACCCAACAATAATGACGATTGTCACCATTCGAAATCAATAATAAAATAATCGTCTTTTCTCTTTCGAGATACAAAGTCTGTCTGAGAGGATAGATCGTTCCTTTTTCATCGTCGTATCCAAAGACATTCACCGCTACGGTGGGATTTTGAGCCTCGAAACGTTCCATGTGTTTTAACTCTGTTGGAAAAGTCACTCCGGTCCAATCAAGATTTTTAGAAGTCTCCTCGTAACAAGAAACTCTATCGGAGTGCATTTTGATAGGGTATAAAGCGGAGGTGACTGCCCATTTAAAACACTGATCATCTTTATTTCTCACATTGACCACGGAGTGTTTTCTAGCTAAGAAATATGGTAATTTCATGTAGGAAGACCCTTTCAATGAATCGTTTTCAGTTATATGAATTTCCAGTTTCAACACCTCATCGAACGTCCAATTACTACCTTCATGTTGATAATTCGCGAGAGACATCAACATCTTGTCTTTCATCTTTTCGAAAACGTCCGATAAATCTGAACCTCGAAATACGGGTTCAATGTTAGATCTGAAATATACATTTTTTACGATGCTCTCGCCGGACTTCACGTCGATTTTATTCATCACGCAATGGAGTATCATCTTAATTTTTAGTCCCACGTTCATGTGTTTGTGAAACAAATCCAATACTTTTTTCTTCACCCGTTCCATGAACAATTTCTGATCGATTTTCTTGAATGTGGGAACCACATCGAAAGTTTTAAAAATGCCTTTGATCGCACTCTCCCATTCTACGGGCTTCGATTGGAAAAGTTCTGTGATGAGTTGTGCTACATATTCTTCTCCTTTCCCTTCATCGATTGCTCATCGAATTTCGCTCAATATATCTCGTTTGTCTAGAATCTGAAGTGCATCACTCGTTTTCATTTTAGTTTTTCTTTTCTTTTCTTTTGAAACTTGAAGTTCTTCAACGGCTTTTCGTTTAGTCGTCTTCTTATTTTTCACAATCGAAACGTTTTTGGTTTTTTTCGACATCGGCATTTTGATTCCTTTTACTATCTTTTTCTTCTTCTCATTTTTCACAACCGATGCATTTTTTGACGTCGTTGCTATCGACATTTCATTTGCCTTTCCATCATTTCGCAAATATTTCTGTATGACTTCAATTTTTTTGGATTTAGTTCTATGATTTCTGAAATGTGGAATTTTTAATAGTTTACAAATCTCGTTTAACTGAGGTACAGTTTTCTCATTTAAATTTTCCATTTTTTTATCTGTTTGCTCCATTTGTAAGAATATTTTTTTTTTCGAATTTTGTATTAAAATAATTTGTTAAAAAGTTTTGTTTTTTTACTCTTTATATAAAAAAGATTTTTTTTTAATTTCAATTTTTTATTTAATGTTTTTTATTCAAAACAATTTACGATTGCTTTTATTTCTTGTTTGCAAAACGAACACGTTTTCTTGTCTCTAGAATAACATTCCTTACAATAACACAAATGTGCACACGGTAGAAACAAAACATTTGCAGAGTTGTTTTCACCAAGCAGACACGCGTTCACATCACTCGACTCCTTCTCAATAGATAATAACCCGTTTGCTTCTTTCATGAATCGAATCAAATCTTCTAAAGTCGAGAATTGAGATAATGTCTTGTTTGCGTAATTCAATGTATTATACAATTGTTCCTTCATGTATCTGGATTGTGAAATAACCCTTAATAATCTCTCGTTTTTATTTCTTTCCCATTCTTCGTCTTCAATTTTAATCAATCCTAATGTTTGGATCTTCTTCAAATAATAGCAACGACCTTTGGTATTATTTATGTGTTCTATCAAAGGTCTGTCATGAGGTTCCCAATTCATTAAATGTATGTTGCAACAAAAACATTTAACTTTGTCACTTTTACCCATATAAATGAAACCTGCAGCAGCTCAATCTTCGGGTTTTTGAGCAAGATGCGAAGGCCAATTTTTAAACGTTTGAAGTCTTGCACGTTCTAAACTATAATTCGGATATTCAGATTTAATCATTGTTTTTTTACCTCAAAATTGGGTTTGTAAGAATATTTTTTTCGAATTTTGTATTTAAATGATAATTTGTTAAAAAGTTTTAAAATTGTTTATATATATGTTTTAACTTTTTATTTATATATAAAGAGAAAAAAAACTTTTACAAAAATTTTTTTTCACATTAAAGAAAATTAAAATTAAAAAACTTTTTTTTTATATATATATAAAGAGTAAAAAAAAACAACAAAACTTTTTAAACAAATTATTAAAATACAAAATTTAAAATATACATATTTGCAAGAATTCATAAAACAAAAAACCAAATAATCGATCATGACAACAACACCTAAAAGATGCAAATTGAAATGAGTCGAAACGTGTAAGAAATTCGGTTATAAAATCTATAGATTACAACGACACGACTCCATCGAATTGAACGAAGTCGAGACGAAGGGCTTAGAGCACAAACATGACAAATATAGCATGCCTTTGAAATTGGACGAAGCCACGCTCGATTTGTTTTATGAGTACCAAAGTGATCTACAGAAAATTGTCGTCGCCAAAGATGGAGAATTCGACAAGGACGATTTGTCGTTGTTCTATGGAAGTTACATATATCCAAAAATCTCTCTCGAACTCGTAGACAAATTGGGTGGTGAGAGCGCGTTCACCGATGTAAAAAAAACTCAAAAGAGTAAAGATAAACATTCAACACATTTTCGAAAAAGGAGAAGAGACGAGCGTCAACATGCTAATAACGGACTTGGAAATATAAACAATGGAGAGATTGATTTTTAGCAAAGAAGAAGGAAAAAAAATAAAGTAATGAGATCATCTCACTATTACCCATATTTTATAATAAATAACATTTCCTTTTTTCTTAAATTTCAGCATCGATTCTTCTTTTCTTTTTCTTTTTTTTTGTGATATGCTACGTTTTTATAACAACACATTTGTTTATCCGAATCATAATTATGAACGAATGGTGTGCGTCTCTCGGTAACACTCGCATCATTACCATTCTCTTCAGAAGATAGTGGTGACGGTGGAAAACGTCTCATTCTTTTAAATTTCAACTGCATATCCTGATCTTTATTTAACTCTTTTATTATTCCTTTCCTAAGATATCCATCATTAGCGTCTAATCATTTTTCCACATCTTTTTCGCACTCTATCTCGCGATATTCATCATTATCGTCTAATTGTTTCTCCACCTTTTTATCCATTTTATATATTATTTTATACTTTCTATGATTTATATTTATATAATTTTTTTACATTATAATAACATATTCAAAATCGGTATATTCTTAAATGTTGAATTCTCACCAAACAACAAACCCTTGCCGAGTCGCTCAACGTTCCGTCCACTCTTCAGATAGAGACCGCTTCCACTCAAAGAGTTGTCACCTCTAACGGGTTCTAGATACAATCCTTTACCGCTGTCATCTACGTGGACGCGACACACGGCTCCTCCCTTCTTCAAAAACAGTCCACTGCCACCCATTAATTTCTCAACTGCCGAACTCGCGAGTCCCGTGAGAGCTCCCACGCCGAGGGTCTTTCCGAGAAAGGGTAATGCCTTTGCGGTGAAGGGTAATGCTTTTGCGGCGATTCCTGCCAATAGCGGTAGGAAACCGCCTTTCATTCTCAAATTGTATCTTAATGGAGCGGGACTCAATCTCACCGTCAACCCTCTTCCATCACAAATCGCTTTCTCCATCCTTTTAATTTGACTTCTGGTCCAGGCGATTGAATCCTGACCGCCTCTCATCAGATCTTCGAGAGTGAATTTGAATCTCACCTCGAGTTGTTAATGCTCTCTTAAGTTTCTTCCTCTGTCCTGCGGATATGTTCACGTTTTTAATCACGCATTCTGTCATAATTCTTTTTTTAAAATATATTTTCTTCATTTGTTTTCTTGTTTTAATGATAATTATATATATTAAATAATTTTTGTAAAATTAATATTGCGTTTATTTTATTTTTGTTATTTATATATATATATTCAATATTTTTTTTTTTTGCTTTTATATTTCTCTTATGTGAAATCGTATCATCACCCTCTCTCCGCAAAGATCTAACAGTTCACCATTTTGATCCGTCAACGTGGTTTTGAGACTATACAACGTGTCTAAAATCACTGGTAGATAAACTAAATTTCGAGGTCGCTCCACGATCTTATAACCCGGCGACATGTTTGGAAAGAAGGAATAGATAGTCAGTTGAGTGCTACCATTCACGTAGCTTCCAGCAATCACATCCATATTCACCAGAATGCTATTGACTGCGAGAATGTCGACCGTATTTTCAGATGCCGCGTGGTCTCGATACATCTTTCGATCGAATCCCAACATCTTGCCGAGAGAATCGTCCGTGTTGAAATCCACTCGAAACTTATCTTCCAAATCCAACATCGTCTGTAAGGTATTAGGATTGGGAACGAGTCTGATCTTGTTGCTTCCCTTTCCATCCGTCTTCATTCGTGTCTGAATGTAATTGTTCAAATCGTCTATGTCATAACTTCCTTTGGGAATTCGAATCTCCAACCAATCCACTCCGTCGGAATACTTGAACGAGTTATTCTTTTCGGTGACGTTGGGAAAGGAATAATAAGTCTCCAGATTCACCAACGCCATCTCGTATCTTTTCTCTCTATTCAATTCGATGGAAGGTTCGAATTTCGTCGCGAATCGAGTCGAATCGCCACTCACCACGATTTGAATGGATTGTTTTGCAGCCGTATTCTCGGCTATCCATTCTAACAATTCTCCTTGTTCGAACATTATATTTTAATTTTATTTTTATTTTTTCAAAACTAATTATTTGAAGATTTATTATTTTCTGAATTTTTTTTATTTTCACGCTCTATCTTATTATCATCAGAAACATAAAACTTGTCGAATCCGCACCGATATTTTCCGCGATTAAATTCGCTAGTCAAATCGATCACGACGAAATTGTAAAGTCCTCCATCCCAAACCCTCTTGCAGAATCTCCTGAATTCTGCCACGCTCATGTCGTTTTCGACGTGATCGCTGTAGATGTGATTGAAATTCTTGAGATCTTGGCGAAAGAGACATAGAAAATTAGCGTTCTCCCTTATCGTCTGTCTGGGCAATCGAAAATAATTCTGCGACAGGTAGAAACAGTCCACGTTGCTGTGTCGACCCCTAACGTAATACGATTCGCATCGGTTCTGTCTCTCCAAAAGTAGATCGTCGAAAATCATGAGATTCTTATCTTCCGATTTCAATTCTCTAGGATCCGGAACGTCGCTAGCATTCTCATAAAATCGACACTCGACGTTCAAAGATGCATTTCTCTTCATCAATTCCATCGCCGCACCATCCAAAATGGTCGAAAGAGGAGCTTCACTTTTGTTGAATTCCTCCCTACTGTCAAAGATTCTGGCTATGACGTCCTTGGGCAATCTACGATCCATGCACTCTTGAAGCAATCTGTATTCGGGTTGAAACAAGCTCTTGCCAAACACAAACAATCTGTCGTAATCCAACCAGTCGGGTCTGGACAACAGATTCATCAACAGATTGGTCTTTCCACAATTCGATTTTCCCACTATCAAGCCTCTTATGCTTTTGGGAAAGGACTCGTTATTCGACCTCTTGGTCGCGGCGTCGTTCCAAGACATATCTTTAATGTTCATCTTTGTTTATTTTTTTGTTTGTTATTTTAGATTTTTTTCAAACACAATTTTTATGTTTTTTTTCAAACTCAGTTGTTTTAATATTATTATTTATTTATATTACACCGTCGCGAGTTCTCTTCAATCCGGATCCACTCGTCATTTTGGCTAAATCTTGTATGGGTACCACGGCATCCTTAAAATCTTTCCAACTTTTTGGCATTTGCTCTAACGCAGCTCGCTTCGCCGGTGGACTGATCAACTTGTCGATCAACGCGTCGGCTGCCCTCTTGCCAGCCACAGAAGCTATCCTACCACTGGCTTTGGAAGCGGCTTTCTTACCAGCATCCAAAGCCGTCTTCTTACCGACCTCAAACACGGTGGATGCGAGTTTTCTTCCCGCATCGCTCGTGAACGCTCGCATTATAGAATCGACGATGCCAGAAACGCCTTGAACGTAAGTTCTGACGTATACCCTATTCTTTATCACCAACATATTTTTATTTTATAATATATTTTGTTTTTCACTGGTAAATCGTTTGTTGTTTAAATACTTTTATTATTCTAGTGTAAAAATTTACTGTTTTTATTATTTTATATATTTTTGTTTGTTTGTTGTTTCTCTCTACTTATTATATATACATCAATCCTTCAATTCGTTCATCAGCCTTTTATAATGGTTTTTATTCAAAACCTTCTGTCTTAACAATTCGTCACATATGCTAACTATCTCATTATGTAATCCTGTGTTACCAGCGCGTCTACTCGCCATCAACAATCTCAATCTCTGAGACAGAGCGTCAGAATCGCTCGGAAGAAAAGTGGTTTTCACCCCTTTACCAGTCACCGATTCGACGAACTTCTTATTCATATCCCATATGGGTTTCACCACTTTCGTCCACTTGTAACCTCTGTTGGCTTTGGGTCTAGTCTCTCTGGCATCGTTATTTCTCAGCATGGCGTGGGTCTGAACCAGAATGTCGCCGTAATTGTCGAAATCCTGTTCCGTGTAATCTCCAGGCTTGTCGAAAAGGAGCAATGAGTGCAGTCCATCAGTTACTTTATACTTATTCGAGCCGACAATTAAATCTTTATCATCCATTTCCACTTCTGTGTCGCCTACAAAAGTTCTTCCGTCAGAATCCTTATAAACTCCATACAACAGATCTCTCTTACCGCCATCCTCGGACGACGCGACGCTATCAGTGGTGATAGTCGAAGCTGTATCGTCGCCCACGTCGGTTTGAATCCCTGTGGGAACGTAATCCGGTGTAGATTGGAAGGAATACCGATTTCCAAAACTACCGGGCAACGAACCCATTCTCAAAGAACTCTCTTTTATGGGTCTCAATTCTTCGACTATCTCCTTCTTGCTTCGCTCTTGAACATCCGTCATGGGTTTAAAAGTTTTTTGTGGTCTCGCGTCTGAGTTCCATCTCTCCGAGACGTCTGCTTCTGTCAGCCGATTGAATGCTCTTCTTGGCACGTTCATATTCGCCTAAAATTTGATCTCGACGTTTAGAATCCATCTGTAAAAACATTTTTCGTTTTTAATTGTTAATGTTCCTTTGAGTATGCTAATGTGAGTTATTTATTATTTTCAAAATTAAATGTATAATTATTTTTTTATGTTTTAAGTAAATAAAAATCTTCTGTCTTTAATATAATAACTAAAAAAATTCATATCTCAACTCAGTGTTGAACTGGGAAAACTTGAAAAGTTTGAAAGTTTAAGCACATGACAAACCGGTTTCTGATTTAACGCATTTGAGAATAATTTACGTTTGTTAAAAGGAATTTCATTCATATCTCAAAACCATTCACTCAATGTTGAATTATGAAAACTTTGAAAAAGTTAAAAGATTTTATCACATAAAGAAACCGGTTTCTAATTTAACGTTAAAAGGATTTCATTCACACCTCCGAACATTATCACGAATATATTACAAATTTACCACTCAAACCTAATTGAGTGGAAAAAATGCGTTTTATTATCTATTATTAAAACGATCCATTAAAACGAAAAACCTTTATTCACACCACAACAAAAACATGAGTGTCAATTACGAACTATTTTTTTATTTGATGAAACATTCCATAAAGTGTTTTATTAAAATTTACTTCACAAAATTAGCAGTGACAAAACGTGAACAAACGATTTTTTACCTCCGATTTTTTCTAATTTTTCTAAACTCAATTTTTTTTCGTTTACATTGAAACAAAACATGAATGTCTATTTTTACAAATCATATTTTATAGTCGACTCTTTTGAACGAAAACCTTTCATTCACACACCAAAAACAAAAACTGACACTCATCTTTATAGTCGACTCTTTTGAACGAAAACCTTCATTCACGCCAGAAACAAAAAACTGACACTCATATTTATAGTCGACTCTTTTGAATGAAAACCTTTCATTCACACCAGAATCAAAAACTGACACTCATATTTATAGTCGACTCTTTTGAACGAAAACATTCATTCACGCCAGAAACAAAAATCTGACACTCATATTTATAGTCGACTCTTTTGAACGAAAACCTTTCATTCACACCAGAAACAAAAACTGACACTCATGTTTATAGTCGACTCTTTTGAATGAAAACCTTTCATTCACGCCAGAAACAAAAAACTGACACTCATATTTATAGCCGACTCTTTTGAACGAAAACCTTCATTCACGCCAGAAACAAAAAACTGACACTCATATTTATAGTCGACTCTTTTGAACGAAAACCTTCATTCACGTCAGAAACAAAAAAAAACTGACACTCATATTTATAGTCGACTCTTTTGAACGAAAACCTTTCATTCACACCAGAAACAAAAAACTGACACTCATATTTATAGTCGACTCTTTTGAACGAAAACCTTCATTCACGCCAGAAACAAAAAACTGACACTCATATTTATAGTCGACTCTTTTGAACGAATACCTTCATTCACGCCAGAAACAAAAAACTGACACTCATATTTATAGTCGACTCTTTTGATCGAAAACCTTTCATTCACACCAGAAACAAAAACTGACACTCATATTTATAGTCGACTCTTTTGAATGAAAACCTTCATTCACGCCAGAAACAAAAAAACTGACACTCATATTTATAGTCGACTCTTTTGAACGAAAACCTTTCATTCACACCAGAAACAAAAACTGACACTCATGTTTATAGTCGACTCTTTTGAACGAAAACCTTCATTCACACCAGAACAAAAATATGAGTGTCTGTTTTTACTCTCATCGTGGCAGTGGGTTTGTCGGTTCAGTACCACCTCTTTTCCATGTACCATACATAAGTCGATTTCTGATGTAGAATTCGCAAATGGGTTTCCGTGTACGCCTCCATAGGGATTCAGTATTAAAATCGTGTACAGACACGGATGGTCCAGAATCGGCAAACCACTTTTCGACGCTGGTACAGAAACGGCAACACGTTTTTTGCTCGCGATTTTTAACACTGAATCCTATGGGGGAAACCCATTTGCCGATTCTGTACCAGACGGTACACCATTTTTTCCTTAAAATTTCATACATTTTTTCACTCTTGAGCGATGTGTATATAGAATCCAGTGATGTGGAATCGGCAAAGCCGATTCTGTACCACCATAAAAAACGACAAATCGTGTACCTGTACACGATTTTAACACTAAATCCTATGGAGGTGTACATCGATGTACGTGTACATGTACGAAATCTTGTACACGTGGTCGTGAATCGGCATTTATTACCTACTACCCTGACCTGAAAAAGGTTATGTCGGATTGTACAGTGGACAACACAGAAATCGGAAAAGATAATGTAGTGGGCAACAACAACAGTGGTCATTGTCACTATGACGTCGTCTACGCATTATGATTTCGTGACGCCATTTGGCAACGTCAACCGTGTCGCGGGGAAACGTTTCAAAAACCTACCTTCCCCATCAATTTTCCATTACATACCCCCACTCTGTATACTCAAAGACATATACTTACATGCTATATTCAGTGCATATACCACTTGCCGTGTGTAGTTCTGAATTATGCCGGCGTTTTGCATCGGAAAGAGTTGCACCGGCAAAAAGCTCCTCTCCTCTTCTATTTATTTATTTATTTATTTATTTATTCATTTATTATTTTACCATTAATATTTTTATCATTTGTGGGTTTTTTGCAACTAAATACTTAAAAGAGCCAGGTAATACTAAAATAAAATATCCTACTTTGAGTTCAACCAGGCACCATCTGCAATGCTTTGGCATTGCAGATGGCGCATTGCCGCACTCAAAGGGCGATACATAGTAATTTGGTTCTCATTTACAATCGGATTGCATTTGGCACTAAAATCTTCCATTAGGCGCCAAAAAAGTTCATTTGGCACCCAAAAAGTTCATCTGGCACCGAACTAAAAACACTTTGAGCCAGCATGAACACTACTTGAGCAAAAAAACTATTATAGCTCTCTGCACACCATTCTTAAAATACCCAGCTTAATCTCAAGCAGCAAATGTTTCCCATAAAGCAATTTTGCCAGTTCAAACTTATTTGTCGCAGCTCAATGCGCTCTGTCAAACGAGATTGAAATTAGTACATTCCTTTTTCGACTTATGGCAAGGGCGCAGAAGCACCCGAGAGACAGGTGGTGGGGCGGGGGGGGGGGGGGCAGGGGGATCAAAAAGGACACTCGAATCTGGGTATGAGTTAAGACCGGGATTTTACAAGTATCATAAATTGCAATGTGAAATAGTATTGACATCATATATATATTTATTATGCATCAAACTTAGTTTGCCCAAATCAGAAGGCTGGAATAACACCAAAGGTTCCGCCGTATCAGGTAATAACTCATCTGATATTATTTGATATCGGGTGAGTAGCCGCCTTTACTATTTTAATGCATTTCCACTCGCTTCGAATTTTCAAAATTTGAATTACAACAAAATAAGAGAATTTAAGTTCCAAAAATATTTTCAAGGTACTGTATTTATTGATTTAAAACATTAAATATTTGAAAAATGGACAGAAAAATGTATTTGTAATCCCAAAAGTTCTTTGTTGTTTTTACGACTCGATCGATTTTTTTATGCTGAAGCGAACATTTTCTTTACACTTCACTCAACAGATAAAAAGTGATTTTTTAATATACTATTCAAAAAATAAGTAGGGGATATTTGATAAAAGTGAGCTATATGAAGAAATATATTTATATTTTCATCAAAAAGACAGCTGAGGCATTGCACTTTGACATCTGGTGAATGATTTCAGACAGTTGGGTGTCTGCCAAGCACACATTCCACGCACTGAGCTGTAGAAGACATGGACGGCCAGTAAGAGAATTTACTACATTCAGGGCAAGACCTCAATACCTTGTAAATCCTCCTCAGTTCGCGAGCCAAGCGCAGATCCAACGTGGCATCGCCCTTGGATGACATGTAATGCTGTTCTGCTTGTCATGGTTATGCCCTGCCACAACATAACCGATCCACCACCAAAACGACCGTGCTGCCTAACGGTTACGTCATGGTATCGTTCGTTCCGCCACCGCCACACTCTGATTCGCCTGTCATGGAAGTCGAGAGTGAACCTCGATTCATCGAAAAACATGACATTGCTCCACCGACTATTGTCCCAGCGCTGTCGTGCTCCACACCAATTACACCTTGCAGCGATGTGACGTTCAGTCAAACGTGGAATTATTCGAGGTCGTCGAGCGTACAAATTCCAGCTGTGTAGACGATTTCGGATAGTCTGAACACTGACTCGAACATCTGTCGCTCGGTGAAGCTGCTGTCCAATTTCTGGGGCACTTTGATGGCGGTTACGTAGTGCTGTGGTTCGGATGAAACGCTCCTGGTTAGCAGTTGTTAATCGCCGATTGAGTAACGTTGAGAATTTGAGCCACTGCAGTCAGTCTGTTGCCAGCTTCCAACATGCCAACGTCACGTAAACGTTCGTCAAGTGTCAGTCCTCGCATACCTCAAAAGTTACGTTTTGATCAGAAACTATTGATGAAGGAGTTTATACCAAGAAAAGAACGATGAGACCTCCGAAAAAGCCCGTCCAGTACAAATGGAAATTTCAAAACGTACCCCACAGATATTAACGCGGCGCTCGAGCGAAAAACCTGCACGAAGTTTTCGTGGACCGGTGATATTCATGATCCACACTAAACTTGGTAACATATTGATGGGTCCAATCGCGCGTATCCAAAACCATTTTCCGAAAATATCAGCATCAGTTTGCATATCCCCTACCTTTTTGAATAATATATTTAAAAGTGTTTTGTTTATCCTTTCAGGTGGTAACGACAGTAACAGTATGTAAGGATATTTTAGGTATGCTTGTGGCGATACTTTTTTATTTTGTAAACAAATATCGCACTTTGAACAGCGATGATTGTTCACTGTGACCATGGATTCGTACCGGTGCCAGTAACTGTTGATGATTCTGCGCGGTGCTGTCAATAGCGGTTTCCAGAAAATAAACACCCGGTCGTTCTTTGTTTCTAGTGAAATTTATTAATCCTTTGATTTACATGAGTAGTATATCATGTACCCAGACGACCCCAATCAGGGTTGACCTCGGTAGGGGACCTCGGAAGTGACGTCATGCCACGCGATCCAGTGGCGCCATGTTTGGTTGTCATGGTAGTACCATTGAAATACGTGGTGTTTGTGCGCATGCGCGGCGCGTGTTAGGGTGATACGTGTTTCCGTCGTCCATTTTGTATACTGGAGGCCGCCATGTTGGTTTCTATAGTAGTACGTGGTTGCTATGGACCTGAAAGGCCTACAACAAGACGAGGGTATGTTCGGAGGAAGTGTTCGATTGAATAAGAGTAGTTTCCCGATTCGTAGAATTACCCAATTAGACCCAACAAACCACCAAAATCCACCCCAAACTAACGAAATGGACTTGGTGAAGCCCCATTTTGGGCTTATACAGGGTAGAACTATTTTTTTTATATAAATTCCCACTCTCTATTTTTAGTAACCACCTTTACTGATCCCCTAGCTAATTTTTAGGGCATTTCTATATTTAGTAGCTTCTTTAAATGACCCCCCTCACTACATGATTTTAAATAATAAATGTAATGAGGATCAAGACGGTTCTGGACTAACCAATGAAATAATAGTATAGTCGACCAATCAAATTTACCCCTCTTTGAATTTACAATAGAAACGTACATTGTGTTTCTTTTCCATAGACATCTATACTAATTTTCTAACTTTCCCAAGTTTAACCTAAAATCCTACAGGAAACAAACAAAAACACCTGCCGAGAATGAAAAAGTCGATGAAAAAACGTTGCTACGTCGAGACGTTTTCAAAAACGTCCGTCACGTATCAGATGAATTCCGCGTCATTCTGTTTCGAACCTTCGAACTGAACACTAGCTGAAGAATTATCGGAAGAAATTTTCCAAAGACCTTGCAGAAGATGGAGAGACCATTTGAATGTGACCATTCTGGGAAGACCTTTACAGACCGCTGCAACCGGAACCGCCAGGTGCGTACCCATTATGGTGAGGAGGCGAAGAATTATGGATGCCACAACTGTAACAAGACGTACTCCAGGAAAGGGAAGCTAGACCACCACTAAATCAGTGCATACAAGTATGGAACGTGGTCAGGAGTTCGATCAACTCCTGTACATTAACTGCCAAAGGACCTATACTCATCGAACACTACATGCGAAGAGAGTAGCAAGAGATCCAACACCAACAACGCCCAAGAAACCAAGACCTACAACCACTGTACCCGTTCGTTACGACCCTGCCTCGGTATCATTTGTTGCTGGGTTACTGGCCAGTCATGATAATGAAGAAGAGGTTTTGAACCTGTACCGAGAGTACCTTGATTGCACTTGTTATAGATGAACATCATAATTTCGAGTATGAAGATAGCCTTTGCCTTTTCCGGTGCCCAGCACTATGGAGTGATGCTACACCCCATAACCTGAAGCTATCTACTGATGTCTTTTTTACGAAGTATTCTTCAATAAAGAAAGAAGATTTTCCAGGTGTACAACTTGACTAACAACCAGAAATAGAGAAAATGTTCAACATCAATATTATTGTTTATGAATTAAAGAAAAGTGATGATGGAAAAGTTATTGCTGAGCTGGTACATAGGTCCCAGTGTCGTTTTAACGACAAAATGTACATTAACATGAACAAAAAATATTTCAGTTATATACAGTACCTTGATGAATATTCTCACTCCTTCGCGTGCAGAAAATATGGAAAATTATGGAAAAATGGATTTCGACTGAACCGGCATGAATTAAACTGTAGAGATGAAGTGAATTTTGTCTATATTGGTCGTGTTTACCATGTACAACAAAGTATTTTTCAGAAGTTAGAAGATGAAGGATCTGGTGTGCCTGAAACCGATAAGTACTATCCGTTTCGAGCTACCTTTGACTTTGAGTCTTATTTTGATCTAACTTTCCCGCCAGTACTGATAAAATTTCCCGGGGTGCACAACATAAACCATTAAGTGTGAGTGTATGCAGCAATGTTCCTGGTTATACCGAACCTAGATGTTTTGTAACTTGTGGTGATTCTCAAGACTTAGTGGAACGATTCATGAATTACCTCTCAGAGATTGCCAGCCAATCCTATTCTGAGGTGCGGGGAATCCACTTTAGCACTTTACAAGCCATAGATAAATTGCTCCAGTATGCCAAGAGTAAAGAAAGTGATGAGGATCCTACAGCTGTTATCCCTCTCTTGAAATCACAGAGAGAGTTCAATGAATATTCGATGGAACTTCCAGTATTTGGTTTCAACAGTGGTCGATATGATGTCAACGTGGTAAAAAGAAAATTGATGGCGTATCTGAAACTGAAGAACCCTTTAAGGTTTGTCCAACAACTTTATGTGTATCAAGATGGACCAGTTTAAATGTCTGGATATAAGTAACTCCTCGGCTCCTGGTTTCAGTTATGATAAATTCCTAGAGGCCTTTGGATGTTCCTTAACTAAGGGATTTTACCTTATGACTGGGTGGATGATTTAACAAAGCGGGACCAAGTCTATTTACCAGAACATAAAGACTTCTACAACGAGCTGAAGAAAACCAATTATTATCGAATATTGTCAAAACATATGGGCAGAGAAACAGATGACATCATTCCGTTCCTTCTTGTGTTGGTACAATGACCGTGACGTCCACCCACGTCACGGTCATTGTACCAACACAAGAAGGAACGGAATGATGTCATCTGCAAAGAAGAAAAATCGGTGAGTGACATATTTTCAACTCTGCAACCAGAAAAGTCCAACTTTTGCCTACAAAAAGTCATGTTAGGTTGACCAAAAATTCCTAAAGCCGGAATGCATTTTTGGTGGTCTACCCTCAAAAACCTTAGGTTACGTTGACCAAAAAATCCGTAATGGATTTTAGGTGGTCTACTCTAAACAGTCATGTTAGGTAATCTTTCTTTAAAGTCCTATATGGCAATCTTTTTTTACATTCCTTTATGGCAGTTCCTCAAAAAGTCCTATATGGCAGTCTTTAAAGTCCTTCATGGTAGTCCTAAAAAAAGTCCTTTATGACAGTTCCTCAAAAAGTCCTATATGGCAGTCTTTAAAGTCCTTCATGGCAGTTCCTCATAAAAATCCTATATGGCAGTCTTTAAAGTCCTTCATGGCAGTCCTCAAAAAGTCCTTTATGGCAGTCTTTAAAGTCCTTCAAATATTTTCCAACACATCTAATTGGGCGGTAGTAAGAAGGATCGGTAAGGTCTTTGTCAGGTTTGGGTATCATGACTCCTGTGGCCCCTTTCCAGCATTTTGGGAAGTACCCACAGGAAAGACAGCAGTTTAGGAGTTGGGTAAGTCTATAGTAGAAGATGTCGGGACATTGTTTCAGTATTTTGTAAGAGACTCCGTCTTCTCCAGGGGACGAAAATGAGTTACATTTTCGGATTATACCCATGACCTCCTCTACGCTTATTTGTTCGGTTAAGATCGTCCCCATCTTCAGGCCTTTGGTCGAAGTTGTGTTCGTTAAAAATTGAGTTGTTGTCTTGGACAAATTTATTTACTTTTACTTTGAAATCGTTGTCAAATCTGTTCCCTTCTTGTGGACGATGAGCTTTCTTTAAATGTTCGGCAAAAGCGTTGGCTTTTACCTTGTCGTCCAGAGCCATGGCTCCGTCGCTAGTGTTCAGTGCATTATTTTGGTATGTATGCTCTTCTGGCCAGTTAGAGATTCATCTCCGAAGATACATTGAGGGTAAAGACCAGAAGCCTTATTCAACGAAGACTGGGACTGCACTGTCTTTAGACGAATGGAATGCCTTGAAGTCCCAAATAGAAGAAGTAGATGCAGAAATCAACACCCAGCAAACAGCTTTACCAGAAGATACTAAACCTACAAAACCCATCAACACCCAACAAACGGCTTTATCTGAAGACACTAAACCTGCTAAACCTGAAAACACTACATCAGGACCAAGTCACACTAAAGACTTTAAGAAACCAATTCAGGAACTACCTTTCAAGAAGGAGAAGATTACAGTGAGAATAACCAAACCATGACCATTAATCGTTGATGAAATTGATACTGAACTCAAGCAAGTTCGCTTGCAACACGAACTCTGCTTGGCATATGCTCATTATGTGGAAAAGAACATTGACACCGTGATGAAAGAAACTGTTATGGATGTACAGTCGAACCCAAGCCAGATTCAGCATAATGTATGCCTGATGATGTCTCAAGAAGAGAAGGTTATAACATGTTTTAATCAAGCACTTGAAAGAATGCCGTCCATCTACTGTGGCTCCACAATACTTCTGGAAAGAATCCACCACCAGTACAGAAGGAGTATGAAGATATGTTCGAGAAACCTCTCACAAATGAACAGAGACTTTATACTATGGATTTAGTGATGGAATTCATGACCCTCAAGAAACCACTCAGTCTGAAGATGTAAATACAAGTTATAAATAGATGTTTTTTATAATAAAAAAGAAAAAGAAGAAAATAAGTATAAAAAGAAGAAGGAAAAAAAAGAAAAGAAGGTGGTAATGAAGCTTAAGTTATTTCATGTTTATCTTTTGGACAAAGATCAAACAAACTTGTAAGTCAGAGGACCACCTATGGTGAATATCTTTTGGGGGTGGCCAAAAAGCCATTACAGCCACCTTCCCAAAAGGTATAAAAGGGGAGCAGCACCCACATTCAACAAAAGATGGATCCTCATTGGAAGCATCCATTCACTTGTTTATTGTGTGGTCCCACGGGTAGTGGTAAGTCATCATTTGTAAATCGGATTATTTAAAACATTCAAGATATTATCTCACCTGTTCCAAGTCACATCATTTGGTGTTATAGTGAATGACAACCACTGTACAATACTTACCCCAAGTAGAATTCGTAGAGGGTCTCTTTCAAGAATTAAAATCTGATAGTTTAGTCATATTGGATGATCTGATGCTCAATGCAGATGTTCGAGTGTCAAGATTGTTTACTAAAGATAATCATCATCGTAAGATCAGTGTGATGTACATTGTTCAAACTTTATTTGACAAAAATAAAGTCTACAGGACTGTAGCTCTCAATAGTCATTACGTGATCTTGTTTACTTGTTTAAAAATCCCAGGGATCGTTCCCAGATTACACACTTGGCAGCACAGACGTATCCTGATTATTCCAAGTTTCTGAGAGAAGTTTTCGAAGATGCCACTTCGACCCCATATGGTTACCTTTTAATCGATCTCAAACAAGATACTTCTGAACACATGAGATTGAGAAGTCAAATACTTCCAGGAGAAATCCAGTACATGTACCTCCGAAAGGTATAAAAGGGTGGGTGGGGGGGGGGGGGGGGCAGCAAGTCCGCCCTAAGTCAGAAGTATGTCCGACGGTCTCAAGCGCAACATCGAACTTCTCAAGCTTCTTATTAAATCGAAACCCACACTCGTCAAATCCATACTGAAACATGCAGACAAAGATTTGATTAATTGTTTTTGTGACTGTGCCTCGAATATCTTGAAGGGGCAGTACCTCTGACCAAAGCTCAGAGAACCAAACCCGTTCGCCAGAAACAACTAGTGAGGGCAGTGACAAATAAAGGTACCTCTGACAAAAGGAAGAGACAGATGCTCCAGAGAGGGGGATTTTCGGGTGCATGACTACCTCCTGTACTACTGTGTTGTTAAAAGTATCTTGGGATGCTGGAATACGCAAAGAAGATGGCTTTAGTAGTACCAAAGTTATTGGGACGCCTACAAGGGACTCCAAGACAACCGAATGGAATGGCTGTTTCATCTTTGGATCGTGAAATGAGAGATATTCTCGATGCCAGGTTTCTCGCATCCGACGAAAAGATGACTGGATATAATCAAGTCTTACCAAGGTACTTGACATTCCAGCAAAAGGTAGGCGTCCCCTTGGCCCATTAAAGTCGAATTTGAGAAAGATAATAGAGACTCAAGACACATACATTCTACACCAGCCCGTGCGTCGTACATTTCCTACAGGGGAAAGTGATCATTAGTGGTGTCAATGCACAATGGCAAGCTGACTTGGTAGATTTAGTGAACATTAGTAAATATAATAATGGTACAAAATTGTTGTTGACATGTATAGATATGTTCAGTAAATATGCTTGGGTCATACCTCTGAAAAACAAACTTGATGATTCCATCGTTAAAGTTTTTACTAAAACTTTCAAACAAGGTCGCCATCCATTAAAATTACAAACTGACCAAGGCAGAGAATTTCTAAACAGAAAATTTCTCAATTTTCTCAAACAACACGAAGTACAATTTTTCACTACACAAAATGTGGAAACGAAATGTTCCATAGTAGAAAGATTCAATAGAAGTTTCAAAACCAAGATGTGGAAATATTTTACCAATAACGATACACTAACTTTTACACTTCAAAACTTGGCGAAATCTTATCATCATTCTTATAGTATCGGTATGGCCTCCATTGCCGTGAGCTTTGAAAATCAAGAAGAAATTTGGCAGAAACTTTATGGCGAACCCATAAAACACAAGCCCCAAAGTTCAAAGTGGGAGTGAGAATCAGTAAAGTAAAGAAAACGTTTGAGAAAGGTTATTTGCCCAATTGGGCCGAAGAGTTATTCACAGTGGTAGCCACCAAGAAAGGATACCCAGTCACATACGTTTACAAGATAATAAGAGGAAGTATTGAAAGGGTCGTTCTACACTGAATAGCTTCAGTGAGTTGCACACAGAAATATTTACAAAACCGAACACATACTCAAGAAACGTGGACGTGGTAAAAACAGAGAACTGTTCGTGAAGTGGTTGGGATATCCTACTTCGTTGAACACGTGGATCAAGCAGAGTTAGCTCGGGAACCTGTTGTGTTCCTCCAAAATGGAGGAAGGATCGGACGGATCTTGTCCTCTGTTTGGAAAGAGACTTCTAAGGAAGGAAATTACTTACTTTTCACAAATAATCATTTTGTGCATCATCATCATCATCATCATCATCATCATCATCATCATCATCATCATCATCACCAGTGTCGTTCACCTCACCCTCGAGAACACAGACAGCAATTGTGGACTGTTCTCTTGAGTAGTAGTATAGAATATTTGTTGCCTAATCCAACTATCAGGAAAAAATAATGTTTTATTTGACTCTACAAAGTAACAGTTCTATGAACGTATTTTCCGAAAACACGTTGATTACGTATACCACTCAATTATCACAACCAGTGGATCTTGCGGGGGAATGGGAAGTAGGTCTGGCAGAGATCCAGTATCCAAACACTTGGTTCAATATTCGTGGGGAAGAAGCTTTCGCCACGGCGTTCTGGTCTTCGGAAAAGAATTATCGACTTACTCTGAAAGAAGGTCGTTAAAAAGATCCTGCTGCTGTGATACGAGGTATCAGTGGTGTTAAAGAATTACTCTTGACTCATCACGATAAGGTAGATTTTGAACTGGATGAGGTGACAAGTAAAGTTCGAATCATGGTCCGAGATGGAGCCGCAGTCAAATTGAGCCCTACCCTCAAAATATATTGGGATTTAACGAGTGTGTTTTCGAGTCGTGCACTTTCAAATCTTCCCGAATCGCCGTTGTCAACCAAGGATTCTATTCGCTATACGTTTAATGTGACTTGGTTTGTGACCACGTCGTGGGAGATACAAGAATACCGCTTCTTCGTATCGTACCTGTACGTGGAGAATATGGAAACATCATGTCCAAAACGTTTGAGAATGTATATAATGTATCAGTGAAACGAATTTGTTTTAGCACCGTCCGAGTGTATATAAGGGACGACATGGGAGCCCTAGTGTCATTCAAGTTCGGGAAAGTGACAGTGACACTTCATTTCCAAAATCGAAGATGTCTTCATTTCACATAGACATGTTGTAATGCCAATTGTACGAAGCTTTTTCCGGAGCTCAGATACAGAGAAGTTATGGTTTGGGTATTATAGTCGGAGGACCGAAGAACGTCGTGTTATCCTTATTGAAAACTACAGCCAGGACCGTGGGAGAACAGCTCGTGAAAAGGGGAGCGACCTTTGCCAAAGATATCATGAAATGGGGAAAGGCTAAAAAGGCAGCAATCAAGAGAGTCAAGAATGCTGGCGTGAGTGCTTGGAATGAAGTGGTTGGTGTTTCGAAACCACCCAGCAGAAAAGGTACAAAAAGGCCCGCAACACAAAACCGGCAAATCGACAAAACAAAGAAGAACTGTATAGACGCAAGACGATCTCGGTGCATGATGTCTCTCATCAATGAAATATCTTGCGAGTGCATCAACAGCGAACTCGTCTTGTTTTCCATACCACCAACGCAGACTAGTGTGGAACATGCGCAATGGGTAGAACTCAGGCCTTTGGCGACCATAGGAAACTATGGCCCAATAGAATTCCACATTGCAGGATTAAAAGATGATTATTTGAATTTCGCACAGACATACCTGTATGTTAAATCAACGGTTGTAGATTCCAGTGGGACATCAGTTGCACCCGATCTAATGTGGGCCCAGTAAATTTATGGATGCATTCCTTCTCGATATCAGCTTGAATGAAAAACGTGAATCTCCTTCCAACAACACTTCTCGCTGCGGAGCTTTCATAGAAACTTTGTTGAGTTATGGACAAGCTGCCAACAAGTCACAACTGACTATGGCACAAGGATACGACAGGACACGTGGACAAGCTGACAAAAGATAACAAGGGATTTATTCTTCGAAAGAAATTTATAGAGAAAAGTAAGATAGTGGACATGACAGGAAGATTACATTTGGACATGTTTTTCCAAACTTGTTACTTCCTGAATGGAGTTAACGATCATGTTAAAATAAACAGAGCCAGATGCTTTCGCACTGATGGCCGATGTCGAAACGTAAGAGGTCAAAATTCTAGATGTACCCATGTTTGAGAGAGGCTCCAATCATTCGTGAGAATGGCTCATAAGAAAGCACTAACAAAAGCAACGGCAAAATATCCCATCGACCGTGTGGAAACCAAGGTGTTTTCAGTGCCAAAGGAAATCTGAGCATTACACAAGAAAATTTATTTTTAGGTCACCTACCTCGGCGCAGTGGCGTAGCGGAAAATCTTGTGCCCCCCCCCCCCCCCCCCCCCCCGCGAGATAGAGACGGGGGCCCTTTCATAATGGTGGTTGCCTTTAAAACGGGAGCAAATTTAGTGTTGTTACCGTGCACAGCATACAGGATTTCACGTAGTACATACGCCATAAATTAAATGAAGGTATAGCCTACAGGATCGATTCTAAAAGTACGACTCTGTAGATTTTTTCATTACATGTTTTAAGTTTCACCCCCACTATCCAACGACACACACATGTACGCCCAACATGTGTGACTTGAGAGGCACCATGTATGTATATTGTTCATTTCTCACCCCTATCAGTTACAATGATGTAGCATTCACTTAACCCTTTACCTAACCTGAAAAGCAGACGACACTTGAAAATTCTTGAATAACTAATTTTTTTCATTTTTTGACTCAAAAACATAGGTTATGACCCCTCGTTGGAACGAACTCGACGAGCTCGTTCCAACGAAAGGTCATAACCTATGTTTTTGAGACAAAAAATGAAAAAATAATGAAAATTCATTGGCGATATTTGAGAATAGAGCTGGCCAGTTTGGGCCGTTACGTTACGTAAAGGGTTAATCACCCACAATACATTGTTGTTTGTTACTTTATTTCTTCGTACGGCAGCTATTGGTATTTAGGGAATACGGTACTGTGGTCACAGAAAGAGAATTGCGACCGGATCGCGACTGGGTCGCGATCGGAACGAAATTATCTAGCCGCTGTCCAAGTTGCGGCACTGTACAATCTCACCTGACCTGTCGAAAAAGAAATGAGAGAACACTGAATCTGAGATATGATATTCCTTTATTTTTTCTTGACGCAGTCTTCATTGCTCAGTATTTTATTTGTGAAAAATCAATCCACTGGTGTGAATGTGTCGTGATCAACTCGCGATCTGATCGCTTAAGCCAAAAAAATGAAAAATCTGTTTCTCAGGTCCTCTCGCAGGGCCCCTTTGGCTGCCGCATGCTCTCCTTTTATAAACAATGCAAACTTGAAAAAATAAAAACTAAATGGTTTTTGTCTGATATTTTACCGAAGTTGAAAATTGATAAATTTGTCCCTTGAGCGAAACAACGCTTTGCAATGCAATTTTGCATTGTGAGGCCTTCTTGCACTTAAGGGACGAAATACACCACCACCCATTCTGTAGATTATGAGGCCTAAAACATGAAACAAACCAAGAATATTAACTTTTGATGATAATGAAACGATTACAAAAATAAAATAGAAAACCACCCGCCCACATGCAACTTTACAAAAAATGGCCTGAGAAGCAGATCTACCTTGTGTGGCCTTACTGTGAAACAAAATGTAATACGGAGAGAGAGAGAGAGAGAGAGAGAGAGAGAGAGAGAGAGAGAGAGAGAGAGAGAGGGGTGGGGTTAGAGAGAGGGGGTGGGGGTAGAGAGAGTGGGGTGGGGTTAGAGAGAGAGGGGGTGGGGTTAGAGAGAGAGGGGTGGGGTTAGAGAGAGAGAGGGGGGGGGGGTGGGGTTAGAGAGAGAGAGAGAGGGGTGGGGTTAGAGAGATGGGAGGGAGGGAGAGAGTGGAGAGAGGGAGGGAGTGGGAATATGATGATGGGGATAGAGTGAGGGGGAGAAATATGGGAGAGAGAGGGGAGAAATAGAGAGAAAGAGCGAGAGAGAGAGAGAGAGAGAGAGAGAGAGAGAGAGAGAGAGAGAGAGAGAGAGAGAGAGAGCGCTGGCTCATTGTTTAGAGCACTGGACTTTAAATCGAAAAGTCGACAGTTCGATCCTGACCGGCGCCAACTGTATTGTATCCTTGTACAAGACACATAATCCCGATTGTCCACATAGGGGCTTGGTGGCAATATACAGTACGTGGGGAGTGGATTGTAACTAAATCACCCGCGGAATGGAGTTATCACCCAAGCTATAACTTTCAAATTTTGTACATATCGACGAAAAACACAAGCAATGTTTCAGCCAATGGACCTCCGGGTTTAACCCGGAGGTCCATTGGCTGAAACTTTGCTGTTGCTGGTTATACTTTGCAACAAATTTGCAATTATTGCTGGGGTGTAATCTCCACTCTGCTGGTGATTTAGTGATAATACACTCTCCACGTACTGTATACCAAAGCGACATGCACGTCGATGGTGAACTTGTCTTCAACTGCTGCTAGCTCAGCTTGTGCTGGGTTAATAAGTTGGAGAGTCTGACAGTTGCTGGTCGCTGCTCAGTGGTTCTCTTCGGATACTACGACATCTCCCACCCATAAAACTATCCGACAAGATATGAAACTGGCGGTCGTTAAACCACAATAAATCAAACGAAGAGAGAGAATGTGTTGTGAAAGTCCGAAACTGAATGCGTCACTTGATGCCATATAATTTTTCTCATGATAGCGAAAGCTGTGATTTAAAATGGTAATGGCATTTTCCTTTCACTTTTCACTGAGATGCACATTGAAAAAGTACTTTACGTTATTAAAACAAAGAATATGCTTAAATAACATTTCTGTAAATTCCACTCTCAATTATATTTTGACACGAAGCATGGAGTGCTAGAACATTTGAGTTGAATAGCTTCCCAGCGTTGCATTTTCTGCATTTTTACTGTGCCATCACCATTTGTTTTTTTCCATAATGTTCACCTTACTGATTTTTTTCCTCCTTGTGTGGGCCTCTAATGTTAACCATTGCCACGGTTTCCGGTATATGTTTTAACCCCATGTGAAGAAGTTTGTAGGGAAACATCACCAAATTATTTATTATGTGCCGCGATTAAGAACATGCATGGTATTTGATAAAATACAACTGGGGGCGCGGTGGCTCAGGAGGTAGAGGTGCAGGCTGCAAGCTGAGAGGTCCTCGGTTCGAATCCCACCTGCGGCGACCGCGTTATGTCAATGAGCAAGACACTTCACCACCATTGCCCACGTGGGATCACGGTGGCGCTGTGCAATAAAGCGCTGCACGTCGTTGGTGCACCTGTCTTCAACCAGTGCTATCCCAGCTTGTGAATAGTTAGTATGGTGGGAAGCTGACAGCTGCTCGCCGTTGTTCGGTAGTTCTCTCCGGGTACTCCGACTTTCTCCTCCTGTAAAACTGTGGTCATGATTAGCCATTGTGCAGAAATATGTAACCTTAAACACCAATAAGTAAGTAAGTTGATAAAAAAATAACTGCAACTTATACCATCACTTTGTGAAAGTCTGTACAGAGTAATCTCTCCTATACGATAAACAAACAAAACCTTTTCTGTAATCAGAAAGCGCTTCGCGAACAAGAAAACACCAATAAGTTGAAAGTGGGGGCGCGGTGGCTCAGTAGGTAGAAGTAAATAAATGTTATCCCGTGTATATGCTCGAAGAAGGGCTCTACAAAGATAATAAAAATATTCTGCTGAAAAGAAAAATTCAAAATGTGGGCCTTGAGCAATATGACAGCTTGTAACTAAATGAGATTCTTCAGTACTTCTATATTGGTACACGAGAGACTAAATGAGAGTTTTAACAAACAATATCTATAGATAGCAGGGCGGGGAGGGGGCACTCCGTGGGGTATATATGGTTCATAGTCTCTTAGCGAACTGGTAGGGATGGTAGAATTGATCAGTATAATTTACACCACGGCTCGGCTGCGCATTGCCTAGGTATAATTCTATCCACTCCGTATCCACACTCCGGTCACAGGGACGCTTTGTTACAAAAATAATAGATGTTATTAATTGGGGTGTCGCGATGATGACCGATTGAAGGTGGGGGGGGGGGGGGGGCGGGTTCGTAAACCTAATTTGTCCCGACAACCGACTAATATTCCTACTGCATCATCAAGGCATGTCTTCGTCGAAGACATGCCTTGATGATGTGGTTGTAATATTTTATTAGTCGGGATTATAATTAAATAAACTGGGAATAAATAAAATATATGTGAAGTAGTTATATTGCAACTTTTTATTAATTAACATGTTCAGGACCCAGAGGCGCCGGAAGCACTTCAAGGCAGGGGCGTTAGACCCCGGGAAAGGGGCATTTAAATGACATGCCGAAGCATGTATGTCTCGAAGGCCGAAGGCCGGAAATGGGAGAGTTTGAGTGGAGGTGCCCCCCTTCCATTATGAGGGGCACCTCCTCCCAAACTCCCCCAGATCCCCATTGAATTTTGAAAGCTCTCAAAATGGATTTGGGGTGCATGTTAGCTTTACTTCGAGAATAAATGATTGAAAAAAGTGAGGGACGAACCAGGGGAGGGTATTTTCTCCCCCCCCTCTCTCCCTCTGGCACGACGGCAGCTGACCCCTCTGCGCCCTTGCTTCCGGCGTCCTTGCCTCTGTCGGTTCACTAAATTGGTCATGCTGCCATTTCTGAACCCCCCGACAGCTCGAATCGGGTATTATAGACCTCCATTTGTATTAACAACTGCGTGCAGGATATAATTCTATGTATCAAATCCAGCCTTGTAGGAAATGACAAGATTACTAGCAAGATCGAATCGATATCAACGACTCCAATCCAGGCGGAAATTTACCGACTGAAACAAGTGCAACGCCGATCACCAGCGATCAGATAATAGTCTTCCACGGTTGGGCAGTCGCCAAGACGTGGACTGAATGCCTGATGAATGTAGTAGAAAGATTAAAAGCAACAGATTGTGAAATAAACAGCTATGAAAAAAACCAAGGTTACGCATCACAAATGCGGGGTTGAAACTTTTTCACGCCTGTTAGGCTTGCCGTTATAAGAAAATGTCCTGCAAGTAATGGGAGACCAACCGGAAATCATCAGACCAGGCTGGTTTTTAACTCAACATAGACAGAGGTGGAAAAAATGTCATATAGGTTTAACACTTAACAACACAGTTTACAAATGACTAGGTCATTTCATTAACATATACACTGAAACCGTACAATTATTTTATTTGACAGAAACAGAAGACAAACCTCAACTTTACATTTTTTTCATAATGCAAGGAGCATAACTCAGAAGCAGAAATCAAACTTGACCTGAATTTGATCTCTCTTAAGATGGTCAAGAAATGTGGAAATAATCGTTCACTTACAGCAGTTTTTTTTTTATTTCAAGGGGCATAACTTCTGAACAACTATAAACAGGCAAAAATGAACTAATTAAGGGCCATAACTCAGTATGATCAAAATCACCATTTTCGAACTCCTTCAAGGCATTGTTCATATACGAAATATTGACCAAATCCGATAATATTTCTTCAAGTTATCACACAAACTGAAAATGTGCAGAAATTAACTAATTAAGGGACATAAATCTGTCCCGTATTATCGAATCGCACCGGTTATCAAACTTGTTCAAGACATTTGTAAAGAAAGTCTGATACCACATATTGACAGAACCCGTTAAGGGGCTGCCAAACCGAAACTTTTCAGAATTTCACGTTACACTTTCGTTTGTAAATAAAAATAATAAGCTTGAACCATATCTATCAGGTTATATACCGTTTTCTTCATTGCGAGATTTTCTAGTTTGTGGTTGAGAAATGTTGTAAGTATTGTTCAGTTTTCGATGCATGCTCGGGTTACATAATACTGGTGTGTATTAGCAACAAAGCAATTTAAATAGCACAAGGAAAGAAAATACCTCTCAGGTACATATACTTAAATATATTTGCAACAACATCCGGGATATATTTTTCATATTTTCTGTGGATAAATTATGAATTTGTGAAAAATGTGATGCCGTCTGTATTTCGAGGAACGAATCTTGTTTGTTTACATTCTGCAACAATCCACGTGGCGGGATTATGCGATCAGTAATCAATAAAAATGAGAATTACAGCACTCTGCAAATCTTATCTTGTTAATATTAATTTACTGACTTCTAACATATGCTCTACCAATCAAGTACACTTTTTTTGGAAAGTCATAATTAGTAAGAATTTTGAAGAAAACTTGAAACAGACCACTGTAACAGAATATTATATACATGTGCTCTGTTTGTTTCTTGATTTAGTCGCGTCTGCCACGCTGGAGTAACCGACCAATAGATGTACACAATATCTTGCGTCGCACGATTTGATTGTCTTGTTTGGGAAGTTATTCTTCCCATTTTTAATCGCGTCATTCGAAAATGTAAACAATGATTCTGTTGTGGTTCAGAATTTACCACCTTGAAATAATTTGCTCAAAAGTGGATTTATTCAACAAAATAATTGAAAACTATACCCGGATGTTGTGGACATAATACGTAAGTATACATATCTGAGAGGAATTTGCTGAAGTCGCACTATTCAAATCGTTCTGTTGCTAATACGCATGAGTATTATGTAACACGAATATGCACCGAACAACGCACAATATTCACAAACCTTTTGAACCATTGCCTAGAAAATCTCCTAACGAAGAAAACGATATACAACATAGCACATATGGTTCACGCAAATGATTTTTATGGCAATCGAAAGTTTCTCTTGAAATACTAGAAAGTTTCGGTTTAGCAGCCCCTTAATATTTGTTCAAGTTAACGAGCTGAAAATGCGCAAAAATAAACTAATCAAGGGCCATAACTCTGTTCAGTATGATCAAACTGCAACTGGTTTCGAACTTCTTCAAGATATTGGTAAGACAGTCTCATATCCTAAATCCTTTAATATTTCTTCAAGTTATCGCTCTCGGAGATAGAGGTGGTGGGATATAAAAGTATGAAAAATACGAAAAAATTACAACAAAAATGGTCGCCATTCAGCCATCTTTCATTTTTTTCTCCAAAATTTGACGTGCATCATATTTTCGTAATATCTAATTAATGTTAAAAAACTGAAACTTCTGAAAACTCATGTCCACTGAGATCTGACTTCGTCTATCCAGGGGCGCCTGGCACACGTAGCAGCTGTCCACCCTTCCGTCAGTCTACGGGGCCAGCGGGGCAGAACATTCCCTTTCTTTCGTTGAGAGTGATCTTGTTCAAATTGATTCTATGCTGCAGTGCGTGACCGACAATTCCCGTATGAAGTTGTCATCCTATGCGTTACCGACGAACATGCGCGTAGGATCACAATGTAAAACCGCGAAATTGGAATGTCTGTATATTTGCGTTTGATCACCATGTAAAATGATTTAGAGACAGTTCTTACTATCAAATTCCATCCAAGAAATGTCCAAGAAATTTCTTGGACACACTGCACTAAGAACACATTGTAGTCTCATTATATTTTTTGTCCAAGAATCTTTGCTTTTCACTATGAAACTGTAAATGTCTTTATTCGTTGGTGGTAAGCAATATGAATCAATGTAGATGGCAGAATGATTGCCTTTGAAATATATTCCCACCTGATCGTCGCCTGAGTGCTAGAATGTTCTATGTCCCATAGGGGACATAGAACATTCTAGCACTCAGGCGACGTAATGTTCTCCTGGTTCTCCCGATGATCTGTGTTCACGATATAATCTTGTATGTGTTTAGGTTTTTGTTTTGGTAACAAGTCTCTTGAACACATTTTTACACCCAATGATGATAACCTTTGAGAACCGTCAAGAATATTTTGTAATTGTATGGTTGCATCGTTTTAGCCCTGAAAAGAGCTGGCACAAAGCCGTTGTTTTAATCTGTTTTTTCTTCAACATATGTTGTATAAAACGGTTAGTCTCTTTGAACCAAATCTGCCCACATTTGAATGTAATTATGGCACATAATTTCAAAGTTTACATTTGCACAATATCTACAATATTAATTCTTCTTGCTTTGTTAGACAGTTTATATTTTATTACACGCTTGTTCTATGAAATCCCCGTCTACAGCAAGACTAAACCATGCGGAAAATCAAAATACGTTCCACACACATCTACCGACTGGAAATCGTGGAGCAGACGATTCATCACCCGAAACTGAACCGATTGTGAAATAAATAAATAAAATATCTAAAATTGAAGGATATGGCGAGTTTAATGTGTACGAAAATAGAGAAGAAGAAATGGAGTCGATATATGAAGTCCGGGACGTGTTGACAGGGAGCTGTGGGGTGTGTCACCCCCTCCCAATCATGACTAAAATTTCCTATAGTTGGAAATTCGGAGGGCAGGTCATGAGTAGTTGGAAATTCCATCCATCTGGATTTTAGAGCTTCTTTGGTGATGCTGATGTCTCGTTTACTTCCCAAAATTCCACCTCGGTTTCAAATCGGCAAAAATTCCAACTGTTACTATTTACAGTGTGCACGATATCGAGCTTCGCAAATGTGCATGATGTCATATCGGTACGAGATTTCTATAGTACGTTTACTTATCGTAATAAAAAAAAATCCTCAAAATGCACTTCTTGAAAATTACATCATGTAAAATCGTTATTCGGAGTCAATTCCATCATTCACAGTTACCCGTCTGCGACTACCCGCGTTGTGTCCTTGGGCAAGGCACTTTATCCCGGTCGCCTACATGGGGGCACGATGACGCCGTGTACTAAGGCGTTCTGCACGTCGATGGTGCACCACGTCGATGGTGCACATGTCTTCAACTACTTTAACCCTGCTTGAGCGGAGCTTGAACAGAGTTAGAATGTTGAGGAGCTGACAGTTGCTTGTCGATGCTCGGTGGTTCTCTTCGGGTACTCCGGCTTCATCCACTTGTAAAACTGTCACGGTCACGATTAGCCATTGCGCATAAGTATGTGACCTTAAACACAAATAAATAAATAAATAAATAAATAAATAAATAAATAAATAAATAAATAAATAAATAAATAAATAAATAAATTCACAGTTACAACATGATGAAACATCGAAAATTGATCACTGCATAACATCTGATTTAATGTTAGGAGAGTGTCCCTGTCGTTTTGCCACAAGTTCCGCAACCTTACCCAAAACACAGCATTTTGTTGTATGTTTGCAATAAATGCAACATTAAACCTTTCCGTCGAGCCCGGTTAATCCTCGAATGGGTGACCGTCTGAGCGATCGATTCGGACTCCCGTGTTGTGTCCTTGGGCACGGCACTTAAGCCCCCCCCCCCCCCGTTGTCCACATGGGGGCACGATGACGCCGTGTACTACGACGTACTATACGTCGGTGGTGCGCATATCTTCAACCAATCTAACCCTGTCTGTGCTGCAGTGCGGAGTTACGATGTTGGGGAGCTGGCAGCTGCTCGTCGTTGCTCGGTGGTTCTCTCCACGTACTCCGGCTTCCTCCATCCATAAAACTTTCAAGGTCATGATTAGCCATTGTGCATAAGTATGTGACCTTAAACATCAGTAAATAAATAAATAAATAAATTAAACCTTTCAGTAGTGCAGGTAACATTATGCTGCATGATGAGCTGGTTGAGATACCAGCATTTTATGTTTGTTTTCTATTTACGTTTTGTGAATTTTATTTTCAGATATTACTTGTTGATTATTATTATAATTTATTGGATGTTGTTCCAATAGCGGTAGTAATACTTCTTTTAATCCTTTTCTACACGTAACGACAAAACCACCCAGCGCTATTCACAGAAATCATCGTCCAAGTTTCATTATTTTTTCAATTTTTGTCTCAAAAGCATAGCTTATGACCCCTCATTGGAACGAGCTCGTTGAGCTCGTTCCAATGAGGGGTCATAAGCTATGTTTTTGACGCAAAAATGAAAATAATTAGTTATTCAAGAATTTTATTTGCAAGTGTCGTCTGCCTTTCGTGTTTTGTAAAGGGTTAATAGTTGTCTCACTCATGTGTAATATTGGTAATTTGGAGGAAATTTCAAGACTTTTTGTCCCCATTATATTATTCATAAGATATTCGTTGCACAAAGTCAAAAGCGAATTCCGAGAATTTTGCTTGGTATTGATATGGTGAACAGCATTTAGTTGGCGGGTTAAAACATGAATTACCTATCTTCTAGGGTACGTTCTACCAACCATGTTTTAGTTTTGTTATTTTATTTTCACATCAGTCATGCTGATTTAACTCTGATACTGAACATGGTGCAGTTTATTACATGTATCACTATTGGAACAAGTTTCTTGTTCTGAAAGTGATATGTGGATAAATTATATCATGCTCAATATTATGAGATATTTTAACGTCAGTAAAATATCATATTCAATCAATGCAAGTAGTAGGAGATGTGGTAAACGGGGCCCATTGGATGGATCTCATACTGGATCTCATGTGACTTCATAGTCACGTGACCTGTTGGCGCCATGTTTGGTTGTCATGTGAGCGGTCATCTTGTGACGTCATCCCCATAGTGATACGTGGTGTGAGTGCGCATGCGCAGCGCGTGTTTTTAGGGTGATACGTGTTTTCGTCGTCACGGAATCCAAATTTTACGGACTCGGCTAGGAATCTCAATTACGGAATGCCTTATGTGTATACAGGGGAAATCTGATTGAACGTTTTGAAAGCGTAAAGCTATGATGTAGTGATACAAATCAATATTAATGGATGATAGTTTAGTCAATAGTACTGGTACAAGGCCGCAATGGAACAAGCCTGCTATAGAAGTTAATGATAGGACAGATAGACCATAGACATGTAGTTGCCTTGAAGCTTTGGAGATAAGATGGAAGCCGTTGGTAAGACTACATTGGACAACATTTAGGGGTTACTCATGGTCCTCATGGCCTCATACGACAAAAAGAGATTCTCCAAAAGGTATCCTCGATAGGTATCCTCGAATAATACAATACCAGGCCATAGGTATCCTCAAATACTGAAATGAGGCTAAGAGTCGTAGTAAATTATACCTCATTGGGGGATTTTTCATGGCCCTCATGACCTCAAAATTCAATGAGGCTATGAGGGATAATAAATGAGGATTCATTGAGGGCTTTTACACAGCCCTCATGGCCTCATACAACAAAAAAGGGATTCTGTAGCCACGGGTGTTTCCCAAAATTAGATTCCATAGGATATACCTGTTAAATACCGAAATGAGGCTAAGAGTCGTAGTAAATTATACCTCATTGAGGGATTTTTCATGGCCCTCATGACCTCAAAATTCAATGAGGCTATGAGGGATAATAAATGAGGCCTCATTGAGGGCTTTTACATAGTCCTCATGGCATCATACGACAAAAAAGGGATTCCATAGCCACGGGTGTTTCCCAAAAATGGGATTCCATGGGATATGGCCATTGGATATAGAGGTGATGAGAATCGGATATGACTTCGGTGTAATAAGGGGAGATAACTCTGCATACTGATTATGGGAAATCAAGCAATCTGATTGGTTAGTTTTAAACTATATAAATGAAACAACAAGAGTACTCTGAATAGGGTCAGAACTAACAAGAATAGACCAGAACAGCTAAATATAGTAATAAAAAGCAAAAGCTGTTCCAGTTGATAGGCTCTTCTACGCTACTGGAGTATACTCCAGAACAAAGGAACGTGGTCAGATAGATGAAAACTATTGCCTATATAGATAGAAGCAGAGAAATCTGAAAGAATTTGAAACAGTAAAATTTGTCGGGTTTATTTGGGTAATTAAACGAGGATTCTGGGGAAAATTCTAAGCCAGAAAATTACTCCCATTCAATCGAACACACCACCGGTACCCCTTTGGTACTATAGCACTACGTGCTACACCGATAAAATGGGGAATCCGTAGTAAATAAAGCCAATTTCGGTGATTTGGAGGGATTGTCGGGATGTTTGTGGTAATTCTACAAATCGGGAAATTACTCTTCTACAAAGGAACATACCCTCCAAACATACCCCTGTCTTGTTGTAAGCCTTTGGGTTACATAGCAACCACGTGCTACCATAGAAACCAAGATATCACCCTAACAACACGCGCTGCGCATGCGCACTCACACCACGTATCACTATGGGGATGACGTCACAAGATGGCCGCTCACGCGGGTTACCATGACAACCAAACATGGCGCCACCAGGTCACGTGACTATGACGTCACATGAGATCCAGCATGAGATCCATCCAATGGGCCCCGTTTATCTCCTACTACTAATGCACATGATCGTAGATGAATTCCTCATATTTTGCTCAATATGAATGCCAAAAGCAGCTTAGAGAACAATTAGTTGAAACACCTAAATTTTGAGTTATTTTTTATCTTCTTGGTTCTAATTTTGTCACTTCAATTTTGTGTTTTACTTCTGATGATTCTGATGATTGAAAACAAGTATTTGTTAGTCCTGAGTTCAGTTTCAAACTTTTCCATTCAAATTTCCCCTTGATTTTGTGTTTTTTGATCAACCGAACCTCACATTGGAAGTGTTATACACGTAGTGGTAATCAGGTCTAATGCTCCAATTTTCACAGAACCTCAAATCCCTATATAAATGAGTTGTCCAATCTTTTAGCTAGTACAGTTTCAGTACCGGTAACATTTACACAAATGCATATGTATTCCTCAATGATTGAACTACTCTAAACTAGTTCAAATAAGTAATTGTTATGCAATATTATTCCAACACCACCTGATTGTCCCACTGTGTGAATTGCTCAAAGTTCTCAGCTTGAGCATTTGTTTAGCACATATTCAATTCCCAGAATAATAGCAAATAATAATAACCTGATAATTTTATCATAGATGTGTTGGCATTTCAGTTACTAGAATCAATTGTATGCCCCCTTTCGTGGCTTCATTTTCAAAATCCCCCTCCCGGTCCCTTCCCCAGTTGGACATTCACTACCCTACACCCCCCAACCCGGAAACCTCTAGCACGTCCCTGTATGAAGTGGATAATGAATATCCAGAAGAAGAAGAGTCTTTATTTTCCAAGAGGAGTGTACAAACTCTGCCCTTTGGCTGCTGTTTAAAATATTTATTATACTACCTTAAGAATGGGTTCTTACTAGAGAAGCCGTCTTTCAATATGGACGTGACCATCATTTAAAAGAAGTAATTAAAGCGTTAAATTCATTGACTCTGAAAAAATATAGTTCCACCTAAGATGAGCACCCATGTACAGTACCGTCGCCGTGGACTGGTCAATTTCCACAGGTGAACAATATTTCCACAGACGCAATAATATTAGATTCCAAACACTAATTATAGGAATAATTATCAAAGTTTTCATTAATGAAGCACCGGGTACAACCCGGTGCTTCATTAATTAAGATTTTGCTGATGATGATTTTTATTACCTGGTAAACGCATGCGTGGACATCACTGCCCACATGTGGATACGACCAGTCCACGGCGACTGTACTGCATTTATATCTCGTAGTTTTTCGCCGCATTTTAACAGCATGCTATACAATGCACCCGTAAAAGAAAAAAAAATTTTAGCATTTGATTCCCACCTGCAGAAACAGGAATGATGAAGATCTCGTGCTCGATGCGAATAATTGCTGAGCTCAGGAAAACAAAGAGCGTGACCTGAAACTCACTGTATTTATGAATTAATAATAATAGAATAATTTGCAAACAGATTATAGTCCTGTCTCGTCTAATTTTCGATTTCCCATCGGAGGCAGCCGAAAAGCATCGTGATTGTACAGACAATTATACAGAAGCTAAAATTCATTGAAATCAAGCTCTCAATTGGACTGGAACGTTTTTTCACTTGCTGTGTAACAAAGATGTTTAAATCATCACAATACAAATGAAACATGAATAAACAGAAAGCAAAATGAGAAATGTCGCATGTTTTTTTCTCATTTTGTGGCGTCGATTATCGAAAACAAAATGCATGGAAACTACATATTTGTCGCCACATAGCTTCTGAAATTCTATAACTATTGCTCAACAAGGTGTACGATCAGTCGCCGTTGTTCACGTGCAAAGAAATATAATTAAACTCTATCTACAAATGTAGAGAGTTTTTTAAATAAGTGAAAACATTAGTATAATTCCAATAAAAAGATTAAACGAGAAGACACAGTGAGATTGAATATTTGCAATATTCTTCAGTTCGACTTTCATGCGTGAGACGTTTTCATAACTTGTGGAGTGCTGCATTATTTTTTGTTGGCAGAATTTGTCCACATGTCTTTGCCTGTTAGCAATTTATGGGTGGAGTTTCTGTAGGCACTCTCCCATAAACTGTAAAAAAGGCAAATCCTTGATGACAGACAAATTTTACTTCAAGGATATTATGAAACAAGTCCATAGAAAACTGCGCTTAACCCTTTACCCATGGTAACGGCCAAAACCGGCCAGCGCTATTCTCAAAAATTGCCAATTAATTTTCATTATTTTTTCATTTTTTTGGTCGAAAAACATAGGTTATGACCCCTCGTTGGAACGAGCTCGTTCCAACGAGGAGTCATAACCTATGTTTTTGAGACAAAAAATGAAAAATATTAGTTACACAAAAATTTTTTTTTGCAAGAGTCGTCTGCTTTTCATGTTAGGTAAAGGATTAAAAGTAGAGGGACCTGCACTTCAGAATAAAGCCCAAATATGGGCTTCCAGCACTCTATCAGTTAAAAAGCACCCGAAGGGTGGGGGTGGGGACTCCAGTCAGCCCCAGTTGTAATTTAAATTTTTGTTTGAATATTTCCGGCAGACACCTAGGGGCCGCCATTGGAATTTAAAACATTTTCACATTTCAAGATTTTCAATTTTTCGAACTGTACGTACTATCGTTCTGCTAAATAAGAAATTATCATTGCATCGTTAGCACTCCCTTCCCATCCAACAAAACGTCTGTCATTGAAATTTGCCATCGAGAACAAAATCCCATGCTTCCAATTTTAATTCAGAGTGCGTAACAATCATTACTTATTCCTAGTTCCTTATTCCACATTCATTATCAGCTGATAAAATCGATTGATAACGAGTGTGGAATAAGGAACTGGGAATAAGTAAAGGTTGTCACGCCCGTTTTAATTCATAAAAGATGAGAATGACGTTCGAGTTGATAACTGATGTCGGATAAATATCCACAGCCAGTGGAGAATGTGGCGGTTGGACCTGACATTCACCCTCCCTGTTAGCTTCCCAATTTCCCTTAGGAATAATCGAGTGATTAGCTATTTTATCAGTGAACTACGTAATACTGTTATTAACATTGTCATTTGCTTTTACAACAAAAATGTTACTCTAAATGGCTTCTACTGCGAGTGACCTCGCGCGGAGCGAATCGACCGTGTACGCACCAGACAGCACGTGTATAAGGGCGCCAAGGTGCACCGCGTATCCCCCCCCCCCCAGCCCAAATGGCTTGGTTTACTGGGCTACATGGGCGTAACTGTGGGGATGTAGAGGTGTAATTTTCATTTGGATTGGAGTTAAAGATATCGATTCCCTCTTGCTGGTAATCAGTACTTGCTTACGGGACCAGATTTGCTTCTTTGGTTTGTGTCAAACACGCAGTCGGACTCATGTAAATCAAGGTCTGTAGCTAATTGGAGATGAAGGGGTCCCAGCATGACCAATTTTGAGTCTGATGGATGCTAATTATCCCCGCAAAAATGCGGGGATACAGTCGTGATCTCCATCCGCACGTCCGACCGTCCGTCCGTACGTACGTCACACCCTGAAAGGCTCCCAGGGCATTTAATTCGAAACGTTTAAACTATGCTAACTATGCTAATATGTTCAGGTAGCAACTCTAGATGTGCATGAAAGTTTTAATTTTGATTTGGCCCCAGGTGGTTCCAGTGGAACCAATTTTATTGTTAGAAAACCTGTTTTCATCGAAAGGCTCCTAGGGTATTTAATTAGAAATGTTTAAACTATGCTAATGTGTTCAGGTAACATCTCTTGATGTGCATGAAGGTTTCGAAATTTTGATTTGGCCCCCAGGTGGTTCCAGTGTAACCACTTTTATCGTTAGAAAATCAGTTTTCATCGAAAGGCTCCTAGGGTATTGAATTCGAAATGTTTAAACTATACTAATGTGTTCAGGTAACATCTCTAGATGTGCATGAAGGTTTCAGAATTTTGATTTGGCCCCAGGTAGTTCCAGTGGAACCACTTTTATCGTTGGAAAATCAGTTTTCTTCGAAAGGCTACTAGGGCATTTAATTCGAAACGCTTAAACTATGCTAATGTGTTTAGGTAACATCTCTAGATGTGCATAAAGGTTTCGGAATTTTGATTTGGCCTCAGGTGGTTCCAGTGGAACCACTTCTATCATTAGAAAATGAGTTTTCATCGAAAGGCTCCTAGGGTATTTAATTCGAAACGTTAAAACTATGCTAAGGTGTTCAGGTAACATCTCTTGATGTGCATGAAGGTTTCGAAATTTTGATTTGGCCCCAGTGGTTCCAGTGTAACCACTTATATCGTTAGAAAATCAGTTTTCATCGAAAGGCTCCTAGGATATTGAATTCGAAACGTTTAAACTATAGATGTGCATGAAGGTTTCAGAAATTTGATTTGGCCCCAGGTAGTTCCAGTGGAACCACTTTTATCGTTGGAAAATCAGTTTTCTTCGAAAGGCTACTATGGCATTTAATTCGAAACGCTTAAACTATGCTAATGTGTTTAGGAAACATCTCTAGATATGCATAAAGGTTTCGGAATTTTGATTTGGCCCCAGGTGGTTCCAGTGGACCCACTTTTATCGTTAGTAAATAAGTTTTCATCGAAAGGCTCCAAGGGTATTTAATTCGAAACGTTTAAACTATGCTAATGTGTTCAGGTAACATCTCTAGATATGCATGAAGGTTTTGGAATTTTGATCTGGCCCAAGTGGTTCCAATGGAGCCACATTTATCGTTAGAAAATCAGTTTCCATCGAAAGGCTCCTAGGGTATTTAATTCGAAATGTTTAAACTATGCTAATGTGTTCGGGTAACATCTCTAGATGTGCATAAAGGTTTCGGAATTTTCGATTTGGCCCCAGGTGGTTCCAGTGGAACCACTTTTATAATTAGGAAATCAGTTTTCTTCGAAAGGCTCCTAGGGTATTTAATTCGAAACGTTTAAACTATGTTAATGTGTTCGGGTAGCAACTCTAGATGAGCATGAAGGTTTCGGAATTTTGATTTGACCCCAGGTGGTTTCAGTGGAACCACTTTTATCGTTGGGAAATCAGTTTTCATCGAAAGGCTCCTAGGGTATTTAATTCGAATCTTTAAACTATGCTAATGTGTTCAGGTAACATCTCTAGATGTGTACGAAGGTTTCGGAATTTTGATTTTGCCCCAAGTGGTTCCAGTGGAACCACTTTTATCGTTAGAAAATCTGTTTTCATCGAAAGGCTCCTAGGGTATTTAATTCGAAACTTTTAAACTATGCTAAGGTGTTCAGGTAGCATCACTAGATGTGCATGAAGGTTTCGGAATTTTGATTTGGCCCCATGTGGTTCCAGTGGAACCACTTTTATCGTTAGAAAATCAGTTTTCATCGAATGGCTCCTTGGGTATTTAATACGAAACGTTAAAACTATGCTAAGGTGTTGCTAAGGAAATGCGGGGGATACACCATTGTGTGCTTTGCACACAAATAACGCGATCTAGTTTAATAAGACGTCGTTAAGTCTATGCATCACGACTACGGTACAGCCGCCATGGATCGGTCGTAATCAACGAGTGGGCAGTGATGTCCACGCATGCGTTTACCAGGTAATAAAAATCATCATCAGCAAAATCTTAATTAATGAAGCACCGGGTTGTACCCGGTGCTTCATTAATTAAAAATGTTGACGATTATTCCTATAATTAGTGTTTGGAATCTAATACTTTTGATTACCCGTGGAAATATTGCTCTCCCGTGGAAAATGACCAGTCAATGGGGGAGGGGGGGGGGGGGGGGGGGCGCACTGTACATGTATTTATCCTAAAACAAATTTCTTGAGTTTTATTTACTTATAATCCCCATTGATAAATATTACAAATGCTTCATCAAGACAAAAGGCTTATTCACACCGACTGTCTCGTAGATCTGCATCTCTTTTGTTTTAAATAATAATGTTAAAATATATGAACATCTACTGTGCCAGTCGAAAAGTGTAGAGAGCCAAGTGGACATGCAATCAGTTGGCCTATCACTGAAGATACCTGCAGCAGAATTTAAGTGCAGTGCATCCAAGAATTTATATCAGTGTCCAATATTGTATTTCCCCACTATAGTTTCGGTATATAGCAAAGCGCAGTTCTGATATCAATACTATAAAGCTTAAAAATAAAGTTTTCCAGAATTTCTTTTTCTTCTTTTTGTTATAAATGGTTTGAAATCAGGGCTGGCGCCAGGGGAATGAGGGGGGGGGGGGCAGGGGGTACAGCCCCTCCGTCGGGTAAATCGCCCAAATTCGTCGGGGAGAAAAATTTATACAAACATTATAAAGATAGACATAATACTTCCAAGGACCCGATACACGTACACAATAGGATTAACTCGGTAGGCATATTATCATCGTGGCCTAGACAGAGTTAATTACTTTGTGAGAGTTCTATTTTAGTCCGACACCTGAAACTTTCTACACAATCACTGGTCGACACACATCAAGTCTCTGTTGTGAGTTATATCATACTTATTAAATTTATGGCTCTTAGAACTAGGGCGTCAAAAGCAAGTGCCATGTCGAATCACCATGGCATTATTCATTCATAAAACTACAGTTGTGACGAGTCTCTATTCATAATTATTCAATCAAGAAACATCTTTGATGGTATTGGTAAAGTCAGCAAAGATTCTCTCAAACCATGTCTCGATTTACAAACATTTATTGCGTGATTCAAAGAAAATGAGTGTTTATGGTATTTATTAGGACCAATCTCCTGGATTATTTCAGTTGGTCGGTAAAGCGAACCGTAAATTCGCTTATCTCACCAACTGAAATATTCCAGATTCTGGATTAGTTTTCTTGGTCGGTAAAGCGAACCGTAGGTTCGCTTTTCCCACCAACTGGAATATTCCAGACGGGTGAATCTAAACCTAGGCAATGAACTATTTAACCCTTTACCTAACATGAAAAGCAGACGGCACTTGCAAAGAAAATTATTGAATAACTATTTTTTTTAAATTTTTTGTCTCAAAAACATAGGTTATGAACCCTCATTGGAACGAGCTCAACGAGCTCGTTTCAAAGAGGGGTCATAACCTATGTTTTTGAGACATAAAATGAAAAAATGATGAAAATTAATTGGCGATGTTGTGAATGGCGCAGGCAGGTTTTGGTCGTTACGTTGGGTAAAGGGTTAAACACTAGACTGTTCCAGGCCACATGAGAGAGGAATTCCTTACATAATTTGGCTGATGGCTAAGGGTGGAGGTGACAACTGCGTGGGACTAGTTTTTCTATGGTATAACGACACTTTGTACACCCAGGACCACCTCGTGTTGAACAGTGTACGAGTCGAGGAAGCCAGAATACCCGAAGAGAGAACCGCCGTGCAGCGGCGAGTAACTGCCAGACCCCCAACCCCACACAAACAGGGTTAGCATTGGTTGAAGACAAGAGCATCATCGACGTGCAGTATTCCTTAGAAGATAGCACCCATGTGGGCAATCAGGATTAGTTGCTTTGCCCAAGGGAATTACGCAAGTAACCCTGGTGGGGATCGAACCGTGGACCTTTCGGTTTGAAGTCCAATGCTGTAACTACTGATCCACCCGATCCCCTGGGACTAGATAGAATGTAAACAGGAAAAATGATAAGAAGGAGAGACACATCCTGAGGCACATGTGATGAACTAACATTGTTCTTAATACTGAAGAATACACCAGACTGCATCTTCTTTCTCCCCGCATCACCTTCAACCACCAAACTCATAAATGCGACCTTTGTAGGTGTGTTCTGGAACCTTCGCCTTGTCTATTATATTTCTTTACAAAGCCCATTAAAATTCAACGAGGGAAGCGGAAGGTGATCACACTGTTTAGATAAGGCCAAACAAAATTAAATAATTGATTTTCAGGCAATTTTTTAAAAAAGTGAATGAGGGAGGGTGGTTTTCATTTTTATTTTTTATTCCTGATGGAGTGGTCGCCGATGCCTCAAATCCAGGGAGCCTAAAATTAAATACTAGAGCTTCTATGTTGATTTCGCTGATAGTTTTTTTTTTGTAACCGTGATCACTCAACACAAAATAAATACAGAACAACTAAAATGGAGATCAGAAATAATAAGGAGTTTTTTAACTGATTCAGTGCAAGAAGCCACAATCATGCCTTTCATAAAAATGAGGGTACCATTGCAAAAGTAACATTTTCCTTACCCATGTTTCGTATTCAGTTAAATAAATAATAGCTTGTTTATAAAAAAAATGTTCTATTATAAATTATTGGAGAGTGCCTGTTGGCACTCTCCAATAATTTGTAATAAAACAATTTTTGATGAACAAATTCAAACCTCCAAAAATAATCTAGTCCTCAACCAGATAAATAAATATTTATTTTGTATACCTATCAGAATCGTGTCGCATTTCGCGAAGAGAATAACAATTCTGTATCAATGTATACGGCATAATGCATCGCAAATCGCGATATGTTACCGCTAAAATCACATGGTAGTTTTGTACATTTTGAATTTTGCCACCGGAATAAAAAATGACGCCGGTGCCTGAGAATCAAAAGATTAATTTTCTTTGGACAAAAACACGTCGTGAAAGACTGAAAGTATGAAATCAAGGGGAGAAATATCGGATAACTTTCCGTCTCCTCGACGTTGCAGTCAGAACTCCATAATTAATACCCTCGGCCGTAGAGAAAAGTTTGTTGCGTGTGTTGTTTATACTTGTGCGCTTTGTCTGACTTGAAAAAGTAAGAAAAGGAAATATTTTAACAGGTAATAAATAAATTACTCTGTGACTGCTCGCTCGCCGCTAAGATGTACTCTCGTTGATGAGTCCCGCACTACCTTTTTCCCCGAAGGTATTACAGGCTGAAATGAGTATTAGCTTCCCACTCACATCAAATCACCCAGTCAGAAACGGCCAACAACACGTTAACTGCCCAACCGTGTTGCGCTGCATACCCGAAGCCAGAGATGTCCGGTGGTGGGATGGTGCGATGCGCTCCCATTGACCCTGCCTTTCGGAAAATTTTGTTGTCTGTTGGAAAGATTTTTTGGTCGCTTGAACGCCAACATTTTCTTTGGACTTGAGTCGTGAATTTGAAAAAAGTTGAGGATTTATCGAATTCACAATTTTCTTTTTGCAAAAATACATTTGTTTCAAATATACATTTTATGCGTTATGAGTAAATGACAACCGAGCAGTCATGGACACGACGAAAAAATTTCTTTCTTTATTATTAATTAAACGAATTACTTTCGTTAAAAGAGATAATAATAATAATAATAATAATAATAATAATAATAATAATAATAATAATAATAATAAAAATAATATGTTTAGGCCCTACAAAGTAGATCTTCTGTTTCTCAGGCCATTTTTATTTTATTTTTTATTTTTGTGATCTTTGCCATCAAAAGTTCATGTCTTGGTTTGTTTGATGTTTTAGGCCTCATAATCTACAGAATACCATGGGCGATCGTGTATTTCGTCCCTTGAATGCAAGAAGGCTCTGCACTGCTAGAGCATTGCAAAGCCTTGTTACACTCAAGGGACAAATTTATCAATTTTATTAACTTGGGTAAAATATCAGGCATAAACCATTTAATTTTGATTTTTTCAATTTTGCACTGGTTATAAAAATATAGCCTGCAGCAGCTGAAAGGATCACGCGGAAGATCCTGAGAAACAGATGTTTAACTTTTTATGCCTTAGTATTAGTTCAAAGAAATATTTTGAGTTAGGTGTCAAATTCGTACCGTCAACTGCCCGGGAACACTGCTGGCAAATTTTAACTCTCGTTCCATCATATCGAAAATTTTGAAATCCAGGGTCACTTGTTCTCAAATTCCAAGTATTTTATTTTTATTTCCTGCTGTTAAAAGAATATTTCCCGAGGGTTCGCTTCCTCCCTTGAATCCGTTTCATGAATATTGTGCTTTTTTGACTGACTTTCCCAAACAGATGAGACGGCGTCGATACAATACTTGAGTGGCGACTGACAATTTATAATATATTGTACGATTGTGAGGTTCAATTCAAGATTCGATTAAATTCCAAATCCTCTGATTCGATTCGATGAGAACCTTTGAGATTCCCTGCCCTTGATCTTCAGTACAATTAAATCCTCATGAGGATGTAAGATTATATTATAAATAATCTTCCTCACCTTGTAGGTTTCATCATGTCGTTCCATTTTGGACTGTCAAACTCTCCTTCATCGCAAACATTTTTTTTTATATCGCTACGGGTGGATTATTATATAGACCTTCTTCTTAATCCGCCAGGCCCATTGCATTTAGGGAGGTTTTACTTGGTTAATTTCATATCGACCAGGATGTCAGCGCGAGGTAACTTCATATCAGCCGGAGACCTAAGGTCAAAGGCTGATGTGAAGCTACCTCGGGCTGATATGCAACTAACCAAGTAATAACCTCTTCCAGGCTTCTCCGTAAGAAAAAATCAGGTGTGTGGGTAAGAGCTCTCCTGATAGAATGATTAGGTGGGTGGCGAGTTGCTCTCCTCCTGGTCATTAGAGCGAGTGGATTCCAACAATGGGAAAACGCTCGTTTAACTTTTAATGGAGTGGACAATTTATTGGTCTCTAGAGTCTATAGATGTGTGTTTAAATTAAAAATACTTCCGAATTTCCCGAGAGCTTTCGCGGTCAGTTTATTGTCAGACGGAATCCACATTTGCGATTATAGACTGAGTACTTCGACAGCTCGAGGCGAGTGCCGATGAGCTCTCCTTAAAAAAATGTTTAGGCGAGAACGAGGCGCGCGCGAGCAAACGCTCGCCTCGTATGGAGAGGCCTGACCTCTTTATTTATTAAACCAAAACAAATGTTCTCAGATTGTTAGTTTTCTGGCAGTTTTATTGTTTCTCATTCTTTTAACCCTTTACCTAACGCAGACGATATCAAAATTTAATATTTTAAATATCATTTTTTAAATTTTTCAAAAAATTTCAACAAAACCATATCATGTGACCCCTCGTTGGAACGAGCTCGACGAGCTCGTTCCAACGAGGGGTCACATGATATGGTTTTGTTGAAATTTTTTGAAAAATAATTTTTTTTTTTACTGCTGAATTTGCATATTACGCGGGTGGATGCGGGCGATTCTTTGGGTAAAGGGTAAACAAAGTCTAAAGTTTCCTTTCCTCCTAGTTCCGCTCTCCGGACGTCTCCACTGGGGAAGTCGCGACGATCGGACAGCTGAACTTACTCTTCTCTCACTTTGACGATTCCTCACTTACAACGCTGAATCTTAGTTTTCGTTAAATTCTTTGTACATCTCTCTTCTTTTTTCTCTTCATCCACCAAATCCTTACATATTGCTATCACCAATTCCTCACGATACAAAAACTACACCATTTTGACTGGTAACGTCAGTTTTACTGATCGATTGCTTTCGACGAATGACGGTGAACGATTTCGCTGTACACAAAATGGCTGTGGCTAGTAACGCATCAGGGGGGCGAGGGGGCTTAGTAGATATTGGTGCAGACTGCAAGCCGAGAGGTCCTCGGTTCGAATCCCACCTGCGGCAACCGCGTTGTGTCCTCGGGCAAGACACTTCACCCCCCATTACCCACTTGGGGGCACGATGACGTGTACTAAGGCAAACTTGACGTCGATGGTGCACGTGTCTTCAACCAGTGCTAACCCTGCTTGTGTGGAGTTAGTATGTTGGCGAGCTTGACAGTTGCTCGCCGTTGCTCGGCGGTTTTCCCGGGTACTCCGGCTTCCTTCATCCGTAAAACTGTCCGACACGAGATGACCCTGGCTGTCGAAAGTGTCGTTAAACCCAATAAATGAATAAGTAACGCATCAAGATGTACAACTCTAGCTTGGTGTATATCGGCCAAGATCTGCGTCTTATCAGCCCAATTTGAAGTCATATTAGTCGAACTAGATAATGGGCTATTATAGGGAAAAAATTATATCTAAAAAATAATAACATATAACTGCGGTGGTTATACTAATTACATATCTTGTACACATAGTTTAGAGAATGCCAAACCCCTATCTCCCGATACCAACCGCAATACCTTGCAGTGATTGGTCAATGCCTCGTTGATTTTATTTTATGTCGCCGGGCACGCGCATGTGTCTACTCTCAGCGATTCTCATGTCCACTGTCAAGTAAAGCGTATAGTTGCCATGAGCAACGGTTCATCGCAATGTCTTTTTTCACTTCAAATCAGCTGAGACAAATACATTTAACTGAAGTAAAATACACACAAAAGTGCCGTTATTACGTACAAAAAGATTAGTTATGTAAACATGGGTAATTATTTATGAAACCGATTAGATTATAAGGTCTCTTTTCATTAATTTACTGTGACATAAACTGAAACGAACTGAGAGAATCTCGGCCCGTTGATTGCGTACGTGCGAGCGAGCGAGCGAGCGAGCGAGCGAGCGAGCGGTCTGACCAGCAGGCGGGCGGGCGGGTAGCCAGCCAGTGGAGTTTGACACCGGACACCTTCTGCACCCAGGGTCATATTATGGCGGGCATTTTACGGATGGAGAATGCCGAAGTACCCTGAAACAACAACCCCGCGACAGCGAGAAACTGACATACTCTTCAACTAACTAACCCTATTCGGATTACTGACTCGTGCTAATAACTATTAACCCTCTACCTAACGAATCGCCCGCATCCGCCCGCGTAATATGCAAATTGAGCAGTTGAAAAAATTAAATTTTTCAAAATATTTCAACAAAAACCATATCATGTGACCCCTCATTGGAACGAGCTCATTGAAATTTTTTGAAAAATTTAAAAAAAAGTGTACTTAAAATAATAACTTTTGATATCGTCTGCGTTGGGTAAAGGGTTAATGTATGAATTGCGAGCTCGATGGCCCAATGGTTAGAGTATTGAACTTCAAACCGAAAGGTCAACGATTCGATTCTCACCAGAGGTAACGGCGTTGTGTACTTAAGCAAGACACTTAATCTCGATTGTTCACCCGGTGGCGCTGTGTACTAAGGCGCACTGCACGTCGATGGTGGATTTGCCTTCAACCGTGGAAATTCCCTGATTTGTGTAAGTTGGAGAATTTGACAGTTACTCGCCGCTGCTCAGTGGTTCTCTTCGGATAATCCGACTTCCCCACCCATAAAACTGCCCGGCAGGTGTGACCCTGGCTGTTGAAAGTGTCGTTAAACTCCAATAAACAAACAAACACACGGTACAGGCGGACGAGCATTTATTTGTAAATATCAGACAGTAAGTGTCCTCATATTTCCAAACGCCAAATTGAGAGCTATTTACCGCGACGGCCTTTATTTGAATAATTTGTTAAGCCAATTCAGTCTGCAAGCAGCGCTTGTTTACGTTTTCGCGTGAGTGCATAATCCCATAATTCACGAGGCATACGTATAGGGTTTGACAAAAACACAGCCTTAAACTTTTAACTGCCCCAAATCACATATTAAATATTGACTCTTCCGGGTCAATGCATTGAGCTGAAATCGAATGTAATATTTTGTAAAACCCGGTTGCAGAGGATCAATTATTAACCATTTATGTAACATTTATGTAACATGGCGACAATATATTGCCGGTGCAAGTTAAAAAAAGGATCACAATTTAATTTCAACTGTTGTTTGAAAAATATATATATAGATCTGTCATCATGATCCCTTAATGGGGCGAGCTTTCCAAGCTCGCTCCATTGAGGGATCATGATCTACGTTCTTGAGACCAAAATTCAATATGATTCGTTAGTCAAGAATTTCTTTTGTCTAACAGTCGTTCTCTAAACGAATTTGTTAAGTAAATAGTTAATACAATGTTTGTTTTGGCCTGCCTGCCTGGCAGCATCAGTGCTGTTCATTTGATGTTCATACCAAGCGTGCTTATTTTACAGACACTATTCGACAAATTACCTATATATCGAAAATGGTGGGAAACCCAAGTCAACCTTCATTGGTGACCTGTAGGAAAAGGTACAGGGCACGAAATTTAAGAAATGAGGAACCCGCACGCTCGTACCGACACCGAAATTCGATCTATCTGATGGTAAAGAAGCACAAAAGTCTTTGACAAAGGAACGTGTTGAATCCATGCATGCTTGTAGGTCGAACTTGCAGTCAGTCTTTGTATGGAAAGCAACATTTTACAGATTGTTTGTAGTTTCAAGAGACATTCGTCGTATCATTTAGCCTATTTCTCATTTTCTTATTCTAGTCACGAAATAGTTCTCAAAATAATTACAGTTATACATTTTCAATAGAGTTTGTTGCAAGTTTTCATTAGGTGCTTCAGCGGAATATCAATTTTCTTAACCGACTTACAGCGAGCTCTAATCAGATAATAATTGATAATTCGCGGTCATTCTGACATTGTCTATAAGACAGAAACAGTCGGGATTCTCGAGCAGTGTTTGAAAAAACAATTTCATAGTGCGTACACAAGAAACGATCCCAAATGTGAAATAATAATGTATATAGTGATACCCGTAAGTTGATACGCTTTATGAACAGGCAGAGTAGATATATGCATGCCCCATCAATATCAGCAGTATAATGTTTGTGTTTGTTAATGAAAGCTAAATATAGATACTGAGATTCATTTGACAAATGGCGCAGTCGGTCATACAGATGAGTTAATGTTTGAGAAACGAAATCATCCGAGTGGCCCCGTGTGCCTCGTCATAAGACCTCGAGTGAAGCGTGTTGCAACACGGATAATTTCGTTCCTCCATCAGTACCTCGTCTGTATGACTTTTGAAATTGGTGTTCTACAAGAAAATTGAAGACCCCAAGTTACCTTAAAATGGGGATCGCGCTCTACACCCCATTTGAGTGAACAGCTGCAAATTCGAGGCGAGGCAGAAGATGACGTTTTGAGTGAACAGCTGCAAATTCGAGGCGAGGCAGAAGATGACGTTTTCCACTTTACCAGTTTGTTCAAGTGAGAAGTTTGTAAAATTCAGCGTTGTAAACATTTCTGTCTCACTGCAAACTACTTTAACCTCTTGAAACCGAGAGGCCGCTTTACCGAGCCAAAACTTGAAACGTGATAATTTTGTTACGTACGACAGCTGCTTAGTGAATGTGTGTGGCATACCAATCAATATTTTCAACGTGCAGCCCCAAATAACGAATATGGAATCTTCCAATTGCTGCCATTGAACTGACATGGACGATTCCACCAGGATTCAAAGGGTTAAGTTTCATGTCTCTATTGACAGCAAATATAAACTTCCGCGGATACCTCAATCAATTTTGTTTTTACAAAATACCGCATTAAGCAAAATTTCCAAAAGCACAATTCGACCTTACAAGTTTTAGTGACTGTCACACCAAATTCTAAATCCACCTCCAACCAAGACTGGCAGTTTTGAAGGACACGCAGCCGGAATGAAATTTTTAATACAATTATTATTCAAGTAGGCTATCAAGATAACACGCACACCTTACTGATGAGAGAAATTTGTTGCACTTGCAGATAATGTGCTATTTTCCTCTCACAGACATTAGCTTGATCGGAATGCCATAGAATGCACGACAGCTAAGTAGCCGCACACAATGGCGGATGTAGATACGGCGGTGCGGTTATCCCTTCCACCTGGCTGAGATACGATTGTTTTCGACCAAATCATCGAGTCAAGTTAATCAAAAACATCATGGCCCCCTCTATAGACATCCTGTTGAGCGATTGATCTTTTAAATTATTACCTGACCCTGACTGCTCGGACCTAAGATTTATCGCCTCCAGATGATTCCGTCGGCACTTTGAGAATGTCCAGCAGCCAATACTATAAAACTTTTACAATTGTATTTTCCAGATCTTGTACCTATTAATATAACTAATTAAAATGAATTATTAGCATTTTAAAAGATGTGGCAATTTGCCAGTTGGCAAATTGCCACATCTTTTAGTATGGTAATGGTTAATGTCAACCCATTTAAAGTCATAATTAGAAAATACGATTCCCGAAAATACAATTGTAAAAGTTTTATAGCATTGGCCCCTGGATTCTCACACACATTCTCATTAACGAGGAATACATGTATTGTGTTCCGTACTGCGGAATACAACTACATTTTTCAATACAAAACTACAATATTTCGCGCACGTGACAACCGTTACTTATTCTCAGTTCCATGTGCGACATTCGTTATTAACCGATTATCGGAACTGGGAGTAAGTAATGGCTGTCACGTGCCCCAATATTTTCTTGTTTATCTTTTCGTGTAGATGAGCAAAGCCTCCGATGTTGCGATAGTATCTTCCCACTCAAGTACGCAATGTGTTGCGTTTCAAGTACGTGTGCGTGGGAGCTTTTTCATAAGTTGGATAGTGTACTCGTGGTTAGTTAGCACTGAAAATGTTCACCGGATAACCAGTTTACAAACGTTTACCTACCTAACCGATTCGAAAAACTGTCAACCGGTTATCCGAAACATTTGTAAAATATATTACTTTTAGGGCACCCGTACCACGAACTTTTACCCATCGCTCTAGTGCACAAAACGGCACGAACATTCTGCTGAATTGCGAAGTCTTCTTTTTAAGACATCTTTGAAAATACAGTACTCACAACGCTCGTTGAAGCTTGGGTGATTTCGTTCCTCCCTGATTACCTCGTCTGTATGACCGACGTCGCCATTTTGTCAAATTAATAATATACTATTATGACCCCCCCCCCCCCCCCCCCCACCACCAAGAAAGACGTTCTTCTATTGTGTTGTCTGGACATCTATGATGCCCAAGCCGTCGGGTTCGCGCACTATATCTGACCAAACAACTGTACAGGAGAATAGTTCCCCTGGAAGAGGTATATAATTGATTTAGTACCTCTCATTGTGTTTTTTTAAAATTAAGAATCTCATTTGTGGAAAATACATCTCAAAACATTTTTGCAACAAAGTATTATAATTAGGTTTTATCGAATTTTATCATTCACCTTCGCGAAGGGAAATAACCCTTACTCGTCCAGTTTCATGTTTCGTCCTTCGAGAATCGTCCTCACTTTTGTAGAGTCCCTTCCTCTGAGATATTATCTCTGTAGTCAAAGCCTTAGACATATTATACCGAGAGGCATGTTTGCACTCAACCAAACATTGTCCTCGGATTTAGAGTATGATGTGCTAATATCAACATATCATCAGGGTGTTTCTGTCGTCTATTTTGGAAGGAATTTATTTCACGAAAAAAGTAGTCTTAATATTGCATACAATACATGTACTTTCAAGTATCTTCTACTTCTTCAAATAAATATGTGAATCCTTTCACAAACTCAACGCATTTTCCCAAAGAGTAGAATAAAAATATAGAAGCTGGCTTTCTACAATTTTCCCAAAACCGCTTAAATGTTTGACTGTTATTCTTGATTGAAAGCCACTTAAAAATAAGAAAACGCCGTTCTCACCATCTTTTGATGTTCTGTAACTTTTTTTCTGTTCATTGTATCAATAGTGTGCGAGTCGTGACATACAGAACATACACTGACTGTCCTTTCCATAAATATAAGGGTCTAGGAAGTGAGCTTTTCTATTTTCTCCTGGGAAGAATAAATATAATATAGAGGATCTCAAACGAGTGATGTTTGGATATAAGATTTTTTGAAACGAGTTTGATGAATTTGATTCACAACGAGCCTTTAGGCGAGTTGTGAATCGAATTCATCAAACGAGTTTCAAAAAATCTTATATCCAAACATCACGAGTTAAAGATTCTGTATATCACATGAATTTTCGAATCTTTTTTTACACTTTTTGTTAGCTCACCTACTTCTTTTAGAAGTGGTGAGCTATTGACATGACCTCGGGCGTCGGCGTCCGGCGTGTCCAATTTTGTAAGATTTAATGTTAAGGTTAATTTCTCAAAGATCAGTGGGCTCAGGCCTTTGATATTGCATATGTAGGTTGTAGGGGACTATTAGAACAGTATTTAACCCTGATACTATGACTTTTTTCCAAATTTCACCTAAAATTTTCTGCCAAAACTTATTGTAAGAATTTGCGTTTAGGTGTTGTAAGAATTTGCGTTAAAGTCAGCTTTTGTGCAGATTATTTATTTATTGATGTTTAAGGTCACATATTTATGCACAATGGCTAATCATGACCGTGACAGTTTTACAGGTGGAGGAAGCCGGAGTACCCGGAGAGAACCACCGAGCAACGACGAGCAGCTGCCAGCTCCCCAACATCGTAACTCCGCACTGCAGCACAGGCAGGGTTAGATTGGTTGAAGACATGCGTACCATCGACGTGCAGTACGCCTTAGCACACGGCGTCACCGTGCCCCCATTTTGTGCAGATTGTGCTGCTTTAACTTCTCATTACTGTTGATTTTCATATTTCAATAACAACTGTAGGTATTAACCCTACTCTATGCAGAAATTTAACGGAAATTTTCTTTTTTTTTCAGTCAAAATTTTCATGTTTTTCTCGGACTTAGTAAATTTTAAGTTGTAAAACTTTGTAAACTTTGTGTTTAGGTGAGTTGTGTTTCTATGTGTCTTTCCAGGCGATTAATATTCTACACTTGGGTTACTGAACTCCATTGCAGTAATATTTAACCCTCATTACATGCATATTTGAGGAATTTGAGGCTGATTTTCTGCCAAAACTTGTAAGAATTAGCGTTTAGGTGTTGTAAGAATTTGCGTTAAAGTCAGCTTTTGTGCATATTGTGGTGCCTTCACCTCTCATTACTGTTTATTTTCTCATTTCAATAACTACTTTAGGTATTAACCCTACTGTATGCAGAAATTTAACTGATTCCTTCTCTTTTTTTTCAGTCACAATGTTCACGTTTTTCTCTGACTTATTCAATTTTAAGTTCTAAATGTTTGTGTTAAGATGAGTTCTCTTTCTGTGTGTCTTTCCAGGCAATTGATATTGTACACATGGGTTACTGAACTACATTGCGGTAACATTGCGCCCTCATTACATGCATATTGGAGGAATTTGAGGGGGATTTTTGGGACTTATATTCACTTTCTTTAAAAAAAAAATTTTTTAACTTTTTTTTTTTATTTAATACTTTCTCATACTTGTTACTAGTAACATTAAGGCTTATTTTAGTTGTTGATGTGATGTATTTTTGTTGGGACTTATAGTCACTTTCTTGAACGAATGTTTTTCCGCAACTCCTGTTTAACCAATGAATGTACTTCAATTACATTTTCAGTGATTCTTCATTACACAATGCCATTTTGCACCTTCTATTTTATTTTTTTTTGATCTGATGTATTTTTATTTTGTAAAAAATAAATTTATGAAAGCTTTTCCTAATTCTTATTTATGATTTAATATCTGGCCTCACGATTCATATTCTTAATCATAAACATTTCTAAAAGGAAAAAATGCTTTTATATCCAATGATTCTATGTTGAATTAATATATAATAAATGCAGCAATTTTGACTTTCCAAAGCCATCACATAAACCACATTAATCATTTGATGCCTAGTTAATGATTTATATTAACTAAATATTAGGCATGTTACATTGGAACGACATTATCAAGCGCGAATGTAGGTGAGCGTTGGGATGTAACATCCCTCTTGTTTAATTCATTGTCGCTAAATTCTCCCAAAACAACCGACAATCAGTTCGTTGGCTCAGACGCTTCACACCATGACGTCATGAATGCGCTTTACTTGCACCTGTTGTCGTAATTGACGTCATGTGAACTACGAACAAGAATACACGCGCCGATTAGACACTAGTTAATAATCAGGAAATAAGACATGGGTCGTTACGTCGAAATTAACGACGTTTCATGTGATATAATAATAATAATAATATGGTTGAGAGCCGAGTATCAACATACGTGCTCACTAGCTTCACACAAAACTAAAGGTGCGTTTTATATAATACAGGCAGGTCAGCAATAAGCCAATTTATACAGGTGTGTTTTTAAGTGACTCTTAAATGACTCGAGTGACTGTGGTTTTTTTGATGTCGTCAGGTAACGCATTCCACAAATGTGGTGCCGTAATGCAGAAGGTCCGATCGCCAGCTGTGACCAGCTTTCCTGCATTCTGAACAAGATTGCACGAAGTAGCTGATCGCAAAGGACGAGCGGGTTCATACTTCGTAACTAGATTGCAAAGATAAGGAGGCGCAAGATCGGTGACAGCTGTGTAGGTAAACAATAATACTTTGAAACTAATTCTTTCACTAATGGGTAACCAATGCAGTTTTTGTAAGATAGGGGAAGGCGAAGAGGATTTTTTACTCTTTGTCACATGTTCAGCCGCACTTACAAATTACTGTAAAAAAAGCTTTCCCTCAACAAAGAGCCAAAATGGACAGTAGTGTTGGTAGATATGATACCGATAAGATATTCTTAACGACGGATTATCGGTGAACTAGTTGCTTCTAACTGGCTTGCCATAAAAGCTTATTTTCCTTTTGTTACTTTATTAAACGAAAACAACAGACAGCTCCGAGAGCAGTCTGTTGTTTTCGTTTATTAAAAGTAACAAAAGAAAACTTGGCTTTATTTTCTATTTTCTAGGTGTTTCCTCGACAATTACTTGCTTCTTAATTGAACCTTCTTAGCTCATCTAACAGTTTTAAGGGAGATAACTTTATCGAAAATCGATTTTCATAACTGTGCAAGTCAATGATGATCGGTGTGAGAGAGATGGTGACTATCTGGAAAATCGACACAACCTCAAAATCAACTGAGAAAACGGGGATACAATGGCCGCCCATTGCAAGACAATCCGTGACAGTCGATCGTCTTGAACGCAAAGCTCCACTTGCGCTTAAAAAAGGTGACAAAGCAAGGGGAGATACAGAACACGTCTCGATAGTGAAAACTCCCTCGTCAGTTCTACCAAAACTTAGGGGCTATCATGAGAGTAGGTGATAGAGGCCGATTCACGACCACTTTGCCATGTACATGTACGTGTACACGTACATCGATGTACATCTCCATAGGATTCAGTGTTAAAATCGTGTACATGTACACGATTTATCGTTTTTTATGGTGGTCTGGACTCGGCTTTGCCGATTCTACACCATTGGATTCTATATACAGAGTGAAACAATGTATGAAATTTTAAGGAAAAAATGAGGTGTATCGTCTGGTTCAGAATCGGCAAATGGGTTTCCCATAGGATTCAGTGTTAAAAATCGCGAGCAAAAAACGTGTTGCCGTTTCTGGACCAGCATCGAAAAGTGATTTGCCGATTCTGGACCATCCCTGTCTGTACACGATTTTAACACCGAATCCCTATGGAGGCGTACACGGAAAGCCATTTGCGGATTTACGTCAGAAATCGACTCGTGTACGGTACACGGAAAAGAGGTGGTCCTCCTGAACCGGCAAACCCACCATAGTGGATTTTTCCAAACTTAACAGACTACTATTGGACGCTCCCATTTCTGACGTAAGTGGGGGGAATACCCATAGTGGGGGAATACCCATAATGGATTTTTCCAAAACTTAACAGACCACTATTGGACGCTCCCATTTCTGACGTAAGTGGGGGGAATACCCATAGTGGGATTTTCCAAAACTCAACAGAAAAAAACTAAGTTTTTGGAAAATCCCACCATGGGTATCTCCACTTGTACAGTATAAATACAGCTCCTGCGCGCTACAATGTCAGTCTACAATCGCCAGTCTGTTTTTATCAAAACTGACAAGCAGGTCGCATGTCAAAGTGACATTTACTGTATAGACACTTACTGAGAACGCTATTTGTCACGCTTGAGATGTATTACAGGTTTTTATTCAAATGAGATTAATTGTCAGTTTAAATGGTTTATCTGAAAAACTATTCTATGGATCAAAGCGGAAACAGTTCAAAAGATCAATTGATGTTATGTTATATTTTTTTTTTGAAAAGCGTTACATTTACTGACATGATTTATTCGAGATTATAATTATTCATGTTCTTTCTGATTTTTAACACGTTTGAAACGGACGCTATTTTAATATTTTTAACTATTTATCGAGGTTTCATTTTGTAAATGTTTTTTTCTCAACTGGTTTTAGTTATTATATTAAAGACAGAAGATTTTTATTTACTTAAAACATAAAACATAAAAATAATTATACATTTAATTTTGAAAATAATAGATAACTCATATTAGCATACTCAAAGGAAATATTAATAATTTAAAAAACGAAAAAATGTTTTTACAGATGGATTCTAGAAGCCAAGATCAAATTTTAGGCGAATATGAACGTGCCAAGAAGGGCATTCAATCGGCTGACAGAAGCAGACGTCTCGGGGAGATAGATCTCAGACGCGAAGCCACAAAAATATTTAAACCCGTGACGGAGGGTCAAGAGCAAAGCAGGAAGGAGATAGTCGAAGAATTGAGACCCATAAAAGAGAGTTCTTTGAGAATGGGTTCGTTGCCCGGTAGTTTTGGAAATCGGCATTCCTTTCAATCTACACCGGATTACGTTCCCACAGGGATTCAAACCGACTTGAGCGAGAGCGACGATACAGCTTCGACTATCACCACTGATAGCGTCGCGTCATCCGAGGATGGCGGTAAGAGAGATCTGTTGTATGGATTTTATAAGGATTTGGACGGTAATACTTTTGTCGGTGACACAGAAGTAGAAATAGATGATGATGAATTAACCGTCGGCTCGAATAGATACGAATTAACTTCTGGACTGCGCAAATTGCTCCTTTACGACAAGCCTAGTGATTACACGGAACAGGATATCGACAATTACAGCAACATTCTGGTTCAGACCCACGCCATGAAGAGAAATAACGATGCCAGAGAGATGAGACCCAAAGCCAACAGAGGTTACAAGTGGACGAAAATAGTGAAACGCATATGAGATATGAATAAGAAGTTCGTCGAATCGGTGACTGGCAAAGGGGTGAAAACCACTTTTCTTCCGAGCGATTCTGACGCTCTGTCTCAGAGATTGATTTTGTTGATGGCAAGCAGACGGGCTGGTAACACAGGGTTAGATAATCAGATAGTTACTATATCTGACGAATTGTTAAGACAGAAGGTTTTGAATAAAAACCATTATAGAAGGCTGATGAACGAATTGAAGGATTGATGTATATAATAAGTAGAGAGAAACAAACAAACAAACAAAAATATATAAAATAAAAAAACAGTAAATTTTTACACTAGAATAATAAAAGTATTTAAACAACAAAACGATTTACCAGTGAAAAAACAAAATATATTATAAAAATAAAATATGTTGGTGATAAAGAACAGGGGATACGTCAGAACTTATGTTCAAGGCGGTTCTGGCATCGCTGATTCTATAATGCGAGCGTTCACGAGCGATGCGGGTAGAAAACTCGCATCGACTGCGTTTGAGGTCGGTAAGAAGACGGCTTTGGATGCTGGTAAGAAAGCCGCTTCTGAAGCCAGTGGTAGGATAGCTTCTGTGGCTGGCAAGAGGGCAGCCGACGCATTGATCGACAAGTTGATCAGTCCACCGGCGAAGCGAGCTGCGTTAGAACGAACGCCGAAAAGTTGGAAAGATTTTAAGGATGCTGTGGTACCCATACAAGACTTAGCCAAAATGACGAGTGGATCCGGATTGAAGAGAACTCGCGACGGTGTGATATAAATAAATAATAATATTAAAAACTGAGTTTGAAAAACATAAAAAATTGTGTTTGAAAGAATTTAAAATAACAAAAAAAAAAAAAATAAAACAAAGATGAACATTAAAGATATGTCTTGGAACGATGCTGCGACTAAGAGGTCGAATAATGAGTTCTTTCCCAAAAGCATAAGAGGCTTGATAGTGGGAAAATCGAATTGTGGAAAGACCAATCTGTTGATGAATCTGTTGTCCCGACCCGACTGGTTGGATTACGACAGATTGTTCGTGTTTCGCAAGAGCTTGTTTCAACCCGAATACAGATTGCTTCGAGAGTGCATGGATCGTAGATTGCCCAAGGACATCATAGCCAGAATCTTTGACAGTAGGGAGGAATTCAACAAAAGTGAAGCTCCTCTTTCGACCATTTTGGACGGTGCGGCGATGGAACTGATGAAGAGAAATGCATCTTCGAACGTCGAGTGTCGATTTTATGAGAATGCTAGCAACGTTCCGGATCCTAGAGAATTGAAATCGGAAGATAAGAATCTCTTTGATTTTCGACGATCTGCTTTTGGAGAGACAGAACCGATGCGAATCGTATTACATTAGGGGTCGACACAGCAACGTGGATGTTTCTACCTGTCGCAGAATTATTTTCGATTGCCCAGACAGACGATAAGGGAGAATGCTAATTTTCTATGTCTCTTTCGCCAAGATTTCAAGAATCTCAATCACATCTATGGCGATCACGTTGCAAACGACATGAGCGTGGCGAAATTCAGGAGATTCTGCAAGAGGGTTTGGGATGGAGGACTTTACAATTTCGTCGTGATCGATTTGACTAGAGAATTTAATCGCGGAAAATATCGGTGTGGATTCGCCAAATTTTATGTTTCTGATGATAATAAGATAGAGCATGAAAATAAAAAAAAATTAGAAAAATAATAAATCTTCAAAATAATTAGTTTTGAAAAAAAAATAAAATTAAAATATAATGTTCGAACAAGGAGAATTGTTAGAATGGATAGCCGAGAATACGGCTGCAAAACAATCCATTCAAATCGTGGTGAGTGGCAATTCGACTTGATTCGCTACGAAATTTGAACCTTCCATCGAAATGAATAGAGAGAAAAGATACGAGATGGCGTTGGTGAATCTGGAGACTTATTATTCCTTTCCCAACGTCACCGAAAAGAATAACTTGTTCAAGTATTCCGACGGAGTGGATTGGTTGGAGATTCGAATTCCCAAAGGGAGTTACGACATAGACGATTTGAACAATTACATTCAGACCCGAATGAAGACGGATGGAAAGGGAAGCAACAAGATCAGACTCACTCCCAATCCTAATACCTTACAGACGATGTTGGGTTTGGAAGATAATTTTCGAGTGGATTTCAACACGGACGATTCTATAGGCAAGATGTTGGGATTCGATCGAAAGATGTATCGAGACCACGTGGCATCTGAAAATACGGTCGACATTATCGCAGTCAATAGCATTCTGGTGAACGTGGATGTGATTGCTGGAAGCTACGTGAATGGTAGCGCTCAACCGACGATCTATTCCTTCTTTCCAAATGTGTCGCCAGGTTATAAGATCATGGAGCGACCTCGAAGTTTAATTTATCTACCAGTGATTTTAGACACATTGTATAGTCTCAAAACCACGTTGACGGATCTAAATGGTGAACTGTTAGATCTTCGCGGAGAGAGGGTGACGATACGATTTCACATAAGAGAAATATAAAAGCAAAAAAAAAAAAATATATTGTGTATATATATAGATAACAAAAATAAAATAAACGCAATATTAATTTTACACAAATTATTTAATATATATAATTATCATTAAAACAAGAAAACAATTGAAGAAAATATATATTTTAAAAAAAAGAAAGAATTATGACAGAATACGTGAAAAAAAACGTGAACATATCCGCAGGACAGAGGAAGAAACTTGAGAGAGCGTTAAGAACTAGAGGCGAGGTGGTGAGATTCAAATTCACTCACAAAGATCTGATGAGAGGCGGTCAGGATTCGATCGCCTGGACCAAAAGGATGGAGAAAGCGATTCGTGATGGAAGAGGGTTGACGGTGAGATTGAGTCCCACTCAATTGAGATACAATTTGAGAATGAAAGGTGGTTTCATACCTCTATTGGCAGGAATCGCTGCAAAAGCATTACCCTTCGCCGCAAAGGCACTGCCCTTTCTCGGAAAGACTCTCGGCGTGGGAGCTCTCACGGGACTCGCGAGTTCGGCAGTTGAGAAATTAATGGGTGGCAGTGGACTGTTTTTGAAGAAGGGAGGAGCCGTGTGTCACGTCCACATAGACGACAGCGGTAAAGGATTGTATCTAGAACCCGTTAGAGGTGGCAACTCTTTGAGTGGAAACGGTCTCTATCTGAAGAGTGGACAGAACGTTGAGCGACTCGGCAAGGGTTTGTTGCTTGGTGAGAATTCGCCATTTAAAAATATACCGATTTTGAATATGTTATTATAATATAAGAAAAAAATTATATAATTATATTATAAATATCAATCATAGAAAAATATAAAATAATATATATAAAATGGATAAAAAGGTGGAGAAACAATTAGACGATAATGATGAATATCGGGAGACAGAGTGCAAAAAAAAAGATGTGGAAAAATGGTTAGACACTAATGATGGATATCTAAGGAAAGAACTGATGAAAGAGTTAGATAAACAGCGGGATAGATGGTTGGAATTGAAAAGAATGAGACGCTTTCCACCGTCACCACTACCTTCTGAAGAGAATGGTAATGATGCGAGTGTTACCAAGAGATGCACAACATTCATTCATAATTATGATTCGGATAAACAAATGTGTTGTTATAAAAACGTATCATATTACAAAAAAAAAGAAAAAAAGAAAAGAAGAATCGGCGCTGAAATTTAAGAAAAAAGGAAACGTTATTATAATATATGGTAATAGTGAAGAAGGAAAACAAAAAAAAAAAAAAGTAATGAGATCTAAAGATGATCTCATTACGTTTTTTTTTTCCTTCTTCTTTGCTAAAAAATCAATCTCTCTATTGTTTATATTTCCAAGTCCGTTATTAGCATGTTGACACTCGTGTTTTCTCCTTTTTTGCAAATGTTTTGAATGTTTATCTTTATTCTTTTGAGTTTTGTTACTTCGGTCAACTCACTCTCACCACCCGATTTCTTCACGAGTTCGAATGAGATGTTTGGAAATATGTAACTTCCATAATGCAACGACAAATCATCCTTGTCGAATTCTCTATCTTCGGCGATGATGATGTTCTGCAGATCGCTTTCGTACTCGTAAAACAAATCGAGCGCGGCTTCGTCCAATTTCAAAGGCATGCGATATTTGTCGTATTTGTGCTCTAAGCCCTTTGTCTAAACCTCGTTCAATTCGATGGGATCGTGTCATTGTAATCTATAGATTTTAAAACCTAATTTCTTACACGTTTCAACTCGTTTCAATTTCAATTCGCATCTTTTAGGTGTTGTTGTTGTCATGATCGATTATTTGTTTTTTTTTTGTTTTATGAATTCTTGCAAATAATGTATATTTTAAATTTTGTATTTAAATAATAATTTGTTAAAAAAGTTTGTTTATTTTTTTTTGCTCTTTATATATATATAAAAAAGTTGTTTTTTTTTAATTTTTAATTTTCTTTAATGTAAAATTTTGTTTTAGTAAAAGTTTTTTTCTCTTTATATATATATAAATAAAAAGTTAAATTTTAACATCCTTTTTCTTCTCGTATTAAATCAATTTTTTTTCATGTTAAGAACATAAAAATCGATTAATTTGTTTTGAAGGAATTAAAACATATATAAACAACTTTAAAACTTTTTAACAAATTATCATTAAATACAAAATTCGAAAAGAAAAAAATTTTCTTACAAACCCAATTCTGAGATAAAAAACAATGATCAAGTCCAAACACCCGAATTATAGTTTAGAACGTGCAAGACTTCAAATGTTTCTTGACTTTAGAAGATTTGATTCGATTCATGAAAGAAGCAGATGAGTTATCATCATCTATTGAGAAGGAATCGGGTGACATGAACACGCGTCTGCTTCGCTGAAATTTGTTTTGAACCTCGTGCAAGACTTCGCGTAAAAGTCATAAGAGTTCTATTTGTCTTGAACCTTCTTCTTCTTTTTTAATAGTTCGAACGACATTGTCGATTAATTTTTGTTCGCTAATAGTATTACGATTCGATTTTCTATCGCAAATCATATCGTTTTCTTTCGAAACGCGTAAATATAAATTACAATTTTTTTCTTCTTGGTTTTTGGAGAATAACGATTTATGCCGAGATTCCGTCGTGGATGTTGTTGTCATGATCGATTATTTGTTTTTTTGTTTTGTTTTATGAATTCTTGCAAATAATGTATATTTTAAATTTTGTATTTTAATAATTTATTTAAAAAGTTTTGTTTTTTCTCTTTATATATATAAATAAAAAGTAAAATTTTTAACATCCTTTTTTTTCTCGTATTAATTCAATTTTTTTCATGTTAAGGAACATAAAAAAATTGATTAATTTCATCAAAAAAAAATATTTTTCACATTAAAGAAAAAAACTGAAATTAAAAAAAAATTTTTTTTTTAAACAAATTATTTAAATACAAAATTCGGAAAAAAAAAAAATCTTACAAATGAAGCAAACAGATAACAAAAATTGGAAAATTTAAATGAGAAAACCGTACCTCAGTTAAACGAGATTTGTAAACTATTAAAAATTTCACATTTCAGAAATCATAGAACTAAATCAAAAAAAAATTGAAGTCATACAGAAATATTTGCGAAACGATGGAAAGGCAAACAAAATGTCGATAGCAATGACATCAAAAAATGCATCGGTTGTGAAAAATGAGAAGAAGAAGAAGAAAAAGATAGTAAAAGGAATTGAAATGCCGACGTCGAAAAAAACCAAAAACGTTTTGATTGTGAAAAATAAGAAGATGACTAAACGAAAAGCCATTGAAGAAGAACTTCAAGTTTCAAAAGAAAAGAAAAGAAAAACTAAAATGAAAACGAGTGATGCACTTCAGATTCTAGACAAACGAGATATATCGAGCAAAATTCGATGAGCAATCGACGAAGGGAAAGGAGAAGAATATGTAGCATGACTCGTCACGGAACTATTCCAATCGAAACCCATAGAACGGGAGAGTGTGATCAAAGGCATTTTTGAAACTTTTGACGTGGTTCCCTCATTCAAGAAAATCGATCCGAAATCGTTCATGGAATGGGTGAAGAAAAAAGTATTGGATTTGTTTCGCGAACACATGAATGTGGGACTAAAAATTAAGATGATACTCCATTGCGTGATGAATAAAATCGACGTGAAGTCCGGCGAGAGCAGCATGAAAAATGCATATTTCAGATCTAACATCGAACCCGTACTTCGAGGTTCAGATTTATCGGACGTTTTCAAAAAGATGAAAGACAAGATGTTGACGTCTCTCGCGAATTATCAACATGAAGGTAGTAATTGGACGTTCGATGAGGTGTTGAAACTCGAAATTCACATAACTGAAAACGATTTGTTGAAAGGGTCTTCCTATGTGAAATTACCGTATTTCCTAGCTGAAAAACACGCCGTGGTCAACGTGAAAAATAAAGATGATCAGTGTTCTAAATGGGTAGTCACCTCCGCTTTATACCATGTCAAAATACACTGCGATAGAGTTTCTCGTTATGAGGAAACTTCTAAAAATCTCGATTGGACCGGAGTGACTTTTCCAACAGAGTTAAAACACATCGAACGTTTCGAGGCTCAAAATCCCACCGTAGCGGTGAACGTCTTGGGATACGACGATGAAAAATGAACGATCTCTCCTCTCAGACAGACTTTGTATCTCGAAAGAGAAAAGATGATTATTTTATTATTGATTTCGAATGGTGACAATTGTCATTATTGTTGGGTTAAACATCCGAGCCGATTACTGTCGAGACTAAATAATAAACAGGAACATAAGATATGTTTATGTTGCAACTGCATGAACATGTTTAAGAGCGAAAAATCATTAGTGAAACATCAAGAATATTGCAACGAAAATCAAGGTGGCGCCGTCGAAATGCCCAAACCCAACACCATCGTGAAGTTTGAAAATCACAATAGAAGGTTAAAAGTACCATTCATCGTGTACACCGATTTTGAATGTTTCACCGCGAAAATGAGTTCCTGTCAACCCAACGCTCTTCAAAGTTACGTCGAAAGATATCAAAAACACACACCTTCGGGCTATTGCATTTTACGTGAAATGTGCTTTCGACTCACAACACGACATGGGTCCCTTCACCTACACGAAACAGTGCGAAGACGACGACGTGGCTCAAAGGTTCGTGGAAGAGTTAGAATCGAAAATTCAAATGTTATACGACAAATTCAAAACTCCGGCGAAAATGATCATCATGTGAGAGCAGCAGGACGAAAATAACAGAGCCACCGAATGTCACATATGCAGACAATTGTTTGATGAGAATTCGGAGGAAAATAAGAAGGTCAGAGACCATGATCATTACACGGGTCTGTATCGCGGTCCGGCTCACAGCAAATTTAATTTAAAATATCGAGATGCCGTTTTCCATCCGGTGATATTTCACAATCTCTCAGGTTATGACAGTCATCTGTTCGTGAAAAATCTCAGCACCTCACATGAAGAATTAAATTGCATCACGAACAGCAAAGAAAGATACATTTCCTTCACGAAATGGAAGCTCATGGAGAAGAAAAGAGTAATCGACAGAAATACGTTGGAAGAAAAAACGAAATCCATTCATAGAGGCATACGTTTCATCGACAGTTTTAAATTCATGTCGACCGCTCTGGAAAAATTAGTCGATAACATGAGCAAGGATAAATTTAAAATCACGAGTGAACATTTCGGAGAACGAGTAGACGTCATGTTGAGGAAAGGAGTCTATCCTTACGATTACATGAACGATCTAAAGAGATTCGAAGACACCGCACTACCTTCGAAAAAAGATTTTTATTCGAAATTATACGAATCCGACATTTCCGACGAGAATTACGAACACACCAAAAACGTGTGGAAATCATTCGATATGAAAACCATGAGAGATTATCATGATCTCTATCTGAAGACCGACGTTCTGCTCTTGGCAGACGTATTCGAAAATTTTCAAGACGACTGTCGTCGAAATTACGATCTGGATCCGCTTGGTATTTCACCACACCCGGTCTGGCGTGGGACGCTCTGTTTAAGACCACCGAAGTCCAATTGGAATTATTATCACACGTGAACATGTTGCTCATGTTCAAAAGGGCTGTGAGAGGTGGCGTCTTGATGATCTCCCACAGATATTCTGAAGCTAACAATCCCTACATGAAAGAAGGTTTCGATTCGAAACGGTCAAATAAATACATACAGCATTGGGATGCTAATAATCTGTATGGTTGGGCTATGAGTCATCCTTTACCGATTGGAAATTTCGAATGGGTGACGGAACAGGAAGAGATGCAAAAATGGAGAGACTATCCTTGCATTTTAGAAGTCGATTTGAACTATCCAGAAGAATTACACAATCTACACAACGATTATCAGCTGGCTCCCGAACGAATGGAACCGAACGAAGGAGACGAGGAAAAACTCATTCCCAATTTATTTAACAAACGTAACTACGTCATCTACAGCGAGAATTTGAAACAGTATGTCGATTATGGGATGAATTTAGTCAACATACATCGCATCATTCGATTCGACGAAGAGCCTTGGATGAAAAAATACATTGATCTCAACACGAATCTCAGAATTCGAGCCGAGAACGATTTCGAAAAAGATTTCTTCAAACTCATGAACAACTGCGTGTATGGTAAATCGATGGAAAACATCAGGAAGAGAACCGACGTTCAACTCGTCACGTCTGAGAAAAGAGCTAGTGGCCGTTCACATGCAAAAGACGCACCTGAAGTTCGACAAACCGTATTATCTCAGACCGATCATCTCAGCTATCAGCAAGCGATTGATGTACGAGTTTCACTACGATTACGTCAAACGAAAATTTGGTGATAAAGCCAAACTACTGTTCACCGACATGGACAGTTTAGTTTACGAGATAGAGACGAAAGATGTCTACCGAGATATATCTCCAGACGTGGCTGCGTGGTTCGACACGAGCAATTATCCCATCGATCACCCATCCAACATTCAATCGAATGACAAGAAGGTGTTGGGTAAATTTAAGGACGAGAGCGGCGGTAAACAAATCGTCGAATTCATGGGTTTGAGACCCAAACTGTATGCTTATCGTCTAGAAGATGAAGAGATCAAGAAGGGCAAAGGGGTTAAAGCATGTGTGGTGAAGAAAAACATCTCTTTCCAAGAGTATAAAGATTGTCTGTTAGGAAGTGTTCTGGTGTATAAGACTCTGAAATCGATTCGAAGCGAAAATCATGACTTGTATACCGAAATAATCAACAAGATTTTGCTGACGGCCGACGACGATAAGAGATTCATGTTAAACGATAAAATAAACACTTTGGCACTCGGACATTGGACTGTGGATCTAATTAGAGATGATATGAGTAAGGATGATTGGATTCCAGATATGATTGTGGATGATAGGATTCCAGATATGATTGTCGATGATAGGATTCCAGAAAATCAAGAGGAATTAGATGGATTCGAAATTATAGAAATCAATAGAGACATCGAGAGAGTTAGTTTAAAAAGAAAAATAAAAAAAAAAAATAAAAAATAACGTCATTTTAGTGAATTATAATAAAATAAATAAATAAAAAAAAATATATATACGCATTTATGAATAAGAAAATAGAGATATCCGTAGAAGGTGTCATCTTACCTAACGAACCCCTATCCAACATCGATCTGTCAAATGCGGCAAAGGATTTGAAAATCAAAGATTTTCTAGGCGTGTTTTCCAGAGATGCCTTGCCAAAGAGAAGACCTCGACAATCGGAATGCGGAATTTTAAATCTAGACGATTCATCTGGTGAAGGCACTCACTGGGTGGCGTGGTTCAAGAATGGGAAGAAGAAAAATTATTATTTCGACAGCTACGGAATCTCACCGCCAAAAGAAATAAAGAACTATTTCAACAAATCGATGGTTCGTTACAACACGGAACAAGTGCAATCACCAGATCAAGTGTTTTGCAGTCACCTGTGTCTCTACGTTCTCAAGAGATGGTCTGAAGGAGATCAGTTTCAAGACATTCTCAATGATTTACATTAGAGAGAGATTTTTTTATTTTTTTTTTTATTATATATATAAAGATAAAAAAAATTATTTTAAAAAATTTTAATCGAATAAAAACGAGAAATAATAATAAAATAATTCATTTTTTAATAAACTGCGTTTTGAATATATTTTTAAAAAAAAAACAAAAAATCTCAAAACAACATGCCAGTCGATAAATTTGGTAGAAGTGACGACGAAAAAGTCAACCTAAGAAAGAAGAGGAAGACGTTCGAAGTCGACGATGGTTACAATGTTGCCAACTTGGACGAACGTTACGTTCGGAGATACGAACCTCGAGAGGAACCTTTGAACATGAACGATAAGAAGCTCTACAATCTTCCCGAGCTGATAGATCTCGCAGATGCTGCGACTTTAAAAAACATCGACATTGGCAACGCCGATTTCGAATGAATCATGCTAGATAATTACGTGGATAAAACCATGACCGACGATCTCGATCTGAAATCCAAACGTTTGGTGAACATCGCGAATCCCATAGATCCCACTGATGCCACGACCAAGAAATACGTGGACGCCTCTCACCCGAGATTCAGCAAACACCTGAGAAATAGATACGTTCAGAAAACGATGCACTCAGAATTGAACGCCAATTCTAACAAGATAACGAACGTGGCCACTCCCACGAATCTCAAGGACGTGGCGACCAAACACTACGTAGATCTGGAACAGAGAAAGTCTGACAGACGAGAAATGAAATCGGATCTGAATGCGGGATTCAACAAGATATTGAATCTGTCGAAGGTCGACGACATGGATGCGGACTCAACCGTGATCAACAAGGGCTATGTAGATTCTGCCGTGATACGATCACAAGAATACCTAGAATCGCAAGTGGACAATCTCTACCTGAACAAACAATCTGGCGGAACCATGGAGGGTGGTATCGACATGAATGATAAGAATTTATTCGGACTCAATCACGATCCCGAATTCGATTCCAGTGCAGTCAGCAGAAAGTACGTGGACGACAACTCGGTCTGGAGACATAATGGAAGGTAAACTAGACATGGGTGGACACGCACTCACGAATCTACCGGATCCCGTGAACATGGCGGATGCCTGCACCCTGATTTCGGTGGTGGAGAAAGTCAAATATGCTAGACAATTGATCACCGTGTGGGCCGAGGAGGCTGCCACCTTAGATGAGGGAAAAGCTGAGTGGTCTTTCGGAAATGGAGGTAGCGGATCGAAACATGGTCAGGTGGGATATCCCATGCCGCTGGGAGGTGAAATCCTTTGAATGAGTCTGGCTTCATCGGATTTGAATAACAGAGTGGTCTTCAATCTCAGGGTGAATGGAGTAGAGAGCGATAAGAGATACAGCGTCGAAAAGACTGAGAATCAACACGTGAATGTTAGCACGTTCGGCAGGCCTCTCAAAGTGAATGCTGGAGACAGGATTAATTTCGTTACGAAAACCAATAATCCCGAAGCTGCCACTTCCGTGTTGAGTCTACTGATCAAACTAGTTCCTTTGAACAAACAGTGAACACGTGGAAAATAATGAATTAAAAAAAAAAAAATAATGTGTGATTTATTAAAAACAAAAAAAAGTAATGAGATTTAGAAAGATGTTCAATCTCTCTAGATCAGATTACTTTATTTTTTTTTTTGTTGTTTTTTGTTGTTTTTTAATAATTCCTCATTACTTTTTTTTCATTTTTTAAAAAATTTTTTTTCACACTCGTCTCTCATCGAATGATCGACATCTTATTTCCGTCCGATTCGAATTGTAATTCTCTGTCTGACAGGACCAGGGCGAAGGCTTCGGTTTTTCTCGGCACGTTCCTATCGAATTGCATCTTGATCTGAATGTCTAAGACGCTACTCTCGAGTCGTTCACTCTATTTACTGACGTCGAATACGAACATGGGATACATCGACTTGTATTTGCCGGGAGATATGTTAGGGTTGCTCATCAATTCGTCTAGACCATGATACTTCTTTCTAAAATCAGCGGCGTCGCCGTACAGTCTGCAGAAATCGTTCTTGTCGAACGATGCATTGTAATCGATTGCTGGATATCTCGTGGCATTCAGAAACACTTGCATGTCTCTCAAATGGCAGTGATCGAACAGCGATGCATACTTTTCCTGAGACCCGTCCCTATCGGTCTGAAACGCAACCACGATGAAACACGGTCTCTTGGAAGCAGATTTCACTGTCAATCTCCAATCGATGTGATTCGTGGAGAGAGGAATGCTAGCTGCGTCGCACTGTCTCATTCTAAATCCCACAGGTAATTTACTCTTGGATTCTATGATCTTGTAGAGACGTGCTTTTTCCACGATCGAAGGCCCCACGTGCGGAATGAACCACGATATCTTGTGTAGAGTTATCTTACCCGCATTGGTCGCAGTGAGTCTCACTATTGCATCGTCGTCTCCTTTTCGAATCAACGTCAAATTGTGTTTGAATCCCTACTTGATCTTGTTGTAATCGTCTGCAAATCCGAAGATGTGTTTCAAAGGTATCCTGAACGAAAACGTTCCTTTAGGTCTGGACGTCTTGACGACGTAGTCGAATATCAAGGCGGCACTGGCGCTAGCAGGGCCGACGGGGTCTTTCACCCACAATTGATTAAGTCCTCTGGATTTCGAAAAATCATCAGGATACGTCAAGAGTCCGAACATCGTGGTGGCCTGACCGGGATGAAACACAGATTCTATCTCTTGTCTGGATAGTATGTATTTTATGTTACTGAATAGATGCATGATGCCATTATTGGCTAGAGTAACCGTGTCGTCGTCGGCGTAGTCGCTCCCATCTTCCTTGGTGAGACGTCCCTGCACCACTATGTAACTCTCGCTAGGATGTATGAATAGATCTTGAGTTTCGACATTGATTCTTATCTCTCCTGCATTGTTCAAACTCGTTCCGGTTACCAGTTCATATTCGTGAACCTCATATTCTTGAATACTTTCATCTTTCACTATGCTTTGTGCTATATCTAGTGTATTTGTCATTTTTAAAGGATTTTTGTTTTTTTTTGTTTGTTAATTAACTTGCTTTTTTTATCTAAAAATAATTTAAATTATTTTTTTTTTATTATTATTTTTCTCTCTTATATATATATGTGTGTAAACAAGAAAATGTTAAAGAGAGTAAATAAAAGAAATTCGTTTTCTTATCAAAACTTTGTCTTCTGTAATTGTTGTTCGTAAAACTTTCCAATGATCTCTTCTCCACCCAAAGCTTTGATTTCGTAAGTCACCGGATCGGTGTGAAATATTTTGATTATCACGAAGATTTCCGAGGTCCATCGAGGAGTATAACCCTTTTCGAAGTGCTTCTTATAAGCGTAGATTCTCAATCGATTACCGACTGCAAATTTCGGCGTTCTAGACTTCTTCCTAATCTTAGATCTTTCAGGATATAGATTCGCGTAGACCCGTTTTTCATTTCGAGGATCGCAAGCTTCCACGGGAGTCATCTTGATCGATCTGTGTCGCGTATTGTTGTAATCTTGGACCAGACTGTTCAGAGCGTATATGTATTTCTTGGTCGAATTCGCCGTGAAGTATCTGTGCATCTTTTCCTTCATCGTTCGATTCCAACGTTCCACCACGCTGGCTTTCTCTTCGTTTTCGATCGAGTAGAGGTCGACCAATCGATGAACGTGCTTGTTGTAGAATTCCTTTCCCTTATCCACCCACAATTTACTCGGTTTTCGAGAAAACGAGTCGAACACGCTCTTCAGAGCCTCGGCGACGCAAGGTCCCGATTTATTCTTCAAAGCTCTGATCCAACCGTATTTGGAAAACACGTCGATGACCGTCAATAGATATTTGACACCCTCGTTCCACCTTGAAAACGATCTCATGTCGACCAAGTCGGCAGACCAAATATCATCCAAACCCTTCACGAACACCCTTTTTTTTCGAAATTTACGCACGATGGGTTTGTGTAACTCCTCGGCCAATTAGCTCGTCAATAATCGTTTCTTCTTCTTCTTTTCAGATGCACTTTATTTTTTGAACGCCCCATCTGAATCGACGTTTCGCACCGATCAGATTGACGACCAGCGAACATTCTATCTTCTCTCTCCTGGTCGGATTCGATATGCCTCTCAATTTCCCCAACATGTTTTTATCGCAGACGTCGTTGCGAGTCTTGGTGTCGGGATGTCCAGCGTAGCACAGATCATGATCATACGCGTCCGCGTCCACCCTATTCACATGTTTGCTCCAAGATTTGGGAGTCAGATCGGCGTTGAGTCTCTTGTTCAATTTCGTTCCGGGTCCCGTGAAACTGTGACCAGGCAGATGCATTTCGAAAGGTAGATTATTGATCATGTTATTCACGATGCCTTTACCTTTGCTTGCGTTCTTTTTTTTGACGAATCGAGTCTTGATAGAACCACACACATCACAAATTCCGTGAAGCATCTGTCTGTCGTTTTTAGTTCGTACTTCTCGAGAATTACTCGTCTCGGTAACTCTCTTACACTTACGCAATACATTTTTAAGAGTTATTTAAATTAATTTCGTTTTTTTATTTTATATATAAATTTAATAATTAATTAATTTTGTTCTTATTATATATATATTTTTTTTCAATCGCTTCTATATAAATTTAATAATTAATTAATTCTGTTCTTATTATATATATATTTTTTTTCAGTTGCTGCTCTTGAGTTCTATCATCTTACTGAATTCCTCCCTGGCCTCTTTCCTCCCCTTTTCCACGAGAGAATCCTTCATCTCTTCTTTGATGATCTGACGAGTCTTGATTCTCACGGCTTCTTTCATGGCATCGTATTTCGTTTTCTCAGCCAATATCGCGAAGTATTCTCCGTCCGATATCCTACCGTCTTTCAATGCCATCGAGATCATTTCGGATATCATGTCAATCTTGGAGTCGGCCAAGACGCGAATCTTGTCGTGTTTCCTCGCCTTCAGATATAATTTGCTACTCAAAAAGTTTCTGAGCGTGCTAAACAATCCGGCGGCGAGAGCCACTCCTTCTACGGTCAACACGATCAGAATGCCACCCGCGGTCGACAACAATCTGATGCCGGTCACGTGTAAACCCATGGAAATCGTGATGAGTGTCGTGTCGATCGCGTTGACGAATTTCACGAAACGCGAATACTTCTTCTTGAGAGAACGGCGAGAATCTCTCTCTCGAGTTAGACACTCTTGGATTCTACTGATTTGATCGATGCGATACCTCTCTCCTCTTTCTCTTTCTTCTAGCGACGGTGCGTCGGCAAACACCATTCGGCTTCTCATCCTCGTCGTCATCTAATGTCGGATACAATTTATTTCTGGTTCTCATTTTTGTGTTTTTTTCATCCTCGTCGTCATCTAACGTTAGATACAATTTATTTCTGGTTCTCATTTTTGTTTTTTTTTCTTTCTAATATTAGATAAAAAATTTATGTGTGTATTTATTTTTATTTTCTATTCTCCCTTATTTTTATATCAACGAAAAAAACTTAGACGTATGCTTCATTGAACAATAATTTCATGACGCATCCCTTGTCTTCTAAAGTCAGACTTTTATGCGCCAATTTCAGTTCTTCCGAAACTGTGGGCTTGCTTTGATCCTTACAGAAGAGTAATCTTTTCCAAAACGCGATCACTTCGTCGATTTGAACGCGTTCGAACGCCGTTCGAAATACTTGACGACCATATCTTCCCTTTCCATCATCAGACACGAATGATTCTCGTGATCGAAGTCTAGGTGATCCCGACATCCGATGCATCGTTCTAACAAGAGGCGACCTAGTTGTTCGTTCACACAGAATGCGTAGGCTCTCATCAGCATTTTTAAAAGAAACCTTGCTCTAATAGTCTGGGAAGCGCTCATGATTTACGTATTTATTTTTTTTTTTATTATCTATTCGATTTGATATATTTATTTTTTAAATAACTATTTATTTATATATTTTTTTTCCCTCCTATATATATCATCACTTTTTTTATTTCCTCGGAAAACGTGGCAGTGGGTTTCCCGGTTCAGGACCACCTCTTTTCCGTGTACCGTACACGAGTCGATTTCTGACGTAAAATCCGCAAATGAGTTTCCCCATAGGATTCAGTGTTAAAATCGTGTACAGACAGGGATGGCCCAGAATCGGCAAACCACTTTTCGACGCTGCTACAGAATCGACAACACGTTTTTTTGCTCGCGATTTTAACACTGAATCCTATGGGGAAACTCATTTGCTGATTCTGTAGCAGACATTCCACCTCATTTTTCTTAAAATTTCATACATTTTTTTTCACTCTGTATATAGAATCCAATGGTGTAGAATCGGCAAAGCCGATTCTAGACCACCAGTGGGTTTGCCGGTTCAGGACCACCTCTTTTCCGTGTACCGTACACGAGTCGATTTCTGACGTAAATCCGCAAATGGATTTCCGTATACGCCTCCATAGGGATTCGGTGTTAAAATCGTGTACAGACAGGGATGGTCCAGAATCGGCAAACCACTTTTCGACGCTGGTCCAGAAACGGCAACACGTTTTTTGCTCGCGATTTTTAACACTGAATCCTATGGGAAACCCATTTGCCGATTCTGGACCAGATGATACACCTCATTTTTTCCTTAAAATTTCATACATTTTTTCACTCTGTACATAGAATCCAATGGTGTAGAATCGGCAAAGCCGAGTCTAGACCACCATAAAAAACGACAAATCGTGTACATGTACACGATTTTAACACTGAATCCTATGGAGATGTACATCGATGTACGTGTACATGTACATGTACATAGCAAAGTGGTCGTGAATCGGCCTCTATCACCTACTCATGAGAAAACACAGAGATGAGTCGGAAAAACTGAAAGAGATATTTGCTACTCCGCCACTAACAGCGCACAGGCGGGACAACAACCTGTGTGATATACTTAGTTCATCTTAGAACTGCGAAAGCAGGCAATGCCCCAAAGAAATTATTTGAAAACGGGTGCGATATCTGAAGGCGGAGTACGCGACAACAGTTACTTATTCCCAGTTCCTTATTCGACATTCGTTATCACCGATGAAATCTACATTAGTTATCAACGAATAAAATCGTTTTCCAAGTTCCTTATTCGACATTCGTATAAAAACGGTTGATGACGAATGTTAAAGAAGGAACTGGGAATAAGTGACGGTTGTCAAGTGCATTATCTGTGGCTGTATTGAGTTTCAGGTGGTGAAGAATACGTATTAGTTGGCTACTTCTAGGTGTAAACAGAATGTAAATTCCAGCACGTAAAATGTTGTGTATGTTATATCATTTATACCTTGATTACCTATTCTCCTATATATGAAAAGCCTGTGGCATAAATTTTAGCTTTACACACCAACCGTGGTGAACACGCCAGCAATGGGATTTCAATAGTAAAAATTAGAACTACATACCCGTTGACCTTTGTTGACGTCGACCTGAATGAAAACTTGTCTAAATTTATCCCACAACGCCTCGCGAAGAGTGAAATGGAAGTGGCAATTATTTATTACGTTTTTAAATGGGTTTACCTCATAAGATGCCAAAAAGTAACAAACATGCATTGTCTCATGTTAATAAAGCATGCATAACTCGAAATAATATGTTATTATGTTATTAAAACGAAAAAGGCTCAGTTTCTTTTTTTCATTTCATTTCGTTTCGGTGATGAAATTGACAGCGGAAATACCGCCTACCGATGCTCGTGTAAACAAAAACAGATCCGCTAGTATGTACGTCTGTTCTCAGTAAAATTGAGAAAAAATAATAGCGACTTTTAATAATCTGACGATCATGGTATAAATAAAATATACCCAAAGTAGCTTGGTGTTCACCACTCGTGGTGAAGTGGTGTAAACCGCGCGCCGAAGGCTTGCGGTTAACACCACTTCACCACTCGTGGTGAACATTCGGTACACCAAGCTACTATGTGTATATTCTATATGTATACACTGTGACTTGACGGTTTATGTAGGTGAGACTTCTGAGGCGCATGGGTGACAGGATAAAGGAATACATGCGAGATATCAATTCACGCTCAGACACGTCCACATTCGACCATTTCAACTCAGTGGTTTGTTGGATCTGGAAATTGTTGTAATGCAAGTGTTGAGCGGAATTAGAAGAGAGAGACGTATACGGAAGGATATATGGCTCATATAATCCCCACCCAAGAGGTTGTATTCTCAACACGGTAAAAGTTTCCTCGTCAGGTTAGGCAATAAAACGCCGATTTGACCCTTTTTGCAATTGAAACGTCGGTCCAAGCGACGTCATGATATGATGTTATCCACACTGGAATTTCAACGGAATCTTAATATAATTAAACATTTTTTTCTGTTCATGCATTTTCAGGCAAAATAATTGGCTAAAGTATTTCTTTTCATAATACAATGAACTGAACAAAACGCATTTAGGCCCGCCTTAAACCACGCCCCCCCCCCCAATATCTGTCTTAAAAGTTACTTTGCACATTGTGAATGCAAAGGAACCCCTGCACGCTCGGGTTGTTTCAACATGAAAAGTAATTAATACTTATCTCATCATATTAAAATGACTTTCAAAATAAAATGTAGCAAACAATGAAATCCTTATCATGCTTTTTATTTCCTGTTCAATTTGTTTATATGCAATAGGTGATCGTCTGCGTTCATCATTTTACCCAAATCAAACGTAAACACAATGGCCGGTCATAATAAACCACAAACGAAACTCACGCCAACGAAACTTTCCAATTTCCAAATAGCCTGAATGAACTCTTTCTGAGACAAAGATCAACCAACTTCATGTCATCTGGTTTATATCGGACTCCACATTTAAAAACTGTGCTTTCTCAAAGGAGATTGAAGTTTTGTGTGGGCGTGGCCTATGACGTTCTTTTTAACTTACGCAGTTCATTTGTCAATAAACTTTTTAATGACACAAGAACATGTTTCAGTGACATGCATCGTTATTTCAAACAGAATTTTAGAAAACTATGCCTTTTTTATTCAGTTATTACTAGGAAGCATGATGCGACCTGGTTTTTATTTCAACTCCGCAAAGTAGAGAGTGTTTAAATGTATTGCCCCTCAAGTTTAATTATAAGGAATGATAGTTTGTTTCTGTCTATTTCTTGAGTTATGAACCCCAAAAGACAAAGGCCAAATAGAGTGCAAATGCCCTTATGACACTGCATGTATTTGTCATGTAGTTGTGTTTTTTATTACACAGCCGCCGTAACTGTGTTTCTCACGATCACATAGGTTTTGGGAGCATGCGGTATTGTAACCAGAATGCTCTAGTGCTGTCCGATAAACAGTACTCTTCGCGTGCAAAAGTTCTCTTGTTTGGGCTGGTTCTTATAGAACACACCGTTCAGTGGAAAATAACCAATGAGTACCTTCAGCTGTATTCATCTATCGGAATGATCGTTTCTCGTAACAAAATGTTCGATTGCATAAGAATGCTAAGAACTATCGAAAGCCATCACAGTTAGGGTTCAATATATCCCCTGGTTTTCCAAGAACTGGGAACGGGAATGAAATTATTCTTAGAACCGGGGACCGGCAAATTTCCCGGGTAATATCAATAAAATTTACGAGGGTAACATGACGCATTTATTTTAATGATAATGAGCATATTTCATTGGCAATCTCCCATCTCCAACGGAAAAGTTCTTTTCCTAAGATAAGTATGAAAACCCAATATCGCTTCAATCTCGTCTTTATTTTCAGAATAACTCGCATTGTGACCTCTATCTTCTCCAGCATCAATACCCTCCTCTTCACTGCCGTTACCAGTCTCCTCTGCTTTAAGCAGAGGAGACTGGTGACGGCTGTGAAGAAGGTGTTGATGTTGGAGGAGGTACTGAATAGTGATACTAGTGATTCTGAAAATGAAGACGAGTTTGAACTTTGGAGCGGATGAATAAGATCTTGCTGTTGGAAGGGACGGGGACGTCCTCCGGAACTGGTTGAGAGCTACAGTGATTTGTTGAAAATGGTTCGTCAGGAATCAGGACTGAAAAAATGTCAGGCGTGGAAGGGCTGACGAAATCCTACAAAGTTTCAGTTCAGAAAACTTCAGTTCAATACACAAACAGAGCCACGCTTCATTCCCGGTTCCGTGCTGTAGATTTCCCGGGTATTGGGGCCGGCTTTCGGAACCGGGAATCCCCGTTTCCAGGATTAAACCCTAATCACAGTTACATGATCTCTGCTTGGGAAACTCCACCTTTTCTTCCGTTATCGAAAACTTATTTTACTTTTGAAGCAAAAATGCCCAACTGGTTTCGATATTGGCGCCAGTAGGTATAAAAGGCGGATTCTGGACCACTTCGTACATGTACCGTACACGTACACGTACATGGTGCGTTTACCGTCATAGGATTCAGTGTTCAATCGCGTGCATGTATATAAAAATGTCGTTTTTTATGGTGTTCCAGAATCCGCTATTGTTTTTGAGGCTCACAGATCGCACTTTTAACGTTGAAACACCCGTTGGCGAACGCGTACATTCGACACGTTTCTCAAAAAGTGAAAAATGTACGAAATTGTACATAAAATTTTTCTTAAAAATTTTTGTCGACATTCCCATCGTGGATTAGACCTTCAATATATCGTTGGTGAACGCGAGCAAAAAACGCTTTGCGGATTCTGGACCAGCATAAAAAAAACGGTTTGCGGATTCTGGACCAGTGGTCCAGAATCCGCTATTGTTTTTGAGGAGGCTCACAATAGAGTCGACTATAAAGATTGAATTCGATAAATTCTATCATAATAGACACTCATGTTTTTGTTTCGGTGTGAATGAAAGGTTTTCATTCAAAAGTGTTGACTACAAAATTGAACTGTTATAATAGACATTCATGTTTTGTTTCGGTATGAATGAAAGGTTTTCGTTTCAAACGGATGCCATTGAAAAAATTGAGTTTTAGAAAATTAGAAATCGATGGGAAAATAGTTTGTTTACGTTTTGTCACTGCGAATTTTGTGAAATAAATCTTAATAAAACACTTTGTAGAATTTGTTTCATTCAAATAAAAATAGTAAGGAAATAAAAAAGTGATTGATATATATAGGAGAGAAAAAAAAATAGTTATTTAAAAAAATAAATATATAAAATCGAATAGATAATAAAAAATACGTAAATCATGAACGCTTCCCAGGCTATTAGAGCAAGGTTTCTTTTAAAAATGCTGATGAGAGCCTACGCATTCTGCGTGAACGAACAACTATGTCGCCTCTTGTTAAAACGATGCGTCGGATGTCGGGATCACCTAGACTTCGATCATGAGAATCATTCGTGTCTGACGATGGAAAGGGAAGATATGGTCATCAAGTATTTCGAACGCGTTCAAATCGACGAAGTGATCACGTTTTGGAAGAGATTACTCTTCTGTAAGGATCGAGACAAGCCCACAGTTTCGGAAGAACTGAAATTGGCACGTAGAAGTCTGACTTTAGAAGACAAGGGATGCATCATGAAATTATTGTTCAATGAAGCATACGTCTAAGTTTTCTCATTGATATAAATAAGGGAGAATAGAAAATAAAAATAAATACACACATAAATTTTTTATCTAATATTAGAAAGAAAGAAAAAACACAAAAATGAGAACCAGAAATAAATTGTATCCGACGTTAGATGACGACGAGGATGAGAAGCCGAACGGCGTTTTGCCGAAGGCACCGTCGCTAGAAGAAAAAGAAAGAGGAGAGAGGTATCGCATCGATCAAATCAGTAGAATCCAATCGTATCTAACTCAAGAGAGAGATTCTCGTCATTCTCTCAAGAAGAAGTATTTGCGTTTCGTGAAATTCGTCAACGCGATTGACACGACACTCATCACGATTTCCATGGATTTACATGTGGCTGGCATCGGATTGTTGTCGACTGCGCTCGGTATTCCGATCGTGTCAACCATAGAAGTAGTGGCTCTCGCTTGCTGGATTGTTTAGCATGCTCGGAAACTTTTTGAGTAGGAAATTATATCTGAAGGCGTCTTGGACGACTCCAAGATCGACACGATATCCGAAATGATCTCGATGGCGTTGAAAGACGGTAGGATATCAGACGGAGAATACTTCACGATATTGGGTGAGAAAACAAAATATGAAGCCATGAAAGAAGCTGTTAGAATCAAGACTCGTCAGATCATCAAGGAAGAGATGAAGGATTCTCTCATGGAAAAGGGGAGGAATGAGGCCAGGGAGGAATTCAGTAAGATGATAGAACTCAAGAGCAGCGATTGAAAAAAAAAATATATAATAAAAACAAAAGTTTTAAAAAAGAAATATTAAATTTATATATAAAATAAAAAACGAAATTAATTTAAATAACTCTCAAAAAATGTATTGCGTAAAGTGTAAGAGAGTTACCGAGATGAGTAATTCTCAAGAAGTACAAACTAAAAATGACAGACAGATGCTTCACAGAATTTGCGATGTGTGTGGTTCTATCAAGACTCTATTCATCAAAAAAAAGAACCCGAGCAAAGGTAAAGGCATCGTGAATAAAATGATCAATAATCTACCTTTCAAAATGCATCTGCCGGGTCACAGTTTCACTGGACCCGGAATAAAATTGAACAAGAGACTCAACGCCGATCTGACTCCTAAATCTTGGAGCAAACCTGTGAATAGGGTGGACGCGGCCACGTATGATCACGATCTATCTACGCCGGACATCCCGACACCAAGACTCGCAACGATGTCTGCGATAAAAACATGTTGGCGAAATTGAGAGGTATATCAAATCCGACCAGGAGAGAGAAGATAGAATGTTCGCTAGTCGGCAATTTGATCGGTGCAAAACGTCGATTCGGATGGGGCGTTAAAAAAAAGCGTATCTGAAAAAAAGAAGAAACGATTATTGACGAGCGAATTGGCCGAGGAGTTACACAAACCCATCGTGCGTAAATTTCGAAAGAGAAGGGCGTCCGTGAAGAGTTTGAATGATATTTAGTCTGCCGAATTGGTCGACATGAGATCGTTTTCGAGGTGGAACGAGGGTGTCAAATATCTATTGACGGTCATCGACGTGTTTTCCAAATACGGTTGGATCAGAGCTTTGAAGAATAAATCGGGACCTTGCTTCGCCGAGGCTCTGAAGAGCGTGTTCGACTCGTCTTCTCGAAAACCAAATAAATTGTGGGTGGATAAGGGAAAGGAATTCTACAACAAGCACGTTCATCGATTGGTCGACCTCTACTCGATCGAAAACGAAGAGAAAGCCAGCGTGGCGGAACGTTGGAATCGAATGATGAAGGAAAAGATGCATAGATACTTCACGGCGAATTCGACCAAGAAATACATATACGCTCTGAATGGTCTGGTCAAAGATTACAACAACACACGACACAGATCGATCAAGATGACTCCCGCTGAAGCTAGCGATCCTCGAAATGAAAAACGGGTCTACGCGAATCTATATCCTGAGAGATCTAAGATTAGGAAGAAGTCTAGAACGCCGAAATTTGCGGTCGGTGATCGAGTGAGAATCTACACTTATAAGAAGCACTTCAAAAAGGGTTATACTCCTCGATGGACCTCGGAAATCTTCGTGATAATCAAAATATTTCACACCGATCCGGTGACTTACGAAATCGAAGCTTTGGATGGAGAAGAGATCATCGGAAAGTTTTACGAACAACAATTGCAGAAGACGAAGTTTTGATAAAGAAAACAAAATTTTTTTTATTTACTCTCTTCAACATTTTCTTGTTTACACATATATATATATAGGAGAGAAAAATAATAATAAAAAATAATTAAAACTATTTTTAGATAAAAAAGCAAGCTAATTAATAAACAAAAAAACAAAAACCCTTCAAAAATTGCAAATATACTGGATATAGCACAAAGCATAGTGAAAGTATTCAAGAATATGAGGTTCATGAATATGAACTGGTAACCGGAACGAGTTTGAACAATGTGGGAGAGATAAGAATCAACATCGAAACTCAAGATCTATTCGTCCATCCTAGCGAGAGTTACATAGTGGTGCAGGGACGTCTCACCAAGGAAGATGGGAGCGACTACGCCGACGACGACATGGTTACTCTAGCCAATAATGGTATCATGCATCTATTCAGTAATATAAAATACATGCTATCCGGACAAGAGATAGAATCTGTGTTTCATCCTGGTCAGGCCACCACGATGTTCGGACTCTTGACGTATCTGGATGATTTTTCGAAATCCAGAGGACTTAATCAGTTGTGAGTGAAAGACACCGTCGGCCCTGCTAACGCCGGCGCTGCTGCGGTATTTGACTACGTCGTCAAGACGTCCAGACCTAAAGGAATGTTTTCGTTCAGGATACCTTCGAAACACATCTTCGGATTCGCGGACGATTACAACAAGATCATGTACGGATTCAAACACAATCTGATGTTGATTCGAAAGGGAAATGATGACGGGATAGTGAGACTCCCCGCGACCGATGCGGGTAAGATAACTCTACACAAGATATCGTGGTTCCTTCCGCACGTGGAACCTTCAATCAAGGAAAAAGCGCGTCTCTACAATATCATAGAATCCACGAGTAAATTACCCGTGGGATTTAGAATGAGACAGTGCAACACGGCTAGCATTCCACCCTTCACGAATCACTTCGATTGGAGATTGACGGTGAAATCTGCTTCTGAGAGACCGCGTTTCATCGTGGTTGCGTTTCAGACTGATAAGGATGGGTCTCAGGAAAAGAATGCATCGCAGTTCGATCACTGCAATTTGAGAAATATGCAAGTGTTTCTGAATGCCACGAGATATCCAGCAATCGATTACAATGCATCGTTCGACAAGAACGATTTCTGCAGACTGTACGGTGACGCCGCTGATTTTAGAAAGAAGTATCATGGTCTAGACGAATTGATGAGCAACCCTAACATATCTCCCGGCGAATACAAGTCGATGTATCCCATGTTCGTATTCGGCATCAGTAAACAGAGTGAACGACTCAACAGTAGCATCTTAGACATTCAGATCAAGATGCAATTCGATAGGAACATGCCGAGAAAAACCGAAGCCTTCACTCTGATCCTGTCGGACAGAGAATTACAATTCGAATCAGATGGAAATAAGATGTCGATCATTCGATGAGAGACGTGTGTGAAAAAAAAATAAAAAAAAAATAAAAAAAGTAATGAGTAATTATTAAAAACAAAAAAAACAAAAAAAATAAAAAAATAAAAAGTAATGAGATCTGGAGAGATTGAACATCTTTCTAAATCTCATTACTTTTTTTTTTTTTTTTTAATAATCACACATTATTTTTTCTTGATTAATTATTTCCACACGTTCACTGTTTGTTCAAAGAATCTAGTTCGATCAGTAGAGTCACCACGGAAGTGGCGGCTTCGGGATTATTGGTTTTCATAACGAAATTAATCCTGTCTCCGGCGTTCACTTTGAGAGGTGTGCAGAACGTGCTAACATTCGCGTGTTGATTCTCAGTCTTTTCAACGCTGTATCTCTTATTGCTCTTTACTCCATTCACCATGAGATTGACGACCGCTCTGTTATTCAAATCCGAGGAAGCCAGACTCATTCGAATGATTTCACCTCCCAACAGCATGGGATATCCCACCTGACCATGTTTCGATCCACTACCTCCATTTCCGAAAGACCACTCAGCTTTTCCCTCCTCTAAGGTGCCGGCCTCCTCGGCCCACACGGTGATCAATTGTCTAACATATTTGACCCTTTCCACCACCGAAATCAAGGTGCAGGCATCCGTCATGTTCACGGGATCTGGTAGATTTGTGAGTGCGTGTCTGCCCATGTCTAGTTTACCTTCCATGATGTCGCCCTTTCTCCAAACCGAGTTGTCATCCACGTACTTCCTGCTGACTGCGCTGGAATCGAATTCGGGATCGTGATTGAGTCCGAATAAATTCTCCCCATTCATGTTGATACCACCCTCCATGGTTCCGCCAGATTGTTTGTTCAGGTAGAGATCGTTCACTTGCGATTCTACGTATTCTTGTGATCGTATCACGGCAGAATCTACGTAGCCCTTGTTGACTGCAGTTGAGTCCGCATCTGTGTCATCGACCTTCGACAGATTCAATCTCTTGTTGAATCCCGCATTCAGATCCGATTTCATTTCTCGTCAGTCCGACTTTCTCTGTTCCAGATCTACGTAGTGTTTGGTCGCCACATCCTTGGGATTCGTGGGAGTGGCCACATTCGTTATCTTGTTAGAATTGGCATTCAATTTCGAGTGCATCATTTTCTGAACGTATCTATTTCTCAGATGTTCGCTGAATCTCGCGTGAGAGTTGTCAGCATATTTCTTGGTCACGGCATCGGTGGGATCTATGGGATTCGCGACATTCACCAAACTTTTAGATTTCAGATCGAGATCGTCGGTCATGGCTTTATCCACGTAATTATCTAGCATCATTCATTCGAAATCTGCGTTCCCCCTGTCGACGTATTTTTTAGTCGCAGCATCTGTGAGATCTATTTGCTCAGGAAGATTGTAGAGCTTCTTATCGTTCATGTTCAAAGGTTCCTCTCGAGGTTTGTATCTCCGAACGTAACGTTCATCCAAGTTGGCAACGTCGTAACCATCACCGACTTCGAGCATCTTCCTCTTCTTTTTGGGTTGACTTTCGTCGTCACTTCTACCAAATTTATTGACTGGCATGTTGTTTTGAGATTTTTGTTTTAAAATATATTTCAAACGCAATTTATTAAAAATGAATTATTTCACTTATTTTTATTTTTCGTTTTTATTCGATTAAAATTTTTTAAATAATTTTTTACCTTTATATATACTATAAAAAAAAATCTCTCTCTAATGTAAATCATTGAGAATCTCTTGAAACCGATCTCCTTCAGACCATCTCTTGAGAAAGTAGAGACACAGGTGACCACAAAACACTTGATCTGGCGATTGCACTCGTTCCGTGTTGTAACGAACCATCGATTTGTTGAAATAGTTCTTTATTTCTTTCAGCGGTGAGATTCCGTAGCTGTCGAAATAATAATTCTTCTTCTTCCCATTCTTGAACCACACCACCCAGTGAGTGCCTTCACCCGATAAATCGTCTAGATTTAAAATTCCGCATTCCGATTGTCGAGGTCTTCTCTTCGGCAAGGCATCTCTGGAAAACACACCTAGAAAATCTTTGATTTTCAAATCCTTCGCCGCATTCAACAGATCGATGTTGGATAGGGGTTTGTTAGGTAAGATGACACCTTCTACGGATATCTCTATTTTCTTATTCATAAATGTGTATATTTTTAAAAAAAAATTATTTATTTTATTATAATTCACTAAAATGACGTTATTTTTTTATTTTTTTTTTAAAATTAACTCTATTGACTTCCATAATCTTGAATCTGTCTAATTCCTCGACTTCCATAATCTTGAATCCATCTAATTCCTCTTGATTTTCTGGAATCCTATCATCCTTAATCATATCTGGAATCCTATCATTCTCAATCATATCTGAAATCCTATCATCTAAAATTAGATCCAAAGTCCAATGTCCGAGTGCTAAAGTGCTTATTTTATTGTCTAACACGAATCTCTTATCGTCATCAGCCGTCAGTGAAATTTTGTTGACTATTTCGGTATACAAGTCGTGATTTTCGCTTCGAATCGATTTCATAGTCTTATACACTAACAGACAATCTTTATACTCTTGGAAAGAGATGTTTTTCTTCACCACGCACGCTTTAACCCCTTTGCACTTCTTGATCTCTTCATCTTCTAGTCGATAAGCATACAGTTTAGGTCTCAAGCCCACGAATTCGAGGATTTGTTTACCACTGCTCTCGTCCTTAAATTTACCTAACACCTTCTTGTTGTCGTTCGATTGAATGTTGGACGGGTGATCGACGGGATAATTGCTCGTGTTGAACCACGTCTCCACGTCCGGAGATATATCTTGGTAGACATCTTTCATCTCTATCTCATAAACTAAACTGTCCGTGTCAGTGAACAGTAGTTTGGCTTTATCACCAAATTTTCGTTTGACATAAGTGTAGTGAAACTCATACATCAATCGCTTGCTGATATCTAAGATGATCGGTCCGAGATAATATGGTTTGTCGAACTTCAGGTGCATCTTTTGCATGTGAACGGCCACTAGATTTTCGTCGAATATGGTTTGGTGTTTATAAATGGGTTTCACCACTAATTTTTTAGCTCTTTTCTCAGACGTGACGAGTCGAACGTCGGTTCTCTTCCTGATGTTTTCCATCGATTTACCGTACACACAGTTGTTCATGAGTTTGAAGAAATCTTTTTCGAAATTGTTCTCGGCTCGAATTCTGAGATTCGTGTTGAGATCGATGTATTTTTTCATCCAAGGCTCTTCGTTGAATCGAATGATGCGATGTATGTCGACTAATTTCATCCCATAATCGATGTATTGTTTCAAATTCTCACTGTAGACGACGTAGTTACGTTTGTTAAATAAATTGGGAATGAGTTTTTCCTCGTCTCCTTCGTTCAGTTCCATTCGTTCGGGAGCCAGCGGATAATCGTTGTGTAGATCATGTAATTCTTCCGGATAGTTCAAATCGACTTCTAAAATGCAAGGATAGTCTCTCCATTTTTGCATCTCTTCCGGTTCCGTTACCCATTCGAAATTTCCAATCGGTAAAGGATGACTGATAGCCCAACTGTACAGATTATTAGCGTCCCAATACTGTATGTATTTATTCGACCATTTCGAATCGAAACCTTCTTTCATGTAAGGATTGTTAGCTTCAGAATATCTGTGGGAGATCATCGAGACACCACCTCTCGTAGCCCTTTCGAACATGAGCAACATGTTCACGTCGGATAATAATTCCAATTGGACTTCGGTGGTCTTCAACAGAGCGTCCCACGCCAGACCGGGTGCGGTGAAATACCAAGCCGGATCCAGATCGTAATTTCGATGACAGACGTCTCGAAAATTTTCGAACACGTCTGCCAAGAGCAGAACGTCAGTCTTCAGATAGAGATCGTGATAATCTCTCATGGTTTTCATATCGAATGATTTCCACACGTTTTTGGCGTGTTCGGAATTCTTGTCGGAAATGTCGGATTCGTATAATTTCGAATAAAAATCTTCTTTCGAAGGTAGTGCGGTGTCGTCGAATCTCTTTAGATTGTTCATGTAATCATAAGGATAGACTCCTTTCCTCAACATAATGTCTACTCGTTCTCCAAAATGTTCGCTCGTGATTCTAAATTTATCCTTGCTCATGTTATTTACTACTTTTTCCAGAGCGGTTGACATGAATTTAAAACTGTCAATGAAACGTATGCCTCTACGAATGAATTTCGTTTTTTCTTCCAGCGTCTCTCCATCGATTACTCTTTTCTGCTCCATGAGTTTCCATTTCATGAAGGAAATGTATCTTTCTTCGCTGTTCGTGATGCAATTTAATTCTTCGTGGGAGGTGCCGAGATTTTTCACGAACAGATGACTGTCGTAACCCGAGAGATTGTGAAATATCACCGGATAGAAAATGGCATCTCGATATTTTAAATTACGCTTGCTGTGAGCCGGACCGCGATACAGACCAGTGTAATGATCGTGGTCTCTGACCTTCTTATTTTCCTCCAAATTCTCGTTGAACAATTGTCTGCATATGTGACATTTGATGGCTCTGTTATTTTCGTCCTGCTGCTCTCGCCTGATGATCATTTTCGTCGGTGTTTTGAATTTATCGTATAACATTTGAATTTTCGATTCTAACTCTTCCACGAACCTTTGAGCCACGTCGTCGTCTTCACACTGTTTCGTGTAGATGAAGGGACCCATGTCGTGTTGCGAGTCGAAAGCGCATTTCACGTAAATGCAATGACCCAAAGGCATGTGTTTTTGATATCTTTCGACGTAACTTCGAAGAGCGTCGGGTTGGCAGGAACTCATTTTCATGGTGAAGCATTCGAAATCGGCGTACACGACGAATGGTACTTTTAACCTTCTATTGTGATTTTCAAACTTCATGATGGTGTTAGGTTTGGGCATTTCGATGGCGACACCTTGATTTTCGTTGCAATATTCCTGATGTTTTGCTAACGATTTTTTGCTCTGAAACATGTTCATGCAGTTGCAACACAAACATATCTTTCCTTTATGTTTATTATTTTGTCTCGACAGTAATCGGCTCGGATTTTTAACCCAACAATAATGACGATTGTCACCATTAGAAATCAATAATAAAATAATCGTCTTTTCTCTTTCGAAATACGAAGTCTGTCTGAAAGCATAGATCATTCGTTTTTCATCATTGTATCCCAAGACGTTCACTGCTATGGTGGGATTTTGAGCCTCGAAATGTTCGATGTGTTTTAACTGTGTTGGAAAAGTCACTCCAGTCCAATCGAGATTTTTAGAAGTCTCCTCGTAATGAGAAACTCTATCGGAGTGCATTTTGACAGGGTATAAAGCGGAGGTGAATGTCCATTTCAAACACTGATCATCTTTATTTCTCACGTTGATCACAGACTGTTTTTTAGCTAAGAAATATGGTAATTCCACGTAGGAAAACCCTTTCAACGAATCTTTTTCAGTTATATGAATTTCGAGTTTGAACACCTCATCGAACGTCCAATTACTACCTTCATGTTGATAATTCGTGAGAGACGTCAACATCTTGTCTTTCATCTTTTTGAAAACGTCCGATAAGTCTGAACCTCGAAATATGGGTTTGACATTAGATCTGAAATATGCATTTTTCACGATGCTCTCGCCGGACTTCACATCGATTTTATTCATCACGCAATGGAGTATCATCTTAATTTTTCATCCCACGTTCATGTGTTCGTGAAACAAATCCAATACTTTTTTCTTCACCCGTTCCATGAACAATTTCCGATTGATTTTCTTGAACGAGGGAACCACATCGAAAGTTTTAAAAATGCCTTTGATCGCACTCTCCCGTTCTACAGGCTTCGATTGGAATATTTCCGCGACGAGTTGTGCTACATATTCTTCTCCTTTCCCTTCGTTGATTGCTTGTTGAATTTCGCTCGATATATCTTGTTTGTCTAGAATCTGAAGTACATCACTCGTTTTCGTTCTAGTTTTTTTTTCTTTTCTTTTGAAACTTGAAGTTCTTCAATGGCTTTTCGTTTAGTTGTCTTCTTATTTTTCACAACCGATGCATTTTTTGACTGTTTAAGTTTATCCAATTCCGATCTTTCGATTTTTTTCTTTCCATCGTTTCGCAAATAATATTCCTGTATTACTTCAATTTTTTTTGATTTGGCTCTATGATTTCTGAAATGTGGAATTTTTAATATTTTACAAATCTCGTTTAACTGAGGTATGGTTTTCTTATTTAAATTTTCCATTTTTTTATTTGTTTGCTCCATTTGTAAGAATATTTTTTTTTTGAATTTTGTATTTAATAATAATTTGTTAAAAAGTTTTAAAATTGTTTTTATATATATATGTTTTAATTCCTTCAAAAAAATTTTTCTTTTAATGAAATTAATAAAATTTTTTATGTTCCTTAACGTGAAAAAAATTGAATTAATACGAGAAAAAAGGATGTTAAAATTTAACTTTTTATTTATATATAAAGAGAAAAACACTTTTACAAAAAAAAAATTTCACATTAACGAAAATTAAAATTAAAATTTTTTTTTATATATATATAAAGAGTAAAAAAAAAAAAAAAAAAAAAAAAAACCCAAACTTTTTAACAAATTATTAAATACAAAATTTAAAATATACATTATTTGCAAGAATTCATAAAACAAAAAAAAAAAATAATTGATCATGACAACAACACCTAAAAGATGCGAATTGAAATTGAAACGAGTCGAAACGTGTAAGAAATTCAGTTTTAAAATCTATAGATTACAATGACACGACTCCATCGAATTGAACGAGGTCGAGACGAAGGGCTTAGAGCACAAATACGACAAATATAACATGCCTTTGAAATTGGATGAAGCCATGCTCGATTTGTTTTACGACTACCAAAGCGATCTACAGAAAATCGTCATCGCCAAAGATAGAGAATGCGACAAGGACAATTTGTCGTTGTCCTATGGAAGTTACATATATCCAAAAATCTCACTCGAACTCGTGGACAAATCGGGTGGTGAGAAAACGTTCACCGATGTAAAAAAACTCAAAAAAGTAAAGATGAACATTCAACACATTTTCGAAAAAGGAGAATACACAAGTGTCAACATGCTAATAACGGACTTGGAAATATAAACAATAGAGATTGATTTTTTAGCGAAAAAGAAGGAAAAAAAAGTAATGAGATCTAGAGAGGTTGATCATGTGGAAAACGTCTCATTGTTTTAAATTTCAACCATCTATCCCGCTCTTCATTTAACTCTTTTATCAGTTCTTTCCTAAGATATCCATCATTAGCGTCTAATCGTTTTTCCACTTCTTTTTCACACTCTATCTCGCAATATTCATCATTATCGTCTAATTGTTTTTCCACCTTTTTATCCATTTTATATTATTTTATACTTTCTATGATTTATATTTTATATAATTATATAATTTTTACATTATAATAACATACTCAAAATCGGTGTATTCTTAAATGGCGAATTCTCACCAAACAACAAACCCTTGCCGAGTCGCTCAACGTTCCATCCACTCTTTAGATAGAGGTCCGTTTCCACTCAAAGAGTTGTCACCTCTAACGGGTTCTAGATACAATCCTTTACCGCTGTCGTCTACGTGGACGCAACACACGGCTCCTCCCTTCTTCAAAAACAGTCCACTGCCACCCATTAATTTCTCAACTGCCGAACTCGCGAGTCCCGAGAGAGCTCCCACGCCGAGAGACTTTCCGAGAAAGGGTAATGCTTTTGCGGCAAAGGGTAATGCTTTTGCAGCGATTCCTGCCAATTGCGGTAGGAAACCGCCTTTCATTCTCAAATTGTATCTCAATTGAGTGGGACTCAATCTCACCATCAACCCTCTTTCATCACGAATTGCTTTCTCCATCCTTTTGATTTGACTTCTGGTCCAGGCGATCGAATCCTGACCGCCACTCGTCAGATCTTCGCGAGTGAATTTGAATCTCACCGCCTCGACTCGAGTTGTTAACGCTCTCTTCAGTTTCTTCCTCTGTCCTGCAGATATGTTCACGTTATTAACCACGTATTGTGTCATAATTCTTTTTTTAAAATATATTTTGTTCAATTGGTTTTTTTGTTTTAATGATAATTATATATATATTAAATAATTTTTGTAAATTAATATTGCATTTGTTTTATTTTGTTATTTATATATACACAATATTTTTATTTTTTTTGCTTTATATTTCTCTTATGTAAAATCGTATCGTCACCCTCTCTCCGCGAAGATCTAACAGTTCACCATTTTGATCCGTCAATGTGGTTTTAAGACTATACAACGTGTCTAAAATCACAGGTAGATAAACTAAATTTCGAGGTCGTTCCACGATCTTATAACCTGGCGACACGTTTGGAAAGAAGGAATAGATCGTCGGTTGAGCGCTACCATTCACGTAGCTTCCAGCAATCACATCCACGTTCACCAGAATGCTATTGACTGTGAGAATGTCGACCGTATTTTCAGATGCCGTATGGCCTTGATACATCTTTCGATCGAATCCCAGCATCTTGCCTATAGAATCGTCCGTGTTGAAATCCACTCGAAAATTATCTTCCAAATCCAACATCGTCTGTAAGGTATTAGGGTTGGGAGCGAGTCTGATCTTGTTGTTTCCCTTTCCATCCGTCTTCTTTCGCATCTGAATGTAATTGTTCAAATCGTCTATGTCGTAACTTCCTTTGGGAATTCGAATCTCCAACCAATCCACTCCGTCGGAATACTTAAACGAGTTATTCTTTTCGGTGACGTTGGGAAAGGAATAATAAGTCTCCAGATTCACCAACGCCATCTCGTATCTTTTCTCTCTATTCAATTCGATGGAAGGTTCGAATTTCATCGCGAATCGAGTCGAATCGCCACTCACCACGATTTGAATGGATTGTTTTGCAGCCGTATTCTCGGCTATCCGTTCTAACAATTCTCCTTGTTCGAACATTATATTTTAATTTTTCAAAACTAAATTATTTGATGATTTATTATTTTCTAATTTTATTTTCGCTCTCTGTCTTATTATCATCAGAAACATAAAACTTGTCGAATCCGCACCGATATTTTCCACGATTAAATTCGCTAGTCAAATCGATCACGACGAAATTGTAAAGTTCTCTATCCCAAACCCTCTTGCAGAATCTCCTGAATTCCCCCACGCTCATGTCGTTTGCGACGTGATCGCTGTAGATGTGATTCAGATTCTTGAGATCTTGGCGAAAGAGAAATAGAAAACTAGCATTCTCCCTTATCGTCTGTCTGGGCAATCGAAAATAATTCTGCGACAGGTAGAAACAGTCCACGTTGCTGTAACGACCCCTAACGTAATACAATTCGCATCGGTTCTGTCTCTCCAAAAGCAGATCGTCGAAAATCATGAGATTCTTATCTTCCGATTTCAATTCTCTAGGATCCGGAACGTCGCTAGCGTTCTCATAAAATCGACAGTCGACGTTCGAAGATGCATTTCTCTTCATCAATTCCATCGCCGCACCGTCCAAAATGGTCGAAAGAGAAGCTTCACTGTTGTCGAATTCCTCTCTACTGTCAAAGATTCTGGCTATGACGTCCTTAGGCAATCTACGATCCATGCACTCTCGAAGCAATCTGTATTCGGGTTGAAACAAGCTCTTACCAGACACAAACAATCTGTCGTAATCTAACCAGTCGGGTCGGGACAACAGATTCATCAACAGATTGGTCTTTCCACAATTCGATTTTCCCACTATCAAGCCTCTTATGCTTTTGGGAAAGAACTCATTATTCGACCTCTTAGTCGCGGCGTCGTTCCAAGACATATCTTTAATGTTCATCTTTGTTTATTTTTTGTTGTTGTTATTTTAGATTTTTTCAAACACAATTTTATGTTTTATCAAACTCAGTTTTTTTTAATATTATTTTTTATTTATATTACACCGTCGCGAGTTCTCTTCAGTCCAGATCCACTCGTCATTTTGGGTAAATCTTGTATGGGTACCACAGCATCCTTAAAATCTTTCCAACTTTTCGGCGTTCGCTCTAACGTAGCTCGCTTCGCCGGTGGACTGATCAACTTGTCGATCAACGCGTCGGCTGTCCTCTTGGCAGCCACAAAAGCTATCCTACCACTGGCTTCGGAAGCGGCTTTCTTACCAGCATCCAAAGTCGTCTTCTTACCAACCTCAAATGAGGTCGATGCGAGTTTTCTACCTGCATCACTCGTGAACGCTCGCATTATAGAATCGACGATGCCAGAACCGCTTTGAACGTAAGTTCTAACGTATCCCCTGTTTTTTATCACCAACATATTTTTATTTTATAATATATATTTTGTTTTCACTGGTAAATCGTTTGTTGTTTAAATACTTTATTATTCTAGTGTAAAATTTACTGTTTTCATTTTATATATTTTGTTTGTTTGTTTCTCTCTACTTATTATATACACCAATCCTTCAATTCGTTCATCAGCCTTTTATAATGGTTTTTATTCAAAACCTTCTGTCTTAACAATTCGTCGCATATACTAACTATCTCATTATCTAATCCTGTGTTACCAGCACGTCTACTTGCCATCAACAAACTCAATCTCGGAGAAAGAGCGTCAGAATCGCTCGGAAGAAAAGTGGTTTTCGCCCCTTTGCCAGTCACCGATTCGACGAACTTCTTATTCATATCCCATATGGGTTTCACCACTTTCGTCCACTTGTAACCTCTGTTGGCTTTGGGTCTCGTCTCTCTGGCATCGTTATTTCTCTTCATGGAGTGGGTCTGAACCAGAATGTCGCCGTAATTGTCGAAATCCTGTTCCGTGTAATCACTAGGCTTGTCGAAAAGGAGCAATTTGCGCAGTTCATCAGTTATTATATATTTATTCGAACCGACGATTAAATTATCATCATCCATTTCCACTTCTGTGTCGCCCACAAAAGTTCTACCGTCCGAATCCTTATAAATTCCATACAACAGATCTCTCTTACCACCATCCTCGGACGATGCGACGCCATCAGTGGTGATAGTAGAAGCTGTATCGTCGCTCTCGCTCACGTCGGTTTCGATTCTCATGTGAACGTAATCCGGTGTAGATTGAAAGGAATACTGTTTTGTAAAACTTCCTGGGAAACGAACCCATTCTCAAAGAACTCTCTTTTATGGGTCTGAATTCTTCAACTATCTCCTTCCTGCTTCGTTCCTGAACCTCCGTCATGGGTTTAAATATTTTTGTGGCTTCGCGTCTAAGTTCCATCTCTCCAAGACGTCTGCTTCTGTCAGCCATTTTGAATGCTCTTCTTGGAACGTTCATATTCGTTTAAAAGTTGATCTCGACGTTTGGCATCCATCTGTAAAAACATTTTTTTTCGTTTTTAAATTATTAATATTTCCTTAGAGTATGCTAATGTGAGTTATTTATTATTTTCAAAATTAAATGTATAATTATTTTATGTTTTAAGTAAATAAAAATCTTCTGTCTTCAATATAATAACTAAAAACCAGTTGAGGAAAAACATTTTACATGATAAAACCTCTATAAATGCGTTTTGCCTCTGAACGTGTTAAAAATCGCATCACAGATTATTCACTCAGTGACGAACTGGAGAACTTTGAAAAGTTTGAAAGTTTTAGCGCATAAGAATCCGGTTTCTGATTTAACGCGTTTGAGAATAATTACATCTGTTAAAAGGTTTCATTCATATCTCCGAACATTATTACGAATATATTAAAAAAATTAAATTTACCTCTTAAACCTGATTGAGTGGAAACGCGCTTTTATTGTCTATTATTAAAACGATCCATTGAACGAAAACCTTTCATTCACACCGAAACAAAACATGAATGTCTATTATAAGAGATTCAATTTTATAGTCGACTCTTTTGAACGAAAACCTTTCATTCACACCGAAACAAAAACATGAGTGTCTATTATGATAGAATTTATCGAATTCAATCTTTATAGTCGACTCTATTGTGAGCCTCCTAAAAAACAATAGCGGATTCTTGACCACTGGTCCAGAATCCGCAAACCGTTTTTTTGATGCTGGTCCAGAATCCGCAAAGCGTTTTTGCTCGCGTTCACCAACGATAGATTTAAGGTCTAATCCACGATGGGAACGTCGACAAAAATTTTTTCAGAAAATTTTTATGTACAATTTCGTACATTTTTCACTTTTTGAGAAACGTGTCGAATGTACGCGTTCGCCAACGGGTGTTTCAACGTTAAAAAGTGCGATCTGTGAGCCTCAAAAACAATAGCGGATTCTGGACCACCATAAAAAACGACATTTTTATATACGTGCACGCGATTTAACACTGAATCCTATGACGGTAAACGCACCATGTACGTGTACGTGTACGGTACATGTACGAAGTGGTCCAGAATCCGCCTTTTATACCTACTGGCGCCTGGCCGTAGTACGGTTCCAATGGAATTTTGTAAGTGTTAGTACTGTTATCTAGGGCTACTGTTACCCTCAGCACTGTGTGCTGCCAGCCTCTATGATATTAGGTCTGCTGAGTTATCTTATTCGATTCATACTTCGGCAAATGAAGCACCACATGTTTGCCGACGCAAACCTTCTCCGAAGCATGTTAAGTTGAATTAGTTGCCAGAAAGCAGGACTAAATCAATAGAGGAGATCCATGCTAGGTCACATGAGTTGTGGAGGGGTATACGCCATATTTGTGTCGAAAACAAAAAGACGTGGATTAATTAACAGGCACAAACCTGGTCAGAAAATAGCGGACGTGAACCCGATTCAACGTCAAATAAACAGATAAAAATTTCGCACTTATCATTTTTGTTACATAAATAAAATAAACTTTTATGTGTTTCCTCAACAACTACTTGCTTCTAAATTGGACCTTTATAGTACGGATCAAGTGTAATATTATTAATATGGTAAATCCGAGTTGAAAACAAAACTTTAACCCTTTACCTAACTTTAAAAGCAGACGACACTTGCCAAAAAAATTATTGAATAACTAATTTTTTTCATTTTTTGTCTCAAAAACATAGGTTATGACCCCTCGTTGGGGTCATAACCTATGTTTTTGAGACAAAAAATGAAAAAATAATGAAAATTAATTGGCGATTTTTGAGAATAGCGCTGGCCGGTTTTGGCCGTTACGTTGGGTAAAGGGTTAAGTTAAGAACACATTGAAATGTGACAATGTACAGCCGGAATCGAGTTTCGCGCCTTTGTTGCTTTGAAAAGCTAAACTGAGCTACCATTTCCTTGATTTCGAAATTTCAACATTCAAAATGTATTGATATATAGAGGTTATCTACGCTGTTTAGTGAAAATCAGGAATTATCTCATGAGTGTTGACCTGAAAGTTTTATTTTTCACGAACGCCTTACGCTCGTGAAAAGAGAAATACTTTCAGATCTACACGAATGGGATAATTCCCGATATTCACTAAAATAGAGTAGATTTTCTTTATGTTATATGCTACGTGACATTTTACTGCGCAATATTCAGCCCTATTTGACTGCAGACCGTTTCAAGACAATAACAACGATCTGCTGATCGTTCCTTCAAAGCGACGTTCAATACGACGTCATGCGCCGACGCATGACGTCATTTATGAAGCTACTGAGGGATATTTCTCGATATCCATTGAGTCGATGGATATCGAGAAATATCTTTTCGATAATTTGCGATAATGCACAGGCTAGCATATAATAAAAATCAAATATTGTCATACCTGTGCCACAAGAGTTTGCGTAGTTGAGTTATCCGAAAGGAAGTGAGCGACATATGAAGGGACTGACTGTTACAGCCATCGCTTGCTCCCTACTTCGCTCCACACGTGTTTATTGTTTGGAAACAAATGTGACGTTTACCCACCCCCACGTGACCAAACATGGGGAATGCTGATAAAGTTTATTGTGAAATGTGGTTTCCGCGAAGCGGAAAGTCCGACATCGGCACTGGCGACAGTGCCTGCAGATTGCAAACGGTTACTTAGTAGTTACTGAATAACTATCACTGATTCCACTCTTACAAGGTTAACCTCCATCCTCCACACACCCCACCCACCCCCGTTAGGCGAAGAAAGAGAATAATGTGGAACAATGATAGGACCGGTTTATGATAAACTCATATAAATTCTACGCAGTAGTTGATATTTGATATTTATCATATGACTCGACCGTTTTGTTCACTTTAAAACATTTGATATTTTGTTTTCATATTAATCAGTGATAAATAAAGCCTTCCGTCAATTTCATTGGTCAATTTCAAAACTAGACAATTTGATTGGCTGAAGAAAATAAAACTGGGCCGCATTTTCATAATTTGGATAATTAGAGTTGGGAGCTTTCATTGGTCAATTTCAAAACTGGATAATTTGATTGGCTAAACAAAATACAACTGGGTCACATTTGCATAATTTCAGTAGGGAGAATTTACGTTATCTGTCTTATTTAGGGTGGGTTATATTGTATTAATCTTTTACCTACAAGAAAAACGCCATTCATTTTTTTTTATATTTTCACTTTTTGCTTCCAAAACATAGGTTATGACCCCTCATTGGAACGAGCTCGACGAGCTCGTTCCAATGAGGGCCATAACCTATGTTTTGGAAGCAAAAAATTAAAATTTTTAGTTATACGAGGATGTTTTTCCAAGTGCCGTCTGCAACTCAAGTTAGGTGATGGGTTAAAAAGTCATACTAAGTAGTTAATTTCTGCGTGTGTGTGTCATATGATAAACTGAATATGAACTGAGTGTTTTTCTCATATAATATTTATGAAACTCGTCCGAATTTTCCGTTTGGGCTCGCCAGAGGCTCGCCAAAGCGGAAAATTCTTAGACTCGTTTCATAAATATTATATGAGAAAAACACTCATTTCATATCCTCTATTTATTTGTGGAGTCAATGCGTTTTGTTTACGTGTGTGCGGTTTGCCCGGTAACGTTTTTCTTCGGGGAGGGGGTTTGGTGGGGGATTTAGTAATGCTGAAATGACTTTCGGTAGTTTGTACTGGGTAAATAAAATGTTACCACCTACCCATTACTGAAAATCTTGAATAGGGTGGGAGTGACCGAAGCATGGAGATGGGAGGGGTGGTAAATCCTTATGCCCTGAGGCAAGGTATTGTCAATTGTATGAGACGAGTTCCAAGAAATATAATTTTAAGGGTATTTAAAACCTAGTCAGTATTACAATATTTTTCAAACATAGATTGTATTTTAAATGACTAATTAAGAAATTTTGCTAGTATTTCTGTTTTGTGCAAGAATATTGTTATTTTGTTTTATCTCCCAACATCAAAACTTTAATCAAATGCCATCTGTGGTAGGGGTGGGGTGGGGGCAGCCTGAAGTCTCACCCCCCTCTCCAACGGTCATCTAATTTAGCAGTTTTCAAGGCAATGGCATGTTTTTTCAGAATAAATCCAACAGAGGGAGAGGGATATGTGTTTGATTTTCGCAAATTTCAGAGCCTGAGCAGAATATTTTCAAGGGCTACCAGGGCACACCCAAAGTGGGCACCTGCATTTTGATTTTGAAAAAAAAATCCAGGGCAGTTTCATTGGTCAGCCCCCATTACCAACAAAATGTACCCCAGAAGCCTATATCATCAACCATATTCTGTCAGTACTCTTTAAAACTACTTACTAAATGAAAATTAAAATATAACTCCAAATTTAAGATTGAGAAGATATGGGACGTGACACCTAAAGGATTATTTTTGTTTTGAACCAAATACCAAGAGAAAAATACTCTTTTTGCAAGAATTGGGTTACGATATTGACAGGCTAATTCAGGTAACAGCTCTGTCAAGCATAGATACGCAAAATAACGAAAATATTATCATTTTTTATCAATAGAAATAAGTTGGAGTTAACTAAGAACAACCCAACCCCCCCTTTATTTCTTTTTATTACACGCCTGTTCTATGAAACAATTTGAATCGCTAGCGATAGCTGAAAATCGTCCCGTGATTTCCAACGTGTTCTATATGTGCCAATAAGCACATAGAACACATAGGAACTCGGGAGACGAAATAGTAATCCGGGTTCCCCTCGCAAATTTGGTTGCCGATAAAATATGTTCTTTTTGTTGATAGTTGTCAACTGAATTGCCGAGTGTCCTTCTAATAATTGTTTTATAGACGCGAAGGCGTGTAATAAACATATTTAAAGTCCTTCAAATTTCCACTCTCTACATAAAATGATGCCTGCACACACACACTTTTCAAAACAAATTTCAGACCTCATAATTTCCCGATGTCTAATATGAGTAAAACTGAGAGTTCGGATCGACATGTTTCGCGAATAAAATGAATCAACATCGATTCTACAGGTGACAAGGGCAAAGACTCAAGACGATTTCTCTGATAAAATTGCCCGTTTCTCAGTAAAACGCTTTCAACTGTTCAAATCACTGATTGTTTAATTCAATTAGCGATTAATTACAATGAATTCTTTTCCAGGGTGGGGTGTGTAATAAATACAGAACCACACTCACTTGGTATCCCTGCGCCACTCGCTCCCATCCAGTAATCATATCCCATTCAAACACAAGACTTGTGTTTGAATGGGATATGATTATTGGGTGGGAGCGAGTGTGCTTCTGTGTATTCATTATCATCTTGAGAAAAGCGTAGCACTGGCCAAAAGCTTGATGTTAAAAGATCGATTATACTGCCTCAATATGGTTGCTCGCCGTTGCTCGGTGGTTCTCTCCGGGTACTCAGGCTTCCTCCACCCGTAAAACTGTCCGACTCGAGGTGACCCTGGCTGTCGAAAGTGTCGTTAAACCCCTATAAATAAATAATAAATAAATAGTGCCTCAATAAAATCTCTTACTATTCTGTTTTATACTTTATATATAAATAAATAAATAAATAAATAAATAAATAAATAAAAATTTGAAATATCGTTTCTTTTTATGAGAGTACAAATTCTATTTTCTATACTGATTGATCGTCGTTATATATCTTACTTCCACCATTACATATACAGCGCATAAACGCCGATAGATGGTTGGATGGACGGGGGAGGATGAACGGATGTCTTAAAATGACTATTACAGTTGTGGTGGCGTATGGCCGATCACTGATACCTTGCAAAGCTACAATATAACCATGTTTTGATTCACTGATTCCGTAATTGAGACCTCTGGTCCTTATCGACTTTTCAATAGCAGCATGTCTATTTATTATCAAATGATTAATGGGTATTGCTCCGGTCGGTTTTTAAAACAATATTTTTTATTCTAAATTGAATTGGATTCAGTAAACAAGGAAAAAGGTTGAATAAACACCTTTAGTAAAGGAGAGATATTAAAATAAGTGGGTGCCTGTTCATTAATCAATGATACAATTCTAAAGTGTAAAGTGTATTTATATAAATAAAAATTAATACCTTGGCGTTCAGAGAATTTGTTTTACTATATTTCCTTGAACAGGTGTAAATAAAGTGCGAATGGATCTAATTTGGTTTACATTCATATACACGGGAATATACAGAATCGAACTTATCGTTAATTAGACAGAGAGGAAAAAAGATCAAACGTATTTTTCTTACCACACCTATAAATTCTAAAAAAAAATGGGAGGATTTTATTCTGTATGTGCAGTTGTTCATCATAAGAAGGTCTCTGTTACTTAAACCCTTACCCAACGCACACAGTATCAAAATTTATTATTTTAAAATGTCCGGGACGACCCGCGCTGTGTCCCTTGGCAAGACACTTTAACCCGGTTGCTGACATGGGGGCACGATAACGCCGTGTACTAAGGCGTACTGAACGTCGATGGTGCACATGTCTTCAACCGCTGTAACCCTGCTTGAGCGGAGCTTAAACAGAGTTAGATTGCTGAGGAGCTGACAGTTGCTCGTCGATGCTCGGTGGTTCTCTCCGGTTACTCCAGCTTCCTCCACCTGAAAAACTGTCAATGTCACGATTAGCCATTGTGCATAAGTATGTGACCTTAAACACCAATAAATATATAAATATTATTTTAAATACTATTTTTTTATTTATTTATTTATTTATTTATTTATTTATTGGTGTTTAAGGTCACATACTTATGCACAATGGCTAATCGTGACCGTGACAGTTTTACGGGTGGAGGAAGCCGGAGTACCCGGAGAGAACCACCGAGCAACGACGAGCAGCTGTCAGCTTCCCAACATCGTAACTCTGAACTCTGCACCGCAGCACAGGCAGGGTTAGATTGGTTGAAGACATGCGCACCATCGACGTGCAGTACGCCTCAGTACACAGCGTCATCGTGCCCCCATGTAGGCAATCGGGGTGAAGTGTCTTGCCCAAGGACACAACGCGGTTGCCGCAGGTGGGATTCAAACCGAGGACCTCTCGGCTTGCAGCCTGCACCTCTACCAACTGAGCCACCGCGTCCCCAAATACTATTTTTTTAAAATTTCTCAAACAATTTCAAGAAAATAATATCATGTGACCCTCTCCTTGGAACGAGCTCAACAAGCTCGTTCCAAAGAGGGGGTCACATGATATGGTTTTCTTGAAATTGTTTGAAAAACAATTTTTTTCCAACGGCTCATTTTGTAAATTACGCGGGACGATGGGTCTGATTCGTCAGTAAAACGGTTAATATTTTGTTTACGTCAATTCAGTGACGCCCTTCCGCATTATTCTAGATATGACATAACGTTGGCGTAAATCGGCCGTAGCGTTTCTTCGAGATTCAGCCAGGCAGAATCGGCAATGGTGTTCTCAAGGTCACTGAGTATCATTGGACCGTAAAATAGTTCTTTCGTGTGGTACAAAAGAGCCGGAAGTAGGGATACAGGGGGCAGGTGTCGTTCTTGTCTGAGGCTGGGGGAAGGGAGTGGCGCGTGCCATTTTTCGCCATAAGTACACTAGTACAGAGAAACTTTCGAGTATTAATTTACACTATGACATCAGGAGAAAATAAAGCGAAGTTTCCTTTTGTTACTTTTAATAAACGAAAACAACAGACAGCTCCCGGAGCTGTCTGTTGTGTTCGTTTAATAAAGTAACAAAAGGAAAATAAGCGTTTTATGGCAAGCCAATTAGAAGCAATTAGTTCACCGACAATCCGTCGTTAAGAATATCTTATCGGTATCATACCTGCCAACACTACTGTCCACTTTGGCTCTTTGTTGAGCGAAAGCGTTTTTACAGTAATTTGCAAGTGCGGCTAAACTTGTGACCAAGAGTAAAAAATTCTCTTCGGCTTCCCCTATCTTACAAAAACTGCATTGGTTACCCATTAGTGAAAGAATTAGTTTCAAAGTATTATTGTTTACCTACAAAGCTGTCAACGATCTTGCGCCTCCTTATCTTTGCAATCTAGTTACGAAGTATGAACCTGCTCGTCCTTTGCGATCCGCTACTTCGTGCAATCTTGTTCAGAATGCAGGAAAGCTGGTCACAGCTGGCGATCGGGCCTTCTGCATTACGGCACCACATTTGTGGAATGCGTTACCTGACGACATCAAAAAACCACAGTCACTCGAGTCATTTAAGAGACACTTAAAACACACCTGTATAAATTGGCTTATTGCTGACCTGCCTGTATTATATAAAACACACCTTTAGTTTTGTGTGAAGCTTGTGAGCACGTATGTGGATACTCGACTCTCAGCCATATTATTATTATTATTATATCACATGAGACGTCGTCAACCCTTTACCCAACGCAGACGATACCAAAATTTATTATTATAAATATCATTTTTTAAAATTTTTCAAAAAATTTCAACAAAACCATATCATGTGGCCCCTCGTTGGAACGAGCTCGTCGAGCTCGTTCCAACGAGGGGTCACATGATATGGTTTTGTTGAAATTTTTTGAAAAATAATATTTTTTCAACTGCTGAATTTGGATATTACGCGGGCGGATGCGGGCGATTCGTTGGGTAAAGGGTTAATTTCGACGTAACGACCCATGTCTTATTTCCTGATTATCAACTGGTGTCTAATCGGCGCGTGTATTATTGTGCGTAGTTCACATGACGTCAATTACGACAACATGTGCTAATTAGAAGCAACTAAGAGACTGTTCACTTTGTTTAGCGTATGTGTTTTTCTCTGTAATTCGCAAGTTTTAATTCTTCTCAGGCGAAACATTAGGAAATTTTACCTCCTAGACTTTTGTATACCGACTCAAAAAAGAAAGTATAATAGAAACAAATATGAAAAAATAACATAAAGGATGAAACATAATAGTTCTAATATTGCATGTTTGAGGACAAGAAGTCGTGCAAAGAGTTTAATGACATGTTGTTGCTGTCCACCCAACCTTATACAATTATGCAAAATAGCACGTGCTACCCGAGAATGTCAAATTGAATGGGTGACCTACGATTTTCTTTGTGTTATGTTGTGCTAGAGAGCCTGTGTTATTGAGAAAACACGCTAGTTTTTGTCTTCCGACATTTTAAAAAATGCCAAGTTTAACCGAAAATCAGAGGTTGCGTGCCATTGGTATGCATGAGGCTGGGATACCTCCCGATGAGCTCGCTGCTGAGTTCGGAGTCACTGTGGCCACTATTTACCGTCTCATTGGAAGGTATAGAACCACTGGATCTACTGCCGATCGACCGCGTTCAGGTCGTCCAAGAGTTACGATCCCTGCACAAGACCGACACATCAGGACGTCTCACTTGCGGGATCGCTTCCTTCCGGCGACGAGGACAGCAGCAATTACTCCTGGTAGAACTAACAATAGAATCATTGCACAAACTGTCCGCAACAGACTCGCTGAACACGGCATCCGAAGTAGGTGTCCATACCACGAACCAATCCTTACCCAACGTCATCGTATCGTCAGAATGGAATGGGTACATCAGCGTGTTCGCTGGACTCAGCAGCGTTGGCGCACAGTTCTTTTTAGTTATGAATCACGATTTTGTCTACGGCGCACTGATGGTAGGGCAAGAGTGTATCGTCGACGAGGAGAACGGTTTTCTGATTCTTGCGTGCGGGAATGCTACCGTTTCGGCGGGGGTAGTGTAATGGTTTGGGCAGGAATTGCCTTGCATCGTCGAACGCAGTTGATCTTCATCGATGGTAGTCAGAATGGACAGCGATATAGGGACGACATTGTCCCGTTGTTCAACGCTAATGTCGGATTGCAGTTATTCCAGCAAGACAATGCCCGATGTCACGTGGTTTGTCGCCAATCGAGCATCTTTGGGATCAATTGGACCGTCGGGTGCAACTTCATGATCTTCAGACGTTAGGCGCTTTACGTAATGTTCTAAGGCAGGAGTGGAACGCAATACCACAGGGTGACATCCAGAGACTTATCAGGTCCATGCGCCGTTGAAGTCTTGCCATCCAAGAGGCAAACTATGGACATACACGCTATTGACTGCGTGTGCGAACTTTTAATTTCACTCCATGTCTGAACTGCGCGTGACGCTGGCAACAGTAAGAACATGAAATTATGCAAATTCATACAGGAAGATTTGGAATATGAATTTACAATAATTTTGGGGGGATTAAAGTCGATAATACTAAAAAAAATCTAAAAAAAATTGCTCCTCGAAGTTTATTATACTTTCTTTTTTGACTCAGTATATTAATAGAAAGGGTAGTGCATGTATTATATGTCACGATGAGTACACCGTTGATATGATGAAAAGAAAAAAGTTACAGAACATCAAAAGATTGTGAAAGCGCCGTTTCCTTATTTTTAAATGGCTTTAAACAGAGAAGAATAGTCCAATGTTTAAAGGTATCGCTGAACTAAATATTTGGATTATAATTACCTGCCTTGAAATGTTGCGCTCGGAAATGATGCAATCTCTAAAAATAAACAGCCGTGGGAAAATATATTGTTTCAATAAACGTTTGAAACATTCTGTTGACATCTTGAATTATTGTTGAATATTCCTGGTAAAAAAGAGGGTGATCTGATGACCTTTGGACTTGAAAAATACAATTTATTTTTTGTGTGTTTTTGTAGGGAACTCCCTGAAAAATATGTGCACGTGACCAGTACTTCCCTTCGTGTCATTTTTTCTCTTTTATTTGTTGCATGACCCTCTGTTTTCGGGTTAGAACAAGTTGTCTGAAGGGCTATACTTGACAAAGATATTTGAATCATTGAATGCCAAAATTAAAGTGAAGCGATCATATTTTTTTTCGCCTGAACGTTATAATGGTGGCCTATGGGAAAATATTTAGTTCTGTGATACCTAAACTGAGTGGGAAAAGTAATTTTAAAAAGCCAACTTCTGTATTTTTATAATATTCTACAGGAAAATGGCTGAAGTTTGTGAAATGATGCGCACATCGACGATACAACTTCGTTAACATTTCGAAATTTCACTTTTTACATGAAATTCCCAAAGCCTTAGTGTTAAATTTACTGACAACTTTAGAAAATTAAGGGGAGCTAACTTTTCTGTAAATCACTTGCAATGACGAAAATTGTCACCCGTTGTAAGTACACACAATAAATGACCGAATTTCAACCTTACAGCTGTTGTTATAAGTCATCCCTTAGAGTAGGGCCATGCCAATCACACGTTTTCGAGTCGAGGCGAATCTAGAATCGAATCTCGCCTCTTATTCGAAATCGTACCGAACCTCGAATCGAATCACTGGCGTCTTGAAGATGATCGATGAGGGTTGGGGTGCTATGAACGTGATTTGTTCGGACTGTGACGTCTGAAGTCCCGACTGATAAAATAATCCAAATGCATCATCAAGGCATGCCTTCATCGAAGGCATGCCTTGTTGATGCAGTTGGAATATTACCCTGTCAGGATTATAGTTCACCGTCGACATTGCTTCTAAAGTTTAAATTTTACAGTGGTAGGAACTAGTGATACTGGAACTAGCATGGCGTGGTTGGTGGCATGAGTTCAGCTGTATTTATGTTAATGTAGCAGAAGTTACCTTCAGTCTTTTATTTCAACATTTATTTATTTATTGAGGTTTAAGGTCACATATTTCTGCACAATGGCTAATCATGACCATGACAGTACGGGTGGAGGAAGCCGGAGTTCCCGGAGAGAACCACCGAGCAACGGCGAGCAACTGTCAGCTCCCCAACGTACTAACTCCACACAAGCAGGGTTAGCATTGGTTGAAGAAGGTATAGAACGTACGTGCAGTACGCCTTAGTACACGACGTCACCGTGTCCCCACATGGGCAATGGGGGTGAAGTGCCTTGTCCAAGGACACAACGCGGTTGCCGCAGGTGGGATTCGAACCGAGGACCTCTCGGCTTGCAGCCTGAACCTCTACCTACTGAACCACCGCGCTCCTTTTATTTCAACATTATTTATGTATAATTTCCGTCTGAACTATACATCTTGTGAGACGACGAAGAGGACTGATACCAAGCTTTATTATGCCAGCTAATGAAATTCGCCAATCACAGCCCCCGAATAGTGGGACGGTACTATAAGTTACAGGACGTTCAGGTGGCGGATACGGTATCATATGAGGCGAGGTGAAAACAATATTGGACGAGGCGGTACGCCGAGTCCAATATTGTTTTTGCCGAGGCTCATATGACACCGTATCCGCCACCTGAACGTCCTGTATTGTATTTATTATGCCAGCGAAAACAAAATAACAATCAAATTTGAACGCCAGCACATTTTCAAAACTGGTGCAAAACGTTATGTAAGTTGTAACAAATGTGCACAGTTGTCTCCCTGTTTGTGTATAATTTCCTTGACAACACAGACAACAGCGATAGACTCTTCGTACTGTCACTTTGTCTTGAGTGTGCAGAAAATGTCCGAAACGTCCGATTTTATAGAATTCGAACAAAATAAATGTATCTCGCATCTTTTCCTTCATAGCTGTGATTCATTTCTTACAATTTCATTATAGTGCAGTCGCTATTTTAAAAAACGAGAGAAAATGAGACATATAGACACGGAGGGACGTTTGATAGATCCGTTATCGGTAGATCGAATACAGTAGTATTTCTCACTTAGAATAATTAAATTTACATTTAGAAAATAAATTTCACAATAAATTTATTATAAAACGAGAGAAAATGAGACGTATAGACACGGAGGGACGTTTGATTGTACTGCAATTTCTTCAATATGGATATAAAAGCACCGCGAGGTGAGGAATTTCCACGTCGAAACAAAATGGCGGTACTGACCTAATACGAGTTTCGTATTAGGTCACCTCGGGCTGCAGGTGACCCAATCCGGCTCAGTACCGTCCCACTGTTCGGGGGCTGTGATTGGCGAATTTCATTAGCTAGCATAATAATGAGCCGTATCGGCAAAAACAATATTGGACTCGGCGTACCGCCTCGTCCAATATTGTTTTCACCTCGCCTCATATGATACCGTATCCGCCACCTGAACGTCCTGTAACTTATAATATTCATGTGATGAAGAATCGCGACAAAACGAGTCAAGCAGCAAATTTCGAATCGAACCGATTACCAACTTAAGATTTGAAAACGAATTGATTTTCGAAGCTTCGCAGGGCCCCAGTGCAGAGGTAGTTTTCACACAATGGCATTATACGGTATTTTCATTCAGTTTCTCTTTGAGAGTAGCAGAAGAAGAAAATGGGAGAAGTTGAAGCAAAAATAGTGAGAATTATTTACAGTTACATGAAATGGTTATGGATCTGGGTTGATGATTGCAAAGTTGAAACAAAGTGTAGGTCATCAGTTTGAGTGTATAGTTGTCAGAGCAGGTATCCCACACGTTAGTGCCCATTTGTGTGTTCCTTTCTACACTCCAAAATCATTTGGGTTAAAAATCAAAACAGATCAGTTGGGTTGGGTGAATATGAACCCAGTTGGGTTCATATTCACTCAACCCAGTGGATTAGGGTTGATTTTAACGCAAATGATTTTAGAGTGTAAGGTGGGTTGAATTTGAGTAAAATAACCACCATGACGAAATACGTATTGCCGTCATCCAAGTAACGCAGTGTCAGATAGACTACACAAAATCGGCTTCTCTTGCAACCCCAACCAGCGTCTATCTGATTTGGGAGCCGGTACAGATGTGTGGTAGCCCCTGAACACAGTGGGGATTCGACAAGACTCAAGATAGTTATTATCAAGACATTATGACACACAAAACCGCCGCGAGCGAGGACGGGCCCCGGGACAATGTGTAGGACGAGCGTTACGGGCCCTGCGAGCGGCAAAGGTGCGAAGCAATTTTTAAAGTAGTGCTAGGAGACGCATTCTCCTGCATTTTCTTGACAATATCTACTCAATTGTTTCCTTATAATCAATTTGGGTAATTTATTACGCGTATTTCTGTGTGTATGGTGCATTTTTTCTCCAAAGATGATCACGATGCAGGAAAGACCGGTAGAAAACCAACAAACTGGAACAAGCTGCTTTTTATATGACTGGTACCTGGTTAGTAATGCAACATCTTACTTTTCCCACCTTCACCAGCGTCGGAGGCCTCAGTGTACCTAAAGCCTTCCCACGATTTTCAGCTCAGACGTATCGATAAGTCAACCAGACTCAACCTACACTTTTTTATAACACCAAACATTCAGGGGCAGTTGTCCCCCTTTTTGAATGACAAAGATTGTTGTATCTCACGTATATCTATTGGCAAATCATTCCGCAATTGGACTGTTGTTTATTTATTGGTGCTTAAGGTCACATACTTATGCACAATGGCTAATCATGACCGTGACAGTTTTCCGGTGGAGGAAGCCGGAGTACCCGGAGAGAACCACCGAGCAACGACGAGCAGCTGCCAGCTCCCCAACATCGTAACACCGCACTGCAGCACAGGCAGGGTTAGATTGGTTGAAGACGTGCGCATCATCGACGTGCAGTACGCCTTAGTACACGGCTTCATCGTGGACAATCGGGGTTAAATGCCTTGCCCAAAGACACAACGCGAGAGTCCGAATCGATCGCTCAGACGGTCACCTTTCCGAGGACTAACCGGGCTCGACGTTGCTTAACTTCGGGGAATTTGGACTGTTGATTACAGGAATGCCATATGGCGTAATACGGAACGGGGTGGTGGCAAGTTCACGTTTACAACGTATCCTAGATTATAATTCCGTAGTCAATTTCCTTGTGGTGGGAATGGGTTATAAAGGTAGGATATGGCAAGCTTATACAACAATATGTGAAGTTGTACAAGTTTATGTTTGTTAAGTCGAGATTCCAGGGATTCCTATCCGCATTCAATTTCAAGCTGTCTTCTCGAAGCACTCTTTGTCACACCTGTTACAAATCTTGCGGTTTCTATCTGAATGTTTTTGAGTCTTCTTTCATTAGTCGTGCAGTTTCCACGCACTTGAAAGTCATATTCTAAAATTGGACGGATGACAAAGAAAATTAATTATTTAGAGTGTTTTTCGATCTAAGATGTATTTGTATTTCTTCAAAATAGCTACACGTCTCCATGCTTTATCTATTATGTTATTAATATGATCATTTCGTTTAGACCATCATTAAAAATCAAGCTCAGACGCTTATGTGAAGTGACTTCCTGATTCGGTTGATAAAATATTCTTATGGTCTGTTGGAGTTGGCGGTCGTTTTTCCTAGTGACTGTCATAATTACCGTTTTTGAGGGACTGAATGTCACAATATGTCGACTGGACTACCTTTCTATTTTCGCTATGGTATTTGTTATCATGTCTGCCAAATTGAGGAAAAGTGTTTTGGGCGCCTAAAGTGCGCGGGGACAATGTGGGTCAAACTAATCCCTTGCAGCACGTTTAGCAGTACAATTGTACTATTCAATGCATGTCCAGCAGCCACACAGAAAGAGAAGCAAAGGAGCCAGGAAAGCCACTAGGAGCCAGTCCGCACCCCACCGGGTACTCTGTAGTAGGTCATTCTTTATCCGTTCTCTGTTCTTCGGACAAGTAAAGTTTGCCACATATGTACTGTAGCTCGTTGAGAAGGTTTGCTTCCCTCAGTGACAAGTTGGTAGTTATAATTCTAGGAGTAGTGGACGGCCAGCCTATTAAATCAGATCCATTTTCGTCAATTTCACGAAATTTCATGCACGAACAAGTGTTGGGCTGCATCAATTTGGGAGGCCCGGTGGACCATGCGGCCAGTTCGCCTCTGATACCAGTCAACTGCCCGGTTTCTCGGTGGATTAAATCTCTTAGTCCTGCTACCTATCGGTCTGCTCTTAACCCCTTATCCAATCTAACGGTCAAAACCGGCCAGTGCTATTCACAAAAATCGCCAATTAATTTTCATTATTTTTTTTCATTTTTTGTCTCAAAAACATAGGTTATAACCCCTCTTTGGAACTTGTTCGTCGATTAGTTGGTCAAGATTTTTTTGTGCAACTGTCGTCTGCTTTTCATGTTAAGTAAAGGGTTAATTGCATCAATACTATCCAAATACCTGATGAGTTTCCGTTGACTGCGTTGATCTACATCAAAGAGGTGATGATGAAAACCACTAGACGTTATAATAAAGTTTGATATTACAGATTATTCTTATGAAATCCTTTCCGGTCAGACTCTCTATGTAATAACAAATTATCCCACTGACTTACTGCAGTAGGTGAACTCCATATACCGTGAAAGAAGTTTGGATTTAATTTGTTGTTGAGCAATCAGTAATTCACATCAGCAACACCAGTCAACTGTCCAAAATAAATAACAAGATAAACTGGGGCATTCAGTTACGTAGAAATGGCATCTATATTTATATTTCTTACTCTAGAAGTATTAGTACTGCTGGCAGACTGAGAGGCTGGGTTGGTGGGGTGTGACATCACCCAGTAATTTGTCCAGTCGGGTCGGGACATTTTCCATTTTCTTCTGGTTTGAAGTCTTATGTCTGAGAAACAAGATTTTTTCAATAGATTTCAATCTTTTGATTTAAGTTTTTTTTTATTAAATATCACCACTTTCACTCCAAATGCATCGAATGGGGCGCTGCGTCGGCATAAAGAATAACATCTACTTTTTTTCATTTTGAAGACTGTCTTTCAATAAATGATGGTCGAGTGTCTAGTTGCCTGTATTTTCTCTTCTTTTGGAGTAGTATTTCTCAGGTTTCCGACTGAATAAATGTTGCCTCATTTGTTGCTGGTATATTTCCCCAGTAAATTCACAGTTCAGTTTGTTGGAATGGGAATGCTGGTGTAAAAGGAATGGAAGTCCGCAGGAACGTTAATCCCTCTGGACTATTATTCCGCGGAATTATAGTCCTAGGTCTAACATTTCTAGGAATAGTAGTCCGGCGGACTACTATTCCTAGAAATGTTAGACCTAGGACTATAATTCCGCGGAATAATAGTCCAGAGGGACTAATTTTCCTACGGACTTCCATTCCTGTCACACTGGCACAACCTGTTAATCTTACCGTACAACCTTCAACATTATTTGTTATGCGGGGACCATCCTTGTCATAATGGCTCCAACTCTTCAGTGGAAAGCCATCACATCCCTGATTCATATCGACAGAAAATCGACTTTTGATTAAGTTATCTCCCTTGAAATTATTAGACGGGCCAAGAAAGTCCAATTAAGAAGCAAGTAATTCTTGAGAAAACGCCTATGAAATCAGCGGAAAATGAAGCCAAGTTTCGTTTTGTTACTTTTAATAAACGTAAACAACAGACAGCTCACTGAGCTGTCTGTTATTTTCATATATTAAAAGTAACAAACGGAAACTTGGCTTTTTATGGCAAGCTATTTAGAAGCGACTAGTTCATAGATAATCCATCATTAAGAATATCAGTAGTATAGTAGGGTCCAGACATGCCATATTACCCGGTGCTTTGGCACGTCTGGCCTCTTGTATACTATTAATATCTATTAGTTTCACACCTACCAACATAAAGAGTCACCTTGGCTCTTTGGTTATCGATTTTTTTACAGTGATTTGCAGGAAAAAATTAGTAAATCACACCCCTAGACTTTTATAGCGCTGGAAAGGACAGAGTCTGTATTATATGTCACGATGCACACACTGTTGATATAATTAACAGTGAAAAGGTTACAGAACATCAAAAGATGATGAAAACGTCGTTTTCTGATTTTTAAATGGGTTTCTACAAAGAATAACAGTAAACTGTTCAAACTGATTGAGAATTTTTTTTTTGTAAAAATCCAGCTTCTGTATTCTTATACAGTGGAGACCACTTAAATACTTGTGCCTGTGGGCACTCTCCAATAATTTGTAATAAAACAAGTTTTGAATAAAAAATTCAGACCACCAAAAATAATCTGGCCCTCAACCAGATAATCACCAATGTGAAAAATATCTTGTTATTTGTACTTTCCGACGTTTGACGTCGCATTTTGAAAAACGTTGAAGAAACTGAATTCCCAGTGACGTTTGGCCGACAGGATAATTAAAGTCTTAAAGGGTTAATATTGCGAAGACTACGTTCAACTTCGTAATCGAATATGTTTGTCCAACTGACATTGGAATTGTGTACATAATAACCAGTATTGGAACTTAAATAGTAGTAATAATTATTTAACTCTTTCAACACGGTGTGCGTAAATTTTTGGGTGAAGAAAAATTGGCAGTGGGCGAGCAGACGATATCAAGAGCCAAAAATCTGAAGCGAGGGTCGGTAATCATGTAATCGACAGACCTGTTGGATTAAATTATTACTGAATCTCCCAACAAACCAGGGGTAACTCCTATAAACGTCCTACACGTGTTCGCTATTACAAGTGTAATTCCGAGTCAGGGTACACGTGAGTAGTATGTCTCGTACATTTGAGGCCCTATTTGGGGGGATCTCATCGGGGGATCTCATGTGGCATCATAGTCACGTGACGTAGTGGCGCCATGTTGTGTTGTCATGGTAACCCGCGTGAGCGGCCATCTTTCGACGTCATCTCCATAGTGATACGCGGTGTGAGTGCGCATGCACAGCGCGTGTTGTTAGGGTAATACGTGTTTCCGTCGTCCATTTTGTATACTGGAGGCCGCCATCTTGGTTTCTATAGTCGCACGTGATTGCTATGTTACCCAATTTTTCTGCAATAAGACGGGGTATGTTCGGAGGGTGTGTTCGATTGTAGAAGAGTAAATCTAATTACCACAAACGACCCGACAATCCCTCCAAATCACCAGAATCCACCCAACTTTTACTATTTCGAATTCTTTCAGAATTCTCTGCTTCTATCTATATATGCAATAGTTTTCCTCTACCTGGCCACGTTCCTTTTGTTCTGGAGTATACTCCAGTAGCGTAGAAGAGACTATTAGTTGGAACAGCTTTACTTATTATTACTATAATTAGCTATTCTGGTCTATTCATGTTAGTTCTGACCCTATTCCAGGTACTCTTGTTGTTTCATATATCTAGATCATTTATAACCAATCAGATTGCTTGATTTCCCATAATCTGTATGCAGAGTTATCTCCCCTTATTACAACGAAGCCGTATCCGATTCTCATCACCTCTATATCCAATGGCCATATCCCATGGAATCCCATTTTTGGGAAACACCCGTGGCTATGGAATCCCTTTTTGTCATATGGGGCCATGAGGGCTATGTAAAAGCCCTCAATGAGTCCTGATTTATTATCCCTCATAGCCTCATTGAATTTTGAGGTTATGAGGACCATTAAAAATCCCCCAATGAGGTATAATTTACTACGACTCTTAGCCTCATTTCAGTATTTGAGGATACCTATGGCCTGGTATTGTATTATTCGAGGATACCTATCGAGGATACCTTTAGGAGAATCCCTTCTTTGTCGTATGAGGCCATGAGAGCTATATAAAAGCCTTCAATGAGTCCTCATTTATTATCCCTCATAGCCTCATTGAATTTTGAGGTTATGAGGACCATTAAAAATCCCTCAATGAGGTATAATTTACTACGACTCTTAGCCTCATTTCAGTATTTGAGGATACCTATGGCCTGGTATTGTATTATTTGAGGATACCTATTAAGGATACCTATCGAGGATACTTTTTGGAGAATCCCTTTTTTGTCGCATTAGGCTACGTAAAAGCCCTCAATGGGTCTAATGTAGTTTTACCAACCGCTTCCATCTTGTCGCCAAAACTCCAAGGCCACTACTGGCGTATGGTCTAGCTATACCTATCTCACTCTCACCTATAACATTGATCAAGGTGAAATCAGATTTCCCCTGTATACATATAAGGCATTCCGTAATTGAGATTCCTAGCCGAGTCCGTAAAATTTGGATTCCGTATTTTAACATCAACACTCGAGGGTATGGAAAAGGATTGGTAATACCCAATCATTACTACAAGACCCTGAACAGACACAACCAACCACTACAAAGGGTACAGATCCAACACAACCAAGATCGAAGTGAACATAACAAAATGAAAGAAGGTCAACCTAGTCGGATTGATCGAACTAGTTGGACAGACTGAACAGATCTGATCAAATACAATCAAGATGGAAGGGAACAGAACAAGGTGAACAAAGATCCAACAGAACCAAGATCGAAAGTGAACAAAGTTTAGAACTATAACCAAATGAAAATATAACCCAATGATTGTATATATAATTAACCCCTTTGAACTGTTTGAATGAACTTTATTTCTGAACTACATATAAAATAAATAAATATTAACACCTTTTGAACTGAATGAATTTTGTTATGTTCACTTCGATCTTGGTTGTGTTGGATCTGTACCTTTTGTAGTGGTTGGTTGTCTCTTTTCAGGGTCTTGTAGTAATGATTGGGTATTACCAATCCTTTTCCATACCCTCGAGTATTGATGTTAAAACACGGAATCGGCTAGGAATCTCAATTACGGAATGCCTTTTATGTATACAGGGGAAATCTGATTCAACCTTGATCAATGTTATAGGTGAGACTGAGATAGGTATAGCTAGGCTGTTGTAGAAGCTGATGATAGGACAGATAGACCATACGCCAGTAGTGGCCTTGGAGCTTTGGCGACAAGATGGAAGCGGTTGGCAAGACTACATTAGACCCATTGAGGGCTTTTACATAGCCTAATGCGACAAAAAAGGGATTCTCCAAAAAGTATCCTCGATAGGTATCCTCAATAGGTATCCTCAAATAATACAATACCAGGCCATAGGTATCCTCAAATATTGAAATGAGGCTAAGAGTCGTAGTAAATTATACCTCATTGAGGGATTTTTAATGGTCCTCATAACCTCAAAATTCAATGAGGCTATGAGGGATAATAAATGAGGACTCATTGGGGGCTTTTACATAGCCCTCATGGCCTCATACGACAAAAAAAGGATTCTCCTAAAGGTATCCTTGATAGGTATCCTCAATAGGTATCCTCAAATAATACAATACCAGGCCATAGGTATCCTCAAATACTGAAATGAGGCTAAGAGTCGTAGTAAATTATACCCCATTGAGGGATTTTTAATGGTCCTCATAACCTCAAAATTCAATGAGGCTATGAGGGATAATAAATGAGGACTCATTGAGGGCTTTTATATAGCTCTCATGGCCTCATACGACAAAAAAGGGATTCTCCTAAAGGTATCCTCGATAGGTATCCTCGAATAATACAATACCAGGCCATAGGTATCCTCAAATACTGAAATGAGGCTAAGAGTCGTAGTAAATTATACCTCATTGAGGGTTTTATAATGGTCCTCATAACCTCAAAATTCAATGAGGCTATGAGGGATAATAAATGAGGATTCATTGAGGGCTTTTACATAGCCCTCATGGCCTCATACGACAAAAAGGGATTCCATAGCCACGGGTGTTTCCCAAAAATGGGATTCCATGGGATATGGCCATTGGATATAGAGGTGATGAGAATCGGATATGGCTTCGTTGTAATAAGGGGAGATAACTCTACATACAGATTATGGGAAATCAAGCAATCTGATTGGTTATAAATGATCTAGATATATGAAACAACAAGAGTACTTGGAATAGGGTCAGAACTAACAAGAATAGACCAGAATAGCTAATTATAGTAATAATAAGTAAAGCTGTTCCAACTAATAGTCTCTTCTACGCTACTGGAGTATACTCCAGAACAAAAGGAACATGGCCAGGTAGGGGAAAACTATTGCATATATAGATAGAAGCAGAGAATTCTGAAAGAATTCGAAATAGTAAAAGTTGGGTGGATTTTGGTGATTTGGAGGGATTGTCGGGTCGTTTGTGGTAATTAGATTTACTCTTCTACAATCGAACACACCCTCCAAACATACCCCGTCTTATTGCAGAAAAATTGGGTAACATAGCAATCACGTGCTACTATAGAAACCAAGATGGCGGCCTCCAGTATACAAAATGGACGACGGAAACACGTATCACCCTAACAACACGCGCTGCGCATGCGCACTCACACCGCGTATCACTATGGAAATGACGTCACAAGATGGCCGCTCACGCGGGTTACCATGACAACACAACATGGCGCCACTACGTCACGTGACTATGACGTCACATGAGATCCCCCGATGAGATCCCCCAAGTAGGGCCTCAAATGTACGAGACATACTACCCACGTGTATTCGAATCGGCAGTAGTTTTTTTTATTGGATTCATGTTTTCTTCGGGTTGTAACTTAGCTGCATGCGTAATTTACAACCGCAACCTGGTTTTACAGGATTGACCATTTTCCGAACGTGTTAGCTGCTACAGATGTTATTGGCACGAATATTACAAGGATAATCTGACTTTACAAGCGGTTTATGTGATTCAGTAAATCACAGAGTGGTACGCAAAATATACACTTCGGTGAAGCTTAAGCATCAAATTGTCCTACATCACAATGGTAGGTACTCACTTACGTTAGTATGCAAGTGAAAACTTCGAGTGTTCGCTACAATTTCTATCTCATTTTATGGTACACGGGATATTAATCACGCTGTATTTCGAAATTATAAATTGATTTGTTTTATCGACAGTAAGGATATTTAACGTCTGTCATAACAAAGGACTCTGTAGATAAAATTAATTTGCTCTCGATTTTCAATGGTACATTAATAACATGAAGTGTCAAAATGATGGTTGTACCATTGATATTTATGAGTGTACATGTTAATGCTTATGTTTCCGTAGTCTATTCCGGATTACATGGAATAGTGTGACATGCGCAGTGAAGATACAGAATAGTAATCACGAGGAAACAGCAAATTGCACTTTAAATGTAAACCAGAATGGAATCTGACGAAGTGGCGCTCGCAATTTTTGTTGATGATGTTGTCAATGACAACATGGCTGCTGTTTTTGCTCATCGCAGTGCCGCATCTGTATAAAACAGCATAGCTCTCCTTTGGATAGGTAGGTCAATATGACCAGATTAAAAAGAAACCAAAAATTTACAAAGAAACGCTGGACAGAGCACTTGAGTTTTATTATTATTTCGACTCCCATTTGTCATGACATGCACACTCCATACGAAAAGATTATCCAAAAATCGACAGAGTGTGTTATGTGTAATTACATAATAATGTCAGACGTCCATTCACTAATCAGTGTTGACAGGACTGTATTGGAAAAAGATTCGCCAATTAACACATTAATTTCTGTTCACTAAATCTTCTTTTTTTTGTACCTGATACATTTTTTTTGGGGGGGGGGGGAATTTTGTTTTTCAAATAAAATCTTCAAAGGTGAAAATCGGTTCGGTAAATACCGTTATTTTGTGTGATAAATTTGACGCAAAAAATGAGAATTTCGCCGATCACGAGCAACAGTGTGGCTCTTCCGTCAGTTGGATCTACATTGCATGAAATATTCTGAAGTCATTGGAGACCGGCGAACAAACTCAGGGGGAATGCAAATCATATATTAGCGAAAATTTTATTTTAATATGAAAACAAATCGAAAATCTCACGAATTAACGAACGGATTTTTTTTTCAATTCCTATATTAAACCGCAGTACAGAGTTCTGAAAATGAAAGATATGGTATTTGTATCTGAATATTTTATTAAATGTAGGGTTTAGAAATTTTCTGACTGAACAATATAATTGCAAATCAGGGACAGTCTCTGAAAGATTTTTCTCGCGAAACATTAATTGGTTATGTAATCCTTCTCACGTGGCCGCACTAAAACAGCTTTTCATACCCGGTCGTTTCCACACAAACGACGGGGTATAAACAAGTGCGGTTTTGTGTGCAATGTACACGTAATGCAGGGGCGTAGCCAGGATTCTATAATTGGGGGGGGGGGGGGGGAGGGGGGCTAGCCATTTCTAGCCATTTTTTTGGGGGGGGGCATGCCATGATATTTGTAATGTTGTGGGGTTTCGGGGGTCCTTGCCTAGTCCAAACTAGCACCCTCCCACCGTTACCCCCTCCTCCCACTTCCCTTCATGGAAGTGGGAGAAGGGGTAACGACCGGAGGCCCTAGTTAGGACAAGGACGAGGGAGGAGGCGGGTGACGACCAGAGGGGCCTAGTTTGGACAAGGCCTTCCTCGAGAAAATTTTGCAAAATTTAGTACTTCAAGATCGAATATGAGGCAATTCTAGCCTGTGTAGCCCTATATTGGAGAGCATTTGAGTCAATATTTCTTTTTTATTTAGGGAGGGGGGGGGGGGGCGGCTGCTAAAGCTTTAAGTTGACCTGAGCCTCCAGAACCCCATCCCCTGGCTACACCACTGGCCAGGACGCCGGGAGATTGGGGACAGGTTCTCGCCATTGTGTCCATACAACTCTAATCGTTGACATTATTTGAGCGAGAATTTAAAAAAAAAATCAGTATTTGGTGTCCACTATTTGTTGGTTATGAGTATAATGAGAACCAGCAAAGCCTGTCTGTGCACTCTCATCACAGAGTTCCCGTGAACAAGAAGGACATGAATGCACCGCCGCGTTGTTAAGGTTCAGTAACAATATCCGATCTCACCAGGGGGAAGGTGGGGGGGGGGGGGGGGGATTCACACAGCTTGGCTGGAGCGTTATAATGGGGCGGGGTGTAGTCACACCCCTCAAATTTCTAACTGGTGGGGGTGGGGTGGAGAAAGATTTCCAGGACTTCACTTTTCAGAATTTATGCGTCTGTAGGATTCGAGCCTTGTAACCAAGTTGGTTGTACTCCCCCCCCCCCCCCCCCCAACGTTCATCATTTTAGGATTTCACATCCAGATGTAATGTTCTGTCACAATAATCAAGGCTTCGGGTCAAGGGGAAATAAACAAGTCAGTTATGGGCGGTCAAGAGTGGTCGCTTCGCAAAAAAAAAAAATGAATTCCAGGGTCCAAAAAATTCATTTATTCATTTTGGGGGTGGGTCAACGGGCCTGTTGTTTAATTGACTCCACAGTTCTTTCTCTTTATTTTGATCAATTATTTGTGGGTATGCTATGTTTAAATATTTTGCTGAATTCCATGTACCTAACATGTATGTTATTGTCTTAATCACTCAAACGTTTTTGGAGAATACAACGAACAGGGAAATATTTTCCACTATTTGTTGTTAATTGCGCATGTCAGGAATAAAAGGTAAACCATCTAAACCTGCTCGCGAGGTGGTTTACTCAGAATGATTCGGAATGATATTCCAGAATGGCGGTTTGCAAAGAAAACAACCAGATTGATAATCCGAGTTGTCTGCGCATGCCCGGAATAAACCATGTATTCTGGAATGGACTAGGGAAGCATGAACTTTGTTGCCATGGTAAGATGCCGAAATAACAGATTATGCAATAGCTATTTACAGAGTTATAAATGGTGTCTTCTGGCTATTCCAACATGTTGAGAACAGTAGGTGTTGTTATAGTAGCTTGTGTTGTTTTAGAAATTAGTGGTTAATTAATTTCACAGGTGAATCCAGTAAATTATAAATTTTGTTCAGTTTGCTTTCAGTGAGATTTATTCACTTATTTAAACGTAAAACTTGAAAACAAGTTATGAAACAATTTATAATTTTAATTAATTATTAATGATGGTTGAGTTGGTGAGATTTATTCACTTTGACCAGTGCAAGTCATATATTTCCTATAAATATGCTGATTACTGCAATTTGTGGTTATTCTCAGTTTGTCATGGCTAGTGCACAGTTAGATGTTACGTTTACCACCAACAGACTTGGAAACCAGAACCTGATCCATAATGGGTTCAAGTTCCACGTAAAGACCAGGCGTGGTGACAGGATATACTGGCAGTGTTCTGCTCGCAACTGCCATGCCACTATAAACACTCTCCAAAACATACCTACCAAGATGGCCGGTAACCACAATCACCAATCTGACCCAACCAAACTCAAAGTGGATGCCATACTTCAAACCATGAAAGAAAGGGCCAAAAAAGAACTCACACCAATACCTACCATCTATGAGGAAGAACTAGTGAAACTTAGAAACAGAGAATGGAATGATGATACACAAGAACTAGTTCAGCAGATACCAACATTTCAGTCATGTAAAGACCAATTCTACAACCAGCGACACAAGACCTTACCCACATTACCAACATCAGCAACAGACCTACAGTTACAAGGAGAATGGACGGAAACCACCACAGGACAACAATTCCTACTCGCAGACGACAACACCAATAGACGCATACTTCTCTTCAGTACTGAACAGAACCTTACTCACCTAGCCGCTGCAGACACAGTTTATGGTGATGGTACATTTTATACCTGCCCTACTTTTTTTTACCAGCTCTACACGTTCCATGCCATGGTTGACGGTGTGATGTTTCCCCTAGTATACAGTCTTCTACCAGGAAAGGACCAACAACATGATAAAACTACTGAAACATGAAGAAGCTGTTCATGCCTGCACTTTACTCCAGTACCAAGCCGGTGGAAAACGCGTACTAAGAAAGCGCAAGTACCGAGAAATTGACTCCAGACTCGCGACTTTAAAGACTCGTCTACAGAACCAGGGGCTAACACCAGTCCAGTTTGCTGACGCTGCGTCACACTTATTACATCTAGACTAGACTTTATATGCTTGTTCTTGTTCATTGAGCCCATTCCAATGAGGGCATTTGTTGACATTTTTTGGAAAATTTGAAAAATTCAAATTAAAATAATATATTTTAATGTTCTCTGCGTTGGGTAAAGGGTTAAACCTGTAGAAACCATTGTGCTTGACATTTCATTTTTAATAATATGTGCTTATTTTTAATATCAGTTTTAGTGCTTAAACTGTTATTATCCATTGTACTTTATATCTGATTTTTAATAATATGTGCTTATTTTTGATATCAGTTTTAATGCTTAAACTGTTATTATCCATTGTATTTTATATCTGATTTTTAATAATATGTGCTTATTTTTGATATTTGACTACAATGTTCTTAGTGCTGAAATGTTTCACATGAATATTTAATAAAAAGTTTTTTTTTTCCAAAGACACACTTTTTGTTTTTACAGTATACACAAACATAATCCCTTGTTTATACAAGCATTCTGGCTATTCCTACATGGATTTTATAATTACCTACCTTCAGATTTTGAAATGTTGGAATAGCCAGAATAAACCTTATAAATTTCGCATATGTAAACGACACCAAATGGAAATATATTGAGAATGGGAATCGTCAGAAAGTAAAAGATATTTATCATAGCCATCTTCCTGTTCGGATATCCACAAAATAATACCAAAAATGTGTCGTATAATAATGTATAATTATAATATATAGAGGATATGGAAGGAGTGTTTTTCTCATATAATTTTTATGAAACGAGTCCAAGAATTTTCCGTTTTGGCGAGCCTCTGGCGAGCCCAAACGGAAAATTCGGACGAGTTTCATAAATATTATATGAGAAATACACTCATTTCATATTCTACTTATCATATGACACGCACACGCACAAATTAGCCACTTACATGTATTATGACTTTTTAACCCATCACCTAACTTGAGTTTCAGACGGCACTTGGAAAAAAACATCCTCGTATAACTAAAAAAATTCATTTTTTGCTTCCAAAACATAGGTTATGACCCCTCATTGGAACGAGCTCGTTGAGCTCGTTCCAGTGAGGGTCATAACCTATGTTTTGGAAGCAAAAAGTGAAAATATAAAAAAAAATGAATTGCGTTTTTCTTGCAGGTAAAAGATTAATACAATATAACCCACCCTAAATAGGACAGATAACGTAAATTCTCCCTACTGAAATTATGCAAATGTAACCCAGTTGTATTTTGTTTAGCCAATCAAATTGTCAAGTTTTGAAATTGTCCAATGAAAGCTCCCAACTCTAATTGAGCAAATTATGAAAATGTGGCCCAGTTGTATTTTGTTCAGCCAATCAAATTGTCTAGTTTTGAAAGTGACCAATGAAATTGACGGAAGGCTTTATTTATCACTGATTAATATGAAAACAAAATATCAAATGTTTTAAAGTGAACAAAACGGATGAGTCATATGATAAATCTTGATATATAATTATAATAACACCACTTCACGACGAGTGGTGAACATTTAGTACACCAAGCTACTTTGGATATATTTTATTTATACCATGATGGTCTGATTAATAAGAGTTTAAATGCTAAATAAATCAATATTCGTACGTGCGAATCTGTTTTTGTTTACATGAGCACCGGTGGTCGGTACTTCCGCTGGCAATTGTATCTCCGAAACGAAATAGAATCCGAAACCCGCAAACTACGGGGCCTTTTTCATTTTAATAACATAATAACATACTCATGGGCGGATCGTGGAATTAAAATACGGGGGGGGGGGACTGATGTGATCCGACAGAGTCGTAGCATTAGTCGCCGAAGGCGACTGCCGCACGTGCCGAAGGGACGTGCGTTTGTATCTGTGTGTGTCTGTGTGTGTGTGGGAGGGGGGAGTGGGGGGGGGGGGGGGTCTGGAGGATTCTCCCGCCATAAAATTTTTGATTTTCAGGTGCTCTGGGATGGCTTCTAAATGCATTCTGGCCTCCAGTTGAGTATGATGAATGGAAATTCAAAACACACATTTTTCTTTGGAAAAGTTAAAATTATCAAACCATACATCACATACACATACTGCTTCTGGTCATTCACGATGGACATCTGACCGACGCACCTACACACCGAACGACCGCCCCATCGACGGACAGATGCAATCCAGTATACCCCACTTTTTCAGAAAGTGGGGGTATAATAAGTTTAAAGATTGTTGTAGGCACTGTGGTGTGCCACAATGAGAACTAGACCGGTCAGCTCAACTGGCCATTCGCAGATTCGGGCGATTGGCCAGTTGAGTTGACCCGGCGAATGCCAGAAGCCCTCAATAAAATTAGAACTGGGAGACATACGCGACTGGAAATATTGGCTCCCCATTAACATTAACTTCAAGTTTGGGGTAAGCGATATGAAAATAAGAAAAAAAGATCATTGTCGCATAGACAGTCCACTCATACAGCACGTGGAGAGTGGATTGTAACTAAACCACCCGCGGAGTGGAGTTATCACCCAAACTATAACTTTCAAATTTTGTATATATCGACTAAAAACACAAGCAATGTTTCACTAAACGTGTTAACTTCCACTTTACGCGTCCGTTTATAGGATTGGATTAGCTGCGAACTGGTAAATTACATGCCCAGACCCACAATTATATGTGTAGGGAGTTTTTATAGGATTAACCCCTGGATGGTTTTAACCATTTCGCCATGGATGGTATTGACTGAAATGATACCTTCCGGGGCGCCGGTGTTGAAAGGGTTAAGCCACAGTGTGTTGAATATACATTGACTTGAAAGTATTACAGACAGTATTCCTCGAATGAAGAAAATCATGATCTAATTTATTTTTTTATTTTTTTTTATTGGAGATTAACGATACTCTCGATGGCCAAGGTCACCTCGTGTTGGACAGTGTTACCTTCTGGAGGAAGAAGCCGGAGTTCCTGGAGATAACCATCGTGCAGCGGCGAGCAACTGAGAAACCCCTAAGTCCACACAAACGGCGTGAGCTTTGGTTTAAGACAAGTGTACCATCGACGTGCAGTACGCCTTAGTTCACAGTGCCACAGTGTCCCCAAGTCGGCAATCGGGATTAAGTGCCTTGCCCAAGGACACAACACAGTTTCCCCTGACAGGAATCCTGCCGTGGACCTTTCGGAATGAAGTTCAATGCCTTAACCCTTTACCTAACATGAAAAGCAGACGACATTTGCAAACAAAATTCTTGAATAACTAATTTTTTTCATTTTTTGTCTCAAAAACATAGGTTATGACCCCTCATTGGAACGAGCTCGGCGATCTCGTTCCAAAGAGGGGTCATAACCTATGTTTTTGAGACAAAAAATCTAAAAATAATGAAAATTAATTGGTGATTTTTGTGAATAGTGCTGGCCGGTTCCGTCGTTATTTGGTATAAGGGGTTAATCAGTGAGCCACCGTGATTCTTATCTAATTTGTTAAAATATAAATGGTAATGATATGTATCTAAAACAGACCACAAGCAATTGTTTTGAAGGTTTGAAACCAAGAAGGCTGAGCAGACGCAACATGAACATTTTAAAAGGTTGAAGGAGTGAGTGGGAACTGATTCGCTCTTGTAGGTAATCGTAAACTTTCTTATGAGACTGGATTTGTCTTGACTTGTGTCACACACACATGTTGGGTTATACATATGGAGGTCTATGGCACTCGATTCGGGCTTTTCGAGGATCAGTGTAACCAATTTGGAGCAGAGTACGTGCTAATTAACCCCTTATATGCTGTTAGCGGATATTACTGCCCAGAACAGAAATTCTCTTGCCACTAAATTAGTATCATTTGGTTGCATTATTCAAATTCTCTCCCTGTAAATAGAATGGACTTTTTACTAATAATTTCTTGAGTTAATTAAATTTGATGAATTTTACATCGAATCTAGTCATGGCTGCTTCATAGCAGCCATGGCTAGATTCTATGTGAAATATATTAAAAATAATCAGCCAGCTAAGAGTTAAACAAAACCTGGAAAATTCACTTATATGCGACCACTACGTCTATTTATCCACAAATGAATTTCCAAGAATTGTGTGTTGTCTTTTTTTAACTGCAATCCCCGACGGATTAATATTCCAATTTTATCATCAAAACATGTCTTCGTCAAAGACCTGCTTCAATGATGTAGTTGACAGACGTTATCGATCGGGACTTGAGTCATCAGAGTCGAGACAAATCAGGTTAACATGTTTCAGTCACATATCTGCCAGCGTAACATGTCCAGTTAATATTACATAAGCGCACCCTCCCTCCCTCTCCCATATTTTTGTAACTCAATTTTTTTTCACAACCACTGCATGAGACGAGAGGACACAATATTAGCCGCGATAACACCTGAGCATCGTCTGCCCGAAGTATATTGGATCACAATGTCTTATCACTGATAATAACGAACGCCGTGGATAAAGCTGTACCTGTTACGATGAAGCTACCGGAGAGCCAGACTGACCTTCCATTTCCCAAAAGTTTCTCTAGACAAGAGTGGGACATCTTCCTCTGATGTACGTCTGTTACGACCCATAATGTAATAAATGCCCATAATGTAATACCTACCCATAATGTAATACAAAAAAATGCCCGTAATGTAATACCTACACATAATGTAATAAAAAACGACTTGTAATGTAATAAATGTAATAACATGTAATAAATGTTAGGCGCCCATAATGTAATAAAATTCAAAACAATTTAGATACAAATTACACTCATCCAGGCCCGTAATGTAATACAATTCTAAGCTTGATTTTTGTTTTTTCTCTTTACTCCAGCTTTGCTTTCGGCTACTTATGACACATCCTACGCCTCCGCCAATGCTGCCAATGGCCCCTATGCCGTAAACAGCCAACATGAATGGATGTGTTGGGATTACGATGGGGAGTAATCCGGGACCTGGGGTGAGTATACTCTGCTCTGAGTGACAGGCATTATTCCTCTTCTATTTGTACCACCCACGCAAATGACTTCCTCGATAGCCCCTACTGCCACAACCATATAGGACTACCTTACCAGACATTCAATAATTTCGATTCCAGGATGGTCATCTATAACTGCAATCATCATATTCGATCGGCTGTTCATTTTCACAAAAGCAATGTCGGTAGCAAGTTCCTGCTGTTAATAAATGCAAGTAACTCGGACCAAAGTTGCTGGGGCAGAGGGTGTGCGATAGGGTGGGGTTTGGGTGCACAATGACCGGATAGTTGGGGGGGGGGGGGGGGTAGTGTGGGATACAAGGAAAAGATAAAACAAAAGCAAGACGTTGAGTCATGCGGCGCAGAGGAATATCGGGAGGCGATATGGTGAGTGTACTGGTATTGGGATAGGGGATATCCTATATCTCGATGGGATTTGGATTAGGCTACTTTGCTCCAAATTAAGGGTACGATCTATCCTCTGTCTCTCCAATTTTCACTATCTGAACAAATTAGTCATTTCCCTGTAATGTACTACTATAAGTTCATGTCGCACACACCGCACCTGGAAACCAATGAGCCCGATCCCAGGATGACACTTAACGACCACATCGTAAAAGATGCTACAAGTATCCTGGTATAATTAACATGGTACTGGTATCATGGTAGTGCCATGGTACAGGTACCATGGTAGTAACATGGTACATGTACGATGGTAAATGATGAGGGGTACCATGATACAAGTACCCTGGTATAAGTAACATGGTACTGGTATCATGGTAGTACCATGGTACATGTACCATGGTAGTAACATGGTACAGGTACCATGGTAAACGATGTGGGGTACCATGGTACTTGTAAACTTAAACCTGGTGTGACCAATCCCCTACCCCCAACCAGTCTCCTAACTGGGGTGATGTCCCCGGGGTGGGGGTGTGTGGTGAAGGTTATTATCACACATGGTTCTTCACTAAACTACCCAGTGAAACGGGCAAACTAATGGGGGTGATGCCCCGTGGTGGGGTGGGTGGAAGTTGGGTTTGGGGTGGGGTGGGGGTGATCACACACGGTTTTTCACTAAACTAACCAGTGAAACGGGAAAACCCAGCTAGACTATATATATATATTGGGCGCCCCGAACTACTCCCACATACCAAGTTTCACGAAAATCGGCCCAGCATGAGCCGAGATACAGGTTCAAAGTCAACGGTGTGAATATCAAGGTCACACATGACGGGCATCGGGTGTAGCGAAATTGTTGGGCACCCGAACCACACACCAAGTTTTATGAAAATTGGCACAGCAGGAACCGATATACAGGTTCAAGATCACCGGGTTGATGGTCAAAGTCACACCACACGGTCAAACGGATAGGCCATGTTACTCCTCCGTCTAGCTACGTATGTTTTTTGAGTGTAGCTTAGGAGAAGATGTCACAATAGCGGAGATGAACATGCGAATAGTCGATGTGATAGAGTAGGCGGTTGGCAGAAAGTTCCTGTCAACCGCCAGGAACTGCCAGGAACTGTAGGTGGTTTAAGTGGTAGTCCGTGTGGTGGACTGATAATATTACTCGACACATGTGATCACAGGATCGGGAATATGATGTGGTCGTTATTAAGTGACATCCTGGGATCGGGCTCATTGGTTTACAGGTGCGGTGGGTGCGAATGAACTTATAGTAGTACAGGATAGGGAAATGACTAATTTATTGAGGTAGTGAAAATTGGAAAGACAGAGGATATATCGTACGCTTAATTTGGAGCAAAGTAGCCTAATCCAAATCCCATCGAGCTATAGGATATCCCCTATCCCAATACCAGTACACTCACCATATCGCCTCCCGATATTTCTCTTCGCCGCTTGACTCAACGTCTTGCTTTTGTTCTATCTTTTCCTTGTATCCCACACTACCCCCCCCCCTCCCCCAACTATCCGGTCATTGTGCACCCAAACCCCACCGCACCCCACTGCACCCTCTGCCCCATCAACTTTGGTCAGAGTTACTTGCGTTTATTAACAGCATGAAACTGCTACCCACATTGCTTTTGTGCAAGTGAACAGCCGGTCGAATATGATGATTGCAGTTATAAATGACCATCTTGGAATCGAAATTATTGAATGTCTGGTAAGGTAGACCTATATGGTTGTGACAGGGCAGTAGAGGCTGTCGAGAAAGTCGTTTGCGTGGGTGGTACAAATAGAAGAGGGATGATGCCTGTCACTCAGAGTAGAGTATACCCGCCCCAGGCCCCGGAATACTCTCCATCGTAATCCCAACACACCCATACATGTTGGCTGTGTACGGCATAGGGGCCATTGGCAGCATTGACGGAGGCCTAGGGTGTGTCATAAGTAGCCGAACGCACTGCTGGAGTAAAGAGAAAAAACAAAAATCAAGCTCAGAATTTTATTACATTACGGGCCTGGATGAGTGTAATTTGTATCTAAATTTTTTGGAATTTTATTACATTATGGGCACCTAACATTTATTACACGTTATTACATTTATTACATTATTGGTCGTTTTTAATTACATTATGGGTAGGTATTACATTACAGGCATTTTTGTATTACATTATGGGTAGGTATTAGATTATGGGCATTTATTATATTATGGGTCGTAACACACGTCCCTAACTCTCCGCTACGCACACTGGGAGTTGCTTCGCATCATGACCGACGATTGAAATTTAACGCGCCTCCACCCCAAACTCAAAATCCTGGAGCCGCCACTGAATTGTGTTGCTTTCTTGACAATGGCATGGACAAAACGTGCCGTTTGTCAAAGTTGAAATGACTTTATATTATTGTTAACCCTTTTCCTGTTTACTTCTTCTTACAACTTTTTATGCTATTTTCTCTGTTCTCCCATAGCCATGAAATTTGGAACACATTTGTGCTCCCCTTATCCGTTGGCACTCCCACCAACGTCTTTCTTATTTGAATTTACACCTTTATCCAAAATGTTGTCAAATTTACGTTTTTCTCTTAGTCTTTTAATTTCATCCCCTTTTAAGCACACCCTTTGCAAATTTTGGACATATTATTTCCTCTAAGGCCATATTTAAAATGTGTTGCTATTCAGGAAAGTTCCAAACGGCTGGCGGAACTGTGTAGTGACGTCATCGGATGCCAACGTCTAAAAAAATAAAGTGTGTACGATATAATTTGACTCCAATTTTTTTTATTAAATCGAGTATTTTCTATTTTTTATATATTTATATATTTATACACTTCATCAAATATTTTATATAACTTCGTCAATTTGCCGTCATGCTCCGAAGTTTACTTCCTTCAAAGCGGCTTTCATTTTTGACTAATTCTTATTCCGTTACGTTAAGTGCCGTACCAATGTGTATCGCGTCATGGGAACGTAAAATTTAGCGTCACGCTGATCCTAATTGTTGAATGGGAATTATAAAATTGATCGAGATACGCGTACGTCTTACAGATCGATAAGAGGAGCTAGGAGCTAGGCGGCCACTTGCCAAATAATAAATCGATCTGTAAGACGTACGCATATCTCGATCAATTTTATAATTCCCATTCAACAATTAGGATCAGCGTGACGCTAAATTTTACGTTCCTATGGCGCGATACACATTGGTACGGCACTTTCCAAGTAAGAAAACTAATAACACTGTACCTGCTTTCTAATCCTTGCACTCATTCTTTGTCAGTTATGACTAAAATAACTAAAATATGTTTGTAAATATTAAATGTGCATTGTCACGAAATATGTGCACATCATAAGGCCTAAAAGTTTAAAAATCTGCTTCTCATGGCCTCCTGCTTGGTCCTTTTGGCTGCCGCATGCTCTCTTTTTATAACTAATGCAAACTTAAAGAAATAAAAATTAAATAGTTTGTGTCTGATATTTTCCTCAAGTTAATAAAATTTATAAATTTGTCCCTTGAGTGCAAGAAGGCTTTGCAATGCTAAAGCATTGCAAAGCCTTTTTGCACTCAAGGGATGAAATACACTGTCAACCATACTGTTCTGTTGATCATGAGGCCGAAAACATAGAACATAAACATTTGATGGCAAATAAATAATTACAATAATATAAAATAAAATAAAAAAAAACGCCCGCCCACATGCAATTTTACAAACAACTGGCCTGCGAAACAGAGGATCTACTTTGTGGGGCCTAAACATATTCATTTTTCACAGACATCAAAGTATACTCTTCAAAAAGCGAACAGCGGTTGGTCGCGAGGCGTCGGGAACTTGGAAACTTTTTGAGATGGCTGCGGTTGATACACTTTTCTATATGACCAATGGGCGTTCCAGTATTCCAATTGTATGGATCGACAAGGTACCACACAGAATATACACAGAACGACACGCGTGGGTGAATGGGTTAATCGATATGGCACTTGTGCCATCGCAGAACGATAAAACTCGAGGCCACAACCCATTCACACACGCGTGTCGTTCTGTATTTATTACACGCCTTCGCGTCTATAAAACAATTATTAGAAAGACACTCAACAATTCATTTGATAATTATCACCAAAAAGAACACATTTTGTTGCGAGGGGAACCTGTATTATTCTTCCGTCCTCTGAGTTCCAATGTGTTCTATGTGCCTACTGGCACATAGAACACATTGCAACTCAGGGGACGACTTTTAGCTATCGCTAGGGATTGAAACTGACATTGCGGTACACGATTTGTTGAAAATTCCAGTGAAATTTCGCTAGTTTATAAAATAGTCCGTCAACGATTTTCGTTCCACACATGTGCGGAACAGATTTTTATTTTCCGCACGGCTTAGTGTTGCTGTAGATAGGGATTTCATAGAACAGGTGTGTAATAAATACCCATAGTAACTTGGTGTACCAGCTGTTCACCGCCGTGGTGAAGTGGTGTTAACCGCGAGCCTTCACCACAACATTTGGTACACCTAGCTACTTTGGGTATATTTTATATATACCATGATCGTCAGATTATAAGGAGTCGCTGTTATTTTTTCTCGAATTTACTGAGCTGCAGCAAAATATACGTGCGAATTTCTTTTTGTTTACATGAGCATCGGTGGGCGGTACTTCCGCTGTCAGTTTTATCACCGAAACGAAATAGAAAAAGAAATAGGACCTCTTTCATTTTAATAACATAATAACATACTATTTCGAGTTCTGGATGCTTTATTAACATGAGATGGGACAATGCATGTTTGTTAATTTTTGATGTTTTATGGGATAACCTCATTTAAAAACGTAATACATAATTGCCACTTCATTTCACTCTTCGCGGGGCGACGTGCGATCAATTTAGACTAGTTTGCATTCAGGTCGACGTCACCAAAGGTCAACTTTGATGTAGTTCCACTGTAGGTGTAAAATTTAACTAATGAAATCCCATTGCTGGCGTGTTCACCACGGTTGGTGTGTAAAGGTAAAATTGATGTCATAGGCTTTTCATATACAGTACAATAGGTAATCATGGTATAAATTATAATATTTCATAGGCAGCTAAAGTACTATAATAGCTGAAATAATGCACTTGTACATTTTTATTCAAAGTCGGAAATCGTCAAAATTAAATTTCACTGCATAAAATTGAAGTGAGGTGATTTTTCATACTCATGAACCCAAATACAATGCTGACATTTTTTTTAAAATCCATCTTCAAATACCAGAGATGTAACGTCAATGCCGTGAGACATTTCACCCTACCATTAAATTTTGTGACAGCCATTTAGCTGGAAATGAATGAATGGATGAATGAATGAATGAATGAATGAATGAATGAATGAATGAATGAATGAATGGATGAATGAATGAATGAATACATTTGCATTATAATATATAACTGAACATGATAAAATAATGAGGCGCTGAGAATGATACTGCATAGTCATAAGGCTGTCTTCCTGTCACACACAAATAGCCATGGCAAAGGGTGCACCCAACATCCAAGGTATATGAGAACGTGCAACGTCTAGGGTATAAAGGCACGCGAAACATCGGTGGTATATGGTGTAAATGAAAGCTTTTCCCATCCACTCGCCTCGATATAAAAATCGAACCAAAAAATCTGAAAATAGTCGCAAATATCATAAGATTTCTGACAATTCGATCATAATTTTCTGTTATAAATTGAATAGTCGAATAATTAAATCAAACAACTTAAGAAAAATAAATTAAGAGCAAATCTGTCAACAAAACCTGTTTACTCGTTTCCAACAACAACTCGAGGATGTAACTCTTTCTGTTGTCTTCTCCGTTTGTAAAAAAACCCCCAATTATTCACGTGATTGGTCCTACTGATTGCGGAGCGCGAGAAACGCGTCCAGAAATTTGTTTCCACTATGTCTCTATTCTGTTTCAAAAGGGACAGAAATGTTATTTCCGCCAACGTGTATGGTATATGGAGATTTAATACCTTGATGTCTCATTTAAACACCGCGCCTGCGGCTCGTTGTTTAAAAACTAACATCCAGGTGTTAAATCTCCATATACCATACATGTTGGCAGGGCAGGGTTACAGCGGTTGAAGACATGTGCACCATCGACGTGCAGTACCCCTTAGTACACGGCGTCAACGTGCCCCCATGTAGGCAATCGGGATAAAGTGCCTTGCCCAAGGACACAACACGGGTCGTCCCGAGAAGAAGAAGAAGAAGAAGAAGAAGAAGAAGAAGAAGAAGAAGAAGAAAAAGGGAGAAGAAGAAGAAGATAACGAAGAAGAAGGAGATGAAGAAAAAAAAGAAAAAGAACTAGACTTTATGATTCTGGAGAATCATGGCTTTTCCCGATTAGATTCCATGATTTTTCTTGACCCCACAGTGTCTGATGAATTGTTTTTAACTGTCTCACTAAAGTTCCTTCATTGATGTTATGAGAAAGGTGAGTATAGTAGTCTCAAATGACTCGGTTTGGGTTTGATAAAAAAATGTTTAGGTAAAACCCATCATTAACGGTAGAATGGGTTAATGTCAATATCAATGTTTCCCTATCAGTTTTGCGTCCGGTAAAAGAAGTTACGTTTCTCTGTGGCATTTCCATTTGATGTTGTTGGTGTCCAAAAACAGACTATTTCCTCAATTTGTTTTACATTTAGCAGCCCATGAAGGGTTAACAAATGCCTACAGAATAATTGATCCATGCAACTGGTCATATGACACCAAGACCTATCAACGGCCATTTTCTCTTGAAAACACCACAAAATGTTGGTAAAGAAATCCAGGGAAAACGATTTTTTAAGCTTTTGATGGGTATCCCTGTTAACCTCCCCAACAAGGGTTAACGCTTGGCTTTTTGAATACCTTTATTACTTACAAAAATGGTCCTCTGTGAATTCCACTTCAAACAAAGGAGATTATGTTTATCCCTCATGTATACATTAGGTGCTGTGCGTGTCTGAAAACAGTCCCATGTTAACAACATTACGATGCTTGGCAGCTTGTAGATGGTTAAAAAACGCTCACCGGAGTATTTTGTCCATGCAACTTGTAATGTCACATAAAGACCTACGAATAGTCAATTTGTCTTGAAACCCTACAAGTTACCGTTAGGGAAATTCACAGAAAATGGGAATTTAAAGCTTTCAAGGGATATCTCTCTTTAGCCTGCCTAAAATGGGTTAAGACGTCGACTTTTGAATACCCTTACTACTTACAAAAATGTTTCCGTATAAATTGTACGCGCGATAAAAGAAGGCACTTTTCTTTATTGTGTACCCTTTGGGTGCTGTTGGTGTGCAAAAACAGCCCATTTTATCGCAATTTTGACCTTCAGCAGCCCGGGAGGGTTAACTAATGCTGACCGGAATATTTTGTTCATGCGACTTGTAATGTCACACCAAGACCTGCAAATAGCCGATTTTTCTTGAAAACCTACAAGATGTTGTTAGAGAAATCCACAGAAAACGGGTATTTTAAGATTTTAATGGGTATCTCTCTTTAACCAGCCCAAAAAGGGTTAAGACGTCAAATTGTGAATACCCTTACCACTTTCAAAAATATTTTCCGATCAATTTTGCGTCCGATAAATGAAGGCCCCTTTCTCTGTGGTATATCGTTTGGGTGCTGTTGGTGTCTAAAAACAGCCCATTTTATCACAATTTTTACGTTTAGCAGCTCGAGGAGGGTTAACTAATGCTGACCGGAATATTTTATCCATGCAACTTGTAATGTCACACCAAGACCTGAGAGTGACCAATTTTTCTTGAAAATCTACAAGACTCGTTTAGAGAAATCCACGGAAAACATGAAGTTTTGAGCTTTTTTGGGGGTATTGCTGTTTAACCAGCCCAAAACGGGTTAACACTTGGTTTCCTGAACACCCTTATTACTTACAAAAATGATCCACGGTGAATTCCACTTCCAATAAAGGAAGTTATGTTTACCTCTCGGGTATCGTTTGCAGGGGTCTGAAACTGGCCCATTTCATCAAAATTTCGATGTTTGGCAGCCTGTGGAGGGTTACCATATGCATCGCCTAATATGTCGTGTGTATCAAAGGTTGTGTCATAGGCAGGTCTAGTAATGATGAATGTTTAAAAAAAATCCTAAAGACGTGTTTCGAGAAAGTGCCGATAAACACCAATTTTGGCAGTTTTTTGCCAATTCTGGCGAAATAAGGGCTAAATCGAAAATTCCGCTTCGGTACATTTTTAGATTTTTTGTCACTCTATGTGTGTGCCAAATTGTGTGAAAATCGGTTCGAAAATGGCTTCTGAATCGTACGGACAAAAATGTGTGGAAAAGAAAAAAAAAAAAACACACCCCCCCCCCCCCCCCCCCCCCAAAAAAAAAAAAAAAATAATAATCCGTAGAAAAACAATAGTCTTTTCCAGAGGGAAAAGCCTAACAAAAGAAACCCTACAAAACAACAGTCTGGGTGTTTCACACATTCTAATAACACATGTCTATTATTCTCTTCTTCATAACAGGATAAAACATTCTATAAGTATATTAAGTCTTAGAGTGATAAAACACTGTGTGTGAATTATGAAATGGGATAAAAATAGCGTATGTCAACACCTTATCACATATTTCTCATAAATAGATTAATTGGACATGAATTATTGATCTCCACGGGATGAAGTTTGATTTAGGGACACAAGTTCAACTATAAACCTTGACAATACATCTTAAATTACTTATTATTTGATTATATACGAACAATATACTGAAACCATGTACACACAGTGACCATGACTGAAAAATAATGTCTGGCTAAAACAGCTAACCGACATTCTCGTATTCCGGGCGAAAATGTCAAAGACTTATTTCAAAATGCCGAGGCGAGATGACAAGTGACACGTCGGGGGATCTACGGCAGCGATGATTTCCTGGGGGTGGGAGGAGCGAACATAGTTCCCCACTTTTCTCTGAGGGGGAACGCTGCTCCTTTACAGTTTTATAACCCCAGATAGCTTGATCGTCACGAATATTCTACACAGCGAGAACTCAATCCTCTTGCTATTCGAACTTAGCCCTTTACCTAACATGGAAAGCAGACGACAGTTGCAAAAAAATTCTTGAATAACTAATTTTTTTTAATTTTTTGTCTCAAAAACATAGGTTATAACCCCTCATAATCATTAGGTCATGATTAGCCATTGTGCATAAGTATGTGACCTTAACCCTTTACCTAACGTAACGGCCAAAACCGGCCAGCGCTATTCTCCAAATCGCCAATTAATTTTCATTATTTTTTTCATTTTTTGTCTCAAAAGCATAGGTTATGACCCCTCGTTGGAACGAGCTCGTCGAGCTCGTTCCAACGAGGGGTCATAACCTATGTTTTTGAGACAAAAAATGAAAAAAATTAGTTATTCAAGAATTATTTTTGCAAGTGTCGTCTGCTTTTCAGGTTAAGTAAAGGGTTAAACACCAATAAATAAATAAATACGGCTGCTTCGTGACCCCGCTCTTCTCGATTTCTACGAAGGTATCTGTTACCTTCACGGAGTGCGTCTCTCTCCAGACAGTGGATTGCCAAGTGCCATATCGATTAACCCATTCACGCGCGTGTGTCGTTCTGTGTTTATTACACGCCTTCACGTCTATAAAAAACAATTATTAGAAAGACACTCAGCAATTCATTTGACAACTATCAAGAAGAATCAAATTTGCAAGGGGAACCCGTGTTGGGTAAAGGGTTTAGCTGTGTATAACTTACAACCCCGCACAAATAACAATGGACACTTTTTTTGAAGAAGTATGAATACTAAATATTCAAATCTTTCCGGAGGAGGACCTTTACTACTTCGTGAAGGGGACACTCTCTTTCTACGACTCGTCCCACAGTGGGCATCGCTACGCGTTGAGTGTCCTTTCAGGGTCGGCGCGCAGCGATGGTCAGCACGGACCGCCCCTACATCTTAATGTCGGAAAGCTGATCTACGATTTCCAAATTAACGTAGCCAATGGGGGGGGGGGGGGGGGGGGGGGACTCGCCCACTACCACTTTTTCCGCAAGAGTCAACGTTATATACATTCATGCCAGAAAAACACTAAAATGGGTTCATATTCTCTCATCCACATATTTCTTGGGTCATTTTGCTATAGTTATTCAATCACTTTCTGGGCACTTAACCCTTTAACCAAGAGACCGCTTTTCCAGTCCAAGATCGCAACCCGACTGAAATTCATAAAATAGATAGTTGTATTTGTGCGGTAAACCAAGCAAAAGCCCAAAGGCTGCACGTTGAAAATATTGATTGGTCTTCCCCCAAGTAACGAATATGGACTGTACCAGTTAATGGCTCTGAACTGGTATGGAATATACCATCAGAGCCCAAAAGGTTAAGCCTTCAATGGGGGATACACACCCTTAACCCAGGGCGAACTATAATAAAGTGGGGGAAAATGTAAGTTCACATTGGCAGCAGAAAAATGTCCCCCCCCCCTCTTACTTCATTTATCCTGGTTTCACCTCTGCCGACCATGGGGTATCAACAAAGTCCTCACAAACCCACAGGAGAAAAGCTGTATAAACAAATGTCCCCGGCCAAAGCCCTTCAATAAAATAATAAGAGTTGAACAGAAGCCCAACGAAAATATTTTTATACAATTTAATTGTATTTAACTCTTCACCCGGTGAGTATTTTCAAGATATTGTTCGCCAAATCTAGTCATGGCTGCTGTGAAGCAGCCATGACTAGATTTGCTGAAAAAAATCATCTGAACATAATTTAAGGAATCATTGGTGAAAAAATCTGTTAAATTTATTGAGGGAAAATTGCACTATGTGTGCCCAAATTATACATACTTATTTCAGTGGCACTAGAAATCCGCCAGCAGTATGCAAGGAGTTAAACTTTTGAAAGGCATTATAGCTGTTGTAAGCTCATTAATTTTACAGGGGTTGGCTAACAAGTTATCTAACTTATATTATCGCCTCTACTTGTCTAGTAGCACAGATTGTGGCTTTTATATGGGTTCTTCGTGGGGGCGCGGTGGCGTTGTGGTAACCGGTTCTCGTCAGATCACCGAAGTTAAGCAACGTCGATCCCGGTCAATCCTCGGATGGGTGACCGTCTGAGCGATCGATTCGGACTCCCGCGTTTCGTCCATGGGCAAGGCACTTAGCCTCGATTGTCCACATGGGAGCACGATGACGCCGTGTACTAAGGTGTACTGCACGTCGATGGTGCGCATGTCTTCAACCAGTCTAACCCTGTCTGTGCTGCAGTGCGGAGTTACGATGTTGGGGAGCTGGCAGCTGCTCGTCGTTGCTCGGTGGTTCTCTCCGGGTACTCCGGCTTCCTCCACCCGTAAAACTGTCACGGTCATAGCCATTGTGCATAAGTATGTGACCTTAAACACCAATAAATAGATAAATGCGGCTGCTTCGTGACCCCGCTCTTCTCGATTTCTAAGAAGGTATCTGTTGCCTTCGAGGAGTGCGTCTCTCTCCAGACAGTGAACTGCCAAGTGCCATATCGCTTAACCCATTCACGCGCGTGTGTCGTTCTGAGTTTATTACACGCCTCCACGTCTATAAAAAAACAATTATTAGAAGGACACTCAGCAATTCATTTGACAACTATCAAGAAAAAGAACCAAATTTGCAAGGGGAACCCGTGTTACTATTTCGTCCCCTGAGTTCAAATGTGTTCTATGTGCCTACTGTCACATAGAACACATTGGAATCGGGGACGATTTTCAGCTATCGCTAGCGATTCAAATTGTAATTGCTAATTAACTATCAATTAAAATGTTTTGCTCCCAAAAGAGAAACGCTCAAGGTGGCAAACGTCTTTGCACACGTTCTGAACGCGGTTGGCGCGCTGGACGCCATGCGATAAAGTAAAACTTAACAATTATTTATTTGTTAAGATGTATAGTTGTGCGTACGAATGGTGGTCGTGGTGGGTGGGGGAGGGGCGTGAAGGGGGTTGGTGTTTTTGTGTGTGCGAATGATTGAAAACGTGAGCGCATGTTCTTATGTACATATTATACATAGAAATTTATATTGTTTTTCAAATGTCTCATAAGACTTCACGGCTGTGTTTCATGCTATTTTACACATTTGAATCAATTTCATGTCTTATTTGTTAACTGGTAGAGTGCTAAGTTTTCCTGACTACAAAATTTTCCTCATCATAAATTGCTCTGTTGCACTTGAATGGATAGTGCCTGAAGGCACTATCCAATCAAGTGTAACAGACCAATTTGTTGTGCACAATATCTAAATTACACCAGGTCCAAAAGGAAACTATCTTCAGTGGAGAATAATAGATAGGGCCATTTCCAGTGCTTTTTAGTAAAGTCCATTTTGGGGCTTCCAGCACTCTACCAGTTAAGATGCATAGTTGTGCTTACGAATGATCATGGTGTTGGGTGGGGGAGGGTTTGGGTGGTTTTGTGTGTGCGAATGATTTGAAAATTATGTACATATTATACATAGAAATTTATATCGTTTTTCAAGTGTCTCATAAGCCTTCACGGCTGGGTTTCATGCTACTTTACTCATTTGTATCAATGTAATGTATTTTTTCTGTAAAGATGTATAGAAACGTGACACTATAATAAAATAATTTACTACTACTACATTAAACTTTTCAACCTGAAATTTCGACTAGAGCGATGCCTCCAATTTGAGTCTCGCTGTCAAACAATAATTATTTATTGGTGTTTAAGGTCACATACTTATGCACAATGGCTAATCGTGACCGTGGCAGTTGTACGGGTGGAGGAAGCCGGAGTACCCGGAGAGAACCACCGAGCAACGGCGAGCAGCTGTCAGCTCTCCAACATCGTAACTCTGAACGTTGCACCGCAGCACAGGCAGGGTTAGATTGGTTGAAGACATGCGCACCATCGACGTGCAGTACGCCTCAGTACACAGCGTCATCGTGCCCCCATGTAGGCAATCGGGGTGAAGTGTCTTGCCCAAGGACACAACGCGGTTGCCGCAGGTGGGATTCGAACCGAGGACCTCTCGGCTTGCAGCCTGCACCTCTACCAACTGAGCCACCGCGCCCCCTCGCTGTCAAACAAAAACAATTTGAAATTATCCCTTTGCCTCACGCAACGAATGGACGAAGAGTGCAAAAATGGTCGTATCTTCTCTGCCAGTTCAACGGCAGCAGTTGGAAGACTCCATATTCATTATTTGGGGGGGTAGATCCATTAATATTTTTAACATGAAGCCTTGAGGCCGCACGTTCAAAATATTGATTGGTCTATCCCACACATTAACTTCGCAGCTATCCCATTTAATGAAATTTCTGTGTTTTCGTTTTTCTGGGGTGAACAAGCGGTCTCTCGGGTACAAAGGGTAAACTCCTTAACCCTTTGATATTTTTGTACGTCTTATGACGTACGAAATCAAACAGCGCGTTGATACTTTGTGGTCATTTGTTTTGTTATTATTTTTCGATTTTTTAAAATTTTAACCTCAATTCCTATTTTCTCCCGAATGGTGCTCAGTGACAACCGTTGAGCCAAATGTTATCGCAGCTTAAAATATTAATACAATCCTGCTGTCAAGACTTCTTCATTGGTTGAGTGCTAGAAGCCACTATCAGGGCTTTAACAAAATGAGGATACCAGACCAAAAGCCAACACTTTCCTTCCTTATATTTCATATTCAGTCAAACACAAATAATATTTTGTTTATATAAGTTTTGAATAACAAATTCAGACCACTAAAAATAATCCTGCCCTCAACCAGATAATCACTAATGTGAAAACTATCTTATTTTTATTATACACATGTTCTGTGAAATTGCTGAGTGTCCTTCTCATAATTGTTTTAATAGACGTGAAGGCGTGTAATAAACACAGAACGACACGAGTGTGTGAATGGGTTAATCGATATGGCACTTGTGCCATCGCGAGAGGATAAATCTCGTTTTATCCTTCCGCGCTGGCACTCGTGCCATATCGATTAACCCATTCACACGCGTGTGTTGTTCTGTGTATATACCTTCTGTAACACCCGTTCCGACACCTCTTTCGGTACTCTGACTGTGCCTTTTGACCCCAGTTATATTCACATGAGGCAACAAGACAATGAAGACTATGCAGTGGCTAAGGGATCTTGGTTCGAAGGAAGAGCTTCCTCAGAATTTTCAACTGCACTCCCTCCTGTCTGCCGAACATGTTTTGATAACACAAGTTGCACCAACCATGAGTGAGAGTTTTCCAACTTCTACCTGTGAATTTCCAACTACTTAACCCTTTACCCAACGTAACGGCCAAAACCGGCCAGCGCTATTCTCAAAAATCGCCAATTAATTTTCAAAATATTTTTATTTTTTGTCTCAAAAACATAGGTTATGACCCCTCGTTGGAACGAGCTCGACGAGCTCGTTCCAACGAGGGGTCATAACCTATGTTTTTGAGACAAAAAATGAAAAAAATTAGTTATTCAAGATTTTTTTTTTGCAAGTGTCGTCTGCTTTTCATGTTAGGTAAAGGGTTAAGACATCCAAGTGCACCCTCTCCTCTTCTGTTTGAAATATATGATATTTGGGTTTAAGAGTTGGAAATCACTTCTTGAGTGGGACAAGGCGCCACCTGCAAACCTAATTAATTAATTAAATTTATTTAGTTTGAACATTATTTTATTTCAAAGTTAAAGTGATTCATCAAAGTGTAAAAACGTGATAATCAACACGAATAACACTATAATCAATGGAATTGGATTCAGCAGCAAGAATGCTTATAAAAGCTGTCTCCAATCGACAAATTGAACATTAGTGTATAGTGCATATACATATGGCGAGTACAGTCAAAACTAGAAGTCCTGTCATGAAATGCGCATAATTAGCACGTCGATCTGCGCGTTAATCTACGCTTTGTGACCATAGTAAGGCAATCAAATTCTGTACATATGGCCTGTGCACAAGCACTGTTTCAGCCAATGGACCTGCGGGTAACCCGGAGGTCCATTGGCAGAAACATTGCCTATGTTTGCTATGAGTAACCAGGAGAGCCTGCCGTGCTTTGGGTGTCATTCGATCTGGCAATTGCGCGCAATTCCTAAGCGTAATTAATCCTAGATAAGCACGCAGCTCGTGACAGGACTTCTAGTTTTAACTGTAGGTCATATCTTTTATCAAACAAGCATATACATTTTGGCTTCAAAGACACGAGAAACGGTACGTATCACGCAATGTATTCCGATTTCGTATCATATAGACGACTCATTCTGATTCCGTATCATATAGACGACCCGTTTCCCGCAACGCAATGGGCTATTACAACATGTGCATAAATACATTCTGTGCGCGTTTCAGTGATCAGCACAGCTGATCGCTTTCAAAACAAAACAAAATTCCTTACAATTAGCGACATAATTATTAATAGCCAATGATCCCCCTCCCCCACAATAAATAGAATCTGCACAATTAAATATTGCACACTTGTAGATTCAAGGGTATCATCATGTGAAGTGACACTGAGAGTGAATAATTTTACAACGCAACTTTGAAAATTTGCGGTGACCGCGTTACTCATTGTTTGTTAAAGTGCACTACAATATTGTTCCATAAAATGTGGGTTTTTAAAACTTTTTAGCATCCAACATTATGTCCCAAAACGTATTAATAATTCAAGATTTAATCTGTTTATGTGACAGCATTGTTAGATAAATGAATTATCATGATAATGTGGATGTCTTGTGATTTGCATCAGATTCTCGGTGGTGTCCAGGATGGGATCTCAACTCGCCAGCAAAGCCGGCTCGTTGAGATCCCATTCTGGACACCACCTCGAATCTGATACAAATCACATGACATACACATAATCATGATAATCTGTATGTATCACATTAGGCTGAAAGGCATAGTTAGATTTATGGAAAGCGTTGATACCAAAGAAAAGACCAGGAAAGAGTTATCGGACATGAGATCACAAGTGAAGAAAAATTAGGGAAGAGAAAAGAAATGAAATGAAAAGAAATGAAATATCCAGATTAGACAGATGATTCCTCAGTACTTAAGAGGAATCCCACGCCCCAGACATTTAATCCATCTTCTAAATGTCTACTCACGACACAGCACAATAATCGCTTTGTCGCTATAAAAAATTCGTGTACCCTGTTAAATATTTCCCTGGGAGGTATAGTTAATGCTCCCATTTAGGACAATATCCGTATTTATGTAATGTGATTTAAAATTTATTAATTGGGGTTTAACGACAATTTCGACAGCCATGGGTCACCTCGTGCCGGGCAGTTTTACGGGTGGAGGAAGCCGGAGGGCCCGGAGAGAACCACCGAGCACTTGCACCATTGTAAATGTGTGTTTTTGTAGGGTACGGTGTTAATGTAGGCATTGCCTGCGCGCCAAACCCCATTTCAATGATGAAATAAAAATATTGTTTAAAAAAAAAGCAGAGGTCAGCAACCGTCAGACTGCTCAACGTACTAACTCCACACAAGCATGGTTAGCATTTTTTGAAGATAAGTTCACCATCGACGTGCAGTACGCCTTAGTACATAGCACCACCGTGCCCACATATGGGCAATCGGGATGAAGTGCCTTGGCCAAGGACACTCTACAGTTACCCCTGGTGGGGATCGGCCCGTGGACCTTTCGCTTTGAAGTTCAATTCCGTAACCAGTGAGCCACCGCATCCCCTATTCTGTCCGTCCGTCCGTCCGCTATAGAAATGAATATGGGGCCACCCCGAGTGTCCAAAATGGGTCTACTAGGAGTACTTTTTAATGGCGGAGGTCATCGTCAGGTTTAAAAAAGTTATGACCAAATTTTTTTTTACCGATATATGTTTTCAAAGGGGTCTACTAGGGGTACGTTTTTATCAGGAATCTAATAGTGAGGTTTAAAAAAGTATCGGGGTGGGGTGGGGGTGTAGAGGGGCACCAAAAGTTATGACCAAAATCTTTCTCACCGATATAGGTCTTCAAAGGGGTCTACTAGGAGTCTTTTTTACCAGGAATCTAATGGTAAGGTTTACAAAAGTGCCGGGGTGGGGTAGGGTGGGGTGGGGGTGGGGGTGTAGAGGGGCACCAACAGTTATGGCCGGCATGTTTCTTCACCGATATAGGTCTTCATATAGGTCTTCAAAGGGATCTGCTAGGGGTACGAATATTAAGTATATTAGTATATTAAGGGGGAATACTCTCCTCAGCCCGAGCAACACCGGGTAACCCTGCTTGCAGGTTTATAAATATGGGAAATCCTGTGGTTACTGTAATACTTATTCATTGAATAACAAGATTTATTAAATAACAGGATTTTACAGTTTACCCCAAAACCCATATGCTATTAATAAGGTTAATTTTTACATTTCAAGCGTGTGGTTACCCTCTTATAAACTGAACTGAAACCATGTTTGTCTGGAGGGGAATCAAAATCAAGCTTCAGGCCCCCCTTTTGACTAAAATTTTTATTTTTAATGGGATTCAACGAAGCTTTCAACAACCAGAGTCATCTCGTGTCGGACAGTTTTACAGATACAATTCCGTACAATCTACTGTCAAAGGGCATTGGATTCCCAACTGCTGGTGGTTTGAGGATTAGAAATTATTGAAAATTTGAGCCGTGATTGGGCGGGGAAATGAGACACCCTCCCCAACCCCCGCCTTGAGCCTACGCGACAATTTCTCAATATTGTATTTTCCGATCTGCGTCGTGTTATCTGCGTTTCTGGATATCCCTTTCTAGTGTCTGTTTAAGGTCAAAACTTCCCATTTGTATCGTATAAAGCTTTGAGAACTTTGGGAAAATGAATTTTTTAGGCATTTTCTTGCAATTCTCATCTCTCTCTCTAGGCACTGAACAGTCACATCCCGTGGCACCGACATTCGGCATCCCTCGGCAGAATATGACTATGCGACTATAACAAGCTTTATTCCCCGGTGTGTGTGTGTGTGTCTGGTGGTGGTGGTGGGGGGGGGGGGGGGGTCTAAAGAAGCGTGGCTGTAGGGTGTCAGTATTAAATTGTCTCGATGAGCAGATATAGATAGGTACACGTAGTCAGGGGAGGCGGAAGCAAATAGAAAGTGGTAGTGTTGGGACTTGTAACATTGTCCATATCGAAGTAAAATTTAAAAACATAAACAAAAATCAAATTCATCAATATACAATATACACTATGCTACTATAATTTCGGTCAACTATATTTTTCAAATTTCACGTCGACATTTCCGTGTTCTTTGACCATAATACAGCTACATTCAGTACGATTCGTTTTTTTCAACAAAGTGACTGCCCGGTGTGCGATGTCTCGATCATATTTTCATTAATTGTCTTATTATTATAATGATACGGTAAATGGGTACCAACATCATGCTAAAGTCATTCAGGACAATGATTGTAACAGCAAGGGTTATACAGTTGATTCGCCTCCAGGGATATATATCGCCCTTGAAAGCATAAAGGTACCAACTACAAAGCTGAAGCATTGCAGCTGGTCCGTTTTTTTTCAAGGACGACGTGTTGCAAAGAATATAAAACGTGTGTACTCCACGGTCTAAACCGTGGAATGTGCACATTCTACGGGGAGATTATGAAAAGTGTACATTCTACAGTTTGAGGGGGTGACAGAAATTCACTTGCCACGCAACAGGTGCGGCCAAACAAACTCCAACCAACAGATTCTTGAAAGTGGCAGGGCTAAGCCTCACGTGGCACACGGACTCCACCGCGCCTGCAGTTTTTGAAGGTGTGCATAGCGGATGTTAAGTCAACTTAAGTGAGCAGTTAAGAACTGAAACACAATTAATAGGGCTTGTCTGCATGGGGGGTTACAAGAGTGGTGGTGTGACCCTCAATATTTTTTTCATCAAGACAATTTATTCTGGTTTGGAATCTTAGATACCGATTCGCTATTGAATCGTATACGTTCTTTCGGGACTAGATTTACGCCTTGAACTGACGCCACACACACAGGCGCCCATGAGATACATAAAACTTGTGCCATCGCGGAAGGATAAAACTGCGGCCTCTCGTATTATCCTTCCGCTCTGGCACTCGTGCCATATCGGTTTACCAATTTACACGCGTATGTCGTTCTGTGTTTATTACACGCCTTTACGTCTATAAAAAACAATTATCAGAAGGACACTCAGCAATTCATTTGACAACTATCAACAAAAAGACAACATTTTATCGCCAACCAAATTTGCGAGGAGAACTCGTCGTGTTACTATTTCGTTCCAATGTGTTCTATGTACCTACTGGCGCATAGAACATATGGAACTCAGGAGACGATTTTCTGCTATTGTTAGCGATTCAAATTGTAATTGCTTTGCACGATTTGTAGAAAATGCCAGTGAAATTTCGCTTCTATTTAAAAATAGTCCGTCAACGATTTCCGTTTGTGCGAAACAGATTTTCGTTTTCCGCGTGGTTTCGTATTGCTGTAGATGGGGATTACACAGAACAGGCGTGTAATAAAAGAGAGTCCAGTGCTACACGATTTGGTCTATTTTGGGATCGCTTCGTGTAAACCTTGCATATGAACCCCTGTTGAGTTTCGCCGACCGCTGTGGAGGCCCTCAGATCGGTCCTTGAGCCTAGACGCAGCAAAGCGTGTGCACACGGATTCCTGAACAAAACAGACCACGTTCTTTCTCAGTGTTGAGGATTTTGCTCCATTTCATATGCAGTTTTCAAAAATGTCCCCACTGGGACAAACCATGGTCGGCCCAGTGTGTCTTGGGGTCTCTAATGTGTTATGGCCACGGACCCCCACCTCCATCCGACCGCCATTACCCGACTGATCAAATACTTAAACTGCATGATCAATGCATGCCTTTGTCTCTGAATCATCATAATCGGGCCAAATAAGGTTCACATCCCCACCCCCTAATCGGTCATCTTCATCCACACCCCATAATCGGCCATCTTTGTTGTCTGTAAGAGGGTGGGGCAGAGCCCTGTGCTTCAGGTCGTTCTATCATAGTATATACTTTTGACGGTGAGCGATGTTTGCCTTTCTTAAATGTTTCATGGTTGTCTTCGGGTTTCTTAGAATCGTTATGCACGCTCTGAAAGAGTTAAGAATATTCACATCCTAATGCGAATTACGTAATCTTCTACTGGTTTCAAATCCCATTTACGCTTCGTGAATAAATCATAAGTTTGGTTCCACGTTCTTGACAGGATAATTAGCATCGTGACCGGACTAGGAATATCGAACCATAGAGACGATGACTTTTCATATAAAAGACTCGCTGACGTGATTTTTCCGATATTAGTGAAAATATTCCGAGTGTGATGTGGAAAGACTAAATCCAATTTCCTTTCATTTGAAATTGGACTGGAAGTAGCTGAACAGGAAACGTAAGTCTGATCTTTGTTTCACCGGAAGGGATTTGAATCGGAATAATTTTATTGCGGGTAATAATTTCTTGTTTGTCCACATGTGCCAGATGGCGTAACAGTAAAATTGGGGCCCTCAGGCCACATACTATAATTATTCAATACATTATAATGTAATATTTTTGCACACTGACTGGCTACAAACCTTCTATTCAGAATAATATCCATCCGGATTTGACTAGCTTAAAAAATTCTAGTGATGGTTAGGTGTTACAGTGTGACCGTCGTGGAGTGGTCACTTTCCTCGGGTGGGCAATATTTCCGCGGACGCAATAATATAAGATTCTAAACACTCGTGATAGGAATAATTTGCAAAAAGTTAATTAATGAAGCACCGGGTTGTCGGTGCTTCGTTAATTAAAATTTTGCTGATGGTGATTTTCGCTTGTCCTTTCTTTCGTTTCCGTGTTCATTCATTGTTAGTTGGTCAGCAACTTAACCGAGAAGGAGTCATGTTGGCATTGGTTGGTTTCGGATACTGCTTCGGCGGTTTGATGTAACAACCTGCACAGAATGCATCCACATTTGTAAATGAATTAAAATTGAAATAGTTTCGTCATGTGAACTACTTTCTCATGTTGTCATGCCCGATTCTTTATGCAAGCTGGTATTGAAGTATCCAAGCTCAATGCTTCAACTACAACACTGTTTTGAGATCCTTAACAATGATTTTTCCCCAAATGTTTGGAATTGTCGAGGACCCTTAAAACGTGCAATTGTTGGAGGCCATTAGGAAGACGCCCTAACCTCGTTGTATGAGCGTTACGCCAGTGATGTGCCAGATGATATAGAGTCTGTTGTGGGGGCTTAGAGGGCACGCAAAAGCGTTGCAAAAGATGACAAACTGGGGTTGAGGGTGTGAACCAAATTTATCCCGACTGTGATGGCTCAAATTTAGACTGACTAATATATACACGTCGAACAGCCGCGATGGACTGGTCAATTTCCACGGGTGGGCAATATTCCCACGGACGCTATAATATTAGATTCCAAACACCAATAACAGGAATAATCAGCAAAAATTTAATTAATGAAGCACCGGGTACAACCCGGTGCTTCATTAATTAAAATTTTGCTAATGATGATTTTTATTTCCTGGTAAAACGCATGCGAGGACATCACTGCCCACGCGTGGATTACGACCAGTCCACGACATTTGTACCGTAGTAATATTTAAACTACACCGTCAAGGTAGGCCTTTGTCGAAGTCATGTTTTGTTGATATGGTTGGAGCGGCCGGCATTATAGTTAAAAAAACTCAAGACTTCTTTGAAATGTATTTGTGGGTATATAAAATATACACGTAGTACTCGTGGGGTGATCTTATTTATTTATTTATTTATTTATTTATTTATTTATTTATTTATTTATTTATTTATTTATTTATTTATTTGTCGTAAGTAACAAACATTGTTACATGACAAGAGACATACGTTTCAGAACAAATAGATACTACTACAAATAAGTGACATACACACAACAGATTAAAAGTTAACCCTTTACCCAACGCCGACGATATCAAAATTTATTATTTTAAAAATCATTTTTTCAAATTTTTCAAAAAATTTCAACAAAACAATATCATGTGACCCATTGTTGGAACGAGCTCAACGAGCTCGTTCAAACGAGGGGTCACATGATATGGTTTTGTTGATTTTTTTTTAAAAATAATATTTTTTCAACTGCTGAATTTGCATATTACGCGGGCGGATGCGGGCGATTCATTGGGCAAAGGGTTAAAAAGCAAGAATATAATAATAGAAAATTTACACGCGACACACACACATACATACAATGCGATTTGAGTTAGTCGGACACATCACTCGTACAATTGCAAAGCACTGTTTGTATAAGGAATAACGATATACTCTCTAAGGTAGTAAATTAGTAAATGCAAATATCTGGTAATGATGGCCCTCGGGGTGTAAATTAAGATCACAGACCAAATTTTGTAGTGATATTGGCACCCCGCAGCAAACCGTTAATCTTGTAGTGATATTGGCTCCCCGCAGCTAACCGTTAATCTTTCTGTCCACATGTTTTTGATCTTATTCAATTAACACATACCTGACGGCACTCAAATTTGGTCATGGTGGGGCCTTGGCAGGCCGAATCGGGTACCACATACCCCCATTTGTATGACCGACTGAGTGTGTCCATGTATCAAATTTAGTCTTGCAAGAAAGAACATGGCTACTAGTAAGAGCGCACTAATATACAAGACATCAATCCAGGCTAAAATCTCCTGACTGGAATAATTGTTGGGGGGGGGGGGCACACCCCTAAATCCCCCAAGCGGCGGCCCAGGGGGTACGTGTCCCCATTTTCCACAGATATGCTACCTGATTACAAAATGAGTTTAAAAATTTGAGAGTGTTTAAATGTATTTGTCAACACACCTTCATTTCTGGAATATATCGCCCCTTGAGGTCAACAAGGCGTCATCTGCAATGCTACAGCATTACAGATGGCGCCTTGTTGCAATCAGTGGACAATATTTTCTGCACGTGTTTAAAATTTAGTGGATAAAATGTGGCAAGGCAAGAAAATTCGATTTCAGCTCTTTCAAATGAATCTTTTTTTAACCCTTTACCCAACATGAAAAGCAGACGACACTTGCAAAAAAAATTCTTGAATAACTAATTTTTTTCATTTTTTGTCTCAAAAACATAGGTTATGACCCCTCATTGGAACGAGCTCGACGAGCTCGTTCCAATGAGGGGTCATACCCTATGTTTTTGAGACAAAAAATGAAAAAAAAATGAAAATTAATTGGCGATTTTTAAGAATAGCGCTGGCCGGTTTTGGCCGTTACGTTGGGTAAAGGGTTAATTGATTTATTGGTTTATTGATTTATTTCGGAACTTATTCTCATACAATATAGGCGTTCAGTTATCCCTTTACCTAACCTGAAAAGCAGACGACACTTGCAAAAATAATTCTTGAATAACTAATTTTTTTCATTTTTTGTCTCAAAAACATAGGTTATGACCCCTCATTGGAACGAGCTCGACGAGCTCGTTCCAATGAGGGGTCATACCCTATGTTTTTGAGACAAAAAATGAAAAAAATAATGAAAATTAATTGGCGATTTTTAAGAATAGCGCTGGCCGGTTTTGGCCGTTACGTTGGGTAAAGGGTTAATTGATTTATTGGTTTATTGATTTATTTCGGAACTTATTCTCATACAATATAGGGTAACGTAATAAATAACTTGACATTCATAAAATTAACACAAGTAAATTGATACAAGCATGATGGAGGTGGTTTTTCCTCACAAGATAATAATAACATGAACTGTAGCTGAGCTCTCTCTCTCTCTCTCTCTCTCTCTCTCTCTCTCTCTCTCTCTCTCTCTCTCTCAGTCTCTCTCCCTCCCTCTCACTCATTTTCTCTTTATCTATATAGCTGTTACCCCATCTCCGTCACACAAGGACAGTTATAACACCTTCCGTTGCTTTCATCAACCACTCAGAATAGATGCAACGACAGATCTTTGGATCCCGGGTGAGATACCTGGGTGAAACAGATCTATCATACCCAGCCCAACGCAACCATCCCTATTGGAATATTTAATGAATACTGGACTATTTCATTATCGTCTGCATTTTATAAACAAACATGACGTACCGTGCCCCTTCAGCTGACATAGCGACCCATCTTATCCCCCACACCACACGAGAGTAATTTTTCTCCCACCACACCATACCTGGCGTCATCGAAATCAATAATTTCAAAAGTGACGTGACTGAATAACTCTTTACTCAAAGCAACGACCAAAACCGACCAGTGCTATTCATAAAAATTACCATTCAATATTTTCTTTATTTTTTTTTATTTTTTTCTAAAAAAACACAGCGTATGGCGGCCCTTCATTGGAACTCCAAACCAACAGCTCGTTGACAATAATAAACGAAACGGGTTGGAAACGTTCGTTATTATTATTTTAACCCTTTACTCAACGTAACGGCAAAAACCGACCAGCGCTATTCACAAAAATCGCCAATTAATTTTCATTATTTTTCCATTTTTTGTCTCAAAAACATAGGTTATGGCCCCTCTTTGGAACGAGCTCGTCGAGCTCGTTCCAGTGAGGGGTCACAACCTATGTTTTTGAGACAAAAAGTGAAAATATTTAGTTATTCAAGAATTTTGTTTGCAAGTGTCGTCTGCTTTTCCTGTTATAAGTAAAGGGATAATGCCAGTTGTTTCAACTAGCTTTAGCATTTTAATCCATCGCTATACCTTCGGAAGGAAATAGGTAACATTTCGATGCTCTTTCCTAATATGTCATTCATTTTTCTCTACAAGTACAGTTAATTTCCATCGTACGAGCAGTATTTTTATTTCGATAACGTGGAGTGTGTGGGAGAAAAATCGTCATCGAGCGGTGTGGGTGGGATTGGTAATTGTCACCCTCGGGGAAAAGTGTTGAGCAAGGTCAAATACCCGCCCCCCTCGCCGGGACAGATTTTCCCGTCCACTCCAAACTAATCGATGATAAAAAAATATCAAGAAATGCCCAGCTGGCTATTCTCTTTTTTTGCCGCGTACATGGCATGGTCTTGTAATGGTTTTATCTTTTCTTCTACTTTAGCGATCTCTCCATCCGAAGGTTAGCATTGGGGGCGGAAGATTTTAACCCTTTACCTAACATGAAAAGCAGACGACACTTGCAAAAAAAATTCTTGAATAACTAAATTTTTTTCATTTTTTGTCTCAAAAACATAGGTTATGACCCCTCGTTGGAACGAGCTCGACGAGCTCGTTCCAACGAGGGGTCATAACCTATGTTTTTGAGACAAAAAATGAAAATATTTTGAAAATTAATTGGCGATTTTTGAGAATAGCGCTGGCCGGTTTTGGCCGTTACGTTGGGTAAAGGGTTAAAGGTGGAAGAAATAAACCTAACCGCCTGAAGGTGCCCAGCTTATTAGCCAGATGCAACTAATATTGTTTATATTTGTAGATAACATATTACATGATTGCCTGTGTATTGACAATTAACTTATTGAGCATGTCTGTGGAAAAAAAACTGTGTGTGTGGGGGTGGGGTGGGGTGGGGGCAAGAGAGTGTGAGCGTGTATTGGAGGACATATTGTGTGTGAGATAGTATGTGTATCTCAGAAATTATAGGCTACTACACTACTACACATCTGCAACCGCCACTAGTCCACTACTACTACTACTACTACTACCACTACTAATAGTACTATTACTGCTACTGCTACCCAGAACGGAATTTTTTTGCCAATAAAATAAGTAAAATTTTAGCATGTGCAACTAAATTTTCACCTCAAAATTGACTCTACTGTCTGACCAATGAGATCTTAACAAAAAAAAAAAAAGAAAAGATTTTTAAAACTACTCAGCAGATAGAGTTAAGGCTACCCATGATTCATTTCGGTCATTTTCCTTCTCAGGTAGAAAATACAATTTTGGAAAATACAACTGTAAATGTTTTTATAGGATTGGCCACTAGAGTCGTGTTCCTCTAGTTCTCTGCTAGTACGACGAAGTGTGGCAGTTACCTACCATTGTTGGGTGCTCCGACTCTAACTATCGTCAAACTGTCTGAGTCCCATTCCCCCGAATTTTGTTCTACACAGGCTTTTCACAGGCAGGTGGTAACATAGGCTAGCATGGTATAAAACATAATTTTCAAATATAAATTGTTTTAACTAAACTGTCCACCAAAAAGGAGCACTTGCGCGAGTGAAAAGTAATACTTTCAGGTAATAATTCCCGATATTCATTAAAACAGCGTAGATTTTCTTTTTATTATATGCTACGTGACATTTTACAGCGCAATATTCAGCCCAATTCGACTGCAAGCAGTTTCAAGACAAGAACAAAAAGCTGTTGATCGTTCTGTCAAGACGACGTCCAATGCGGCGTCATGCGCCGAAGCGTAACGTCATTTAGGAAGCTACTGATAAAATTCATCGTGTGGCCCTGAAAATATAATTTTTCACTCGCGCAAGCGTCCGTGAAAAATAAAACTTTCAGGTCCACTCTCATGAGATAATTCCAGATACTGACTAAAACGGAGTAGATTTTCTTTTTTATTGTATAATACGAGACATTTTATTGCACAATATTCAGCCCAATTCGACCCCAAATGCGTACGTTTCAAAAAAATAAAAAAGATCAGCTGATCGTTCCTTCAAGGCGACGTAATGCGGCGTAGCATGACGTCATTTAGGAAGCTGCTGAGGGATATTCCTCTATATCCATCGAGTCGATAGATATCGAGAAAGGTCTCTTAGATAATTCACAGGCTAGCATGTAATAAATTAAGTGTATTATTTTTCAATAACAAATATCATCTTCATGTCTTCGAAAACTTTTAATCGTCATTAATACAGTATATACACTAACCGAGGACTTTTAATCGTAATTAATACAGTATATACACTAACCGAGGACTTTTAATCGTAATTAATACAGTATATACACTAACCGAGGACTTTTAATCGTCATTAATACAGTATATACACTAACCGAGGACTTTTAATCGCCATTAATACAGTATACAAATTAACCGTGGACTTTTAATCGTCATTAATACAGTATATACACTAACCGAGGACTTTTACGTCATTCATACAGTATATATACTAACCGATGACTTTTGTACGTCATTAATACAGTATATACACTAACCGAGGACTTTTTTACGTCATTCATACAGTATATACACTAACCGATGATTTTTTTCGTCATTAATACAGTATATACACTAACCGAGGACTTTTAATCGTCATTAAAACAGTATATACACTAACCGATGATTTTTTTACGTCATTAATACAGTATATACACTAACCGAGGACTTTTAATCGTCATTAATACAGTATATACACTAACCGAGGACTTTTAATCGTCATTCATACAGTATATACACTAACCGAGGACTTTTAATCGTCATTCATACAGTATATACACTAACCGGTGATTTTTTACGTCATTAATACAGTATATACACTAACCGAGGACTTTTAATCGTCATTAATACAGTATACACTAACCGAGGACTTTTTTACGTCATTAATACGGTATATACACTTACTGAGGACTTTTGTTTACGTCATTAATACAGTAAATATACTAACCGAGGACTTTTGTACGTAATTAATACAGTATATACACTAACCGAGAACTTTTTTACGTCATTCATACAGTATATACACTACCCGAGGACTTTTTACGTCATTAATACAGTATATGCACTAACCGAGGACTTTTTTAAGTCATTAATACAGTATATACACTAACCGAGGACTTTTTTTACGTCATTAATACAGTATATACACTAACCGAGGACTTCTTTACGTCATTAATGCAGTATATACACTAACCGAGGATTTTTGTACGTCATTAATACAGAATATACACTAAACGAGGACTACACGGGGAAGTTCAGGCATTTATAAACTCATCTAAGAAAGGGAATTTCAGAAAGTATTTTGATGAGAGTCAATGTTTTTGCCTTGTTACAGTTTATAGGAGAGTGCCTGAACAGACTAAATAATATCACTACAAAGATAATATGAAGCACAGCCACTGAATTTGAAGCCTTTAAGTTGCAATACCTGCACTTCAGAATGAAGCCCAAATATGGGCTTCCAACACTCTACCAGTTAAAAGTATAAGAATTCATAGTCATGTATGGGCGTGGGAAATGAGGAAAGGGAAAGGGAGCAGCTGTCTGGGGTCTCTCTTTCATCCATTGTGGAATTGCAGGTTTCGAATTTTGTGGTCCTCTATCTTTTTATAGCTGAGTTCTGATGCTATTGCGTGAATGGTTTCTCGAGGATAGCCAGAGTGATCATGGATATAATTGAAGCAGTCTTCCACAGAGCCCAAGAAATCCATTTTCAGTTCGCCGAACTGTGCCATGCAGGCGTTGTGTATTCAGTTGATGAAGTCACCATCGCCTGTACGTGATGTGGTGGTAGTTCCTCTTGGTGTTGTTTATCGGAATCCGAAGCCGGAGAGAGAATGTAGAGGTTGCCCGATTGGTCCGCGCTGATTGGAAAAGCAGGGTCAGATTGATTAACCACCATCTCTTCAGCCTCCTCCTTCGACTATCCCCAACTTACTTTGGGAAGTACGGCTGGGTAGAGGTGGGGTTGGTGGTGGAGGTGATTTGATGGCAGTCTCGCCCTCCCTCTCCAGTTTCTCCTTCTCAGTCCTTCTTCTCCTAAGCCACTCCTCAATTCGCCTGGCGTCCCGCCGTCTTGCTGGTGGTGTCTTTCTAATCCTCTTTCCTCTTCTCCGTGATAGCGGTCTTATCGTCCCTACCCTTCCTTGCGAGTGGACCAGTACGGGACGAAGTCCTGCGAAAGGTAATATCACTGCCTGGGGGTGTGGGGTGGGTGCTTTTGCTTGTACTTAAATAGTTAGCTGAACGCAACCCACTTCGAAGTGGTTGTGTTCAGCACTATTAACGTATCTCTATTAGCTTCTGGTTTTTGATCGATAGCTCATTAAATGCTAATCACTTGGAAAGCCAGCTGAGAAGTCATGTCTGATTTGTCAAATACCATTTGGATACTTTACGTCATTACACTCTTTAGCTCCATTATCATGACATCGGGTGTTATTGCGTCACGAAGGGCGTTAATTACATTATCACACGCAAGCGCAAAAGGTCACTGAATGCAGAAAAATCAACACCAGCCACAATAGCAGATGTTAATTCCTGTGTTCGGCAACCTTCGGAGCTTGGACTATATTTTTTCAATCTTTCAAATTGACGTCACGTCAAATCTTATTCTTTTCAAATTTGTTGTTAATTATTTAGAAAGGATATTTGTATATTAAGAGGAATACCGCCCTTTTAGTGCCATGTAATTGCTTTTTGTAAAATTGCACATGGGCGGGCGTTTTTTATTTTATTTTTGTAATTATTTCTTTGCCATCGAAAGTTCATGTTCTTGGTTTGTTTAGGTTTTAGCCCTCATAATCCACGGAACAGCATGGATGGTGGTGTACTTCGCCCTTGAGTTGCACTCATGGGATAAATTTATCAATTTAATAACTTGGGTAACATATCAGACATAAACCATTTAATTATTATTTTTTTAAGTTTGCATTGGTTATAAAAAGAGACGCATGCGGCAACCAAAAGGACCTTGCGCGAGAAACAGTTTTTAAAAAACCTTTTTAAGCCTTACATATGTATGTTTATCACATTTCCTTCTGTCGATAACACCATCCACGACATCATCCCTGGGATCGTAAGAAATGATGTCAAGGCTCGGAATTATCAACAAGGCCAAAAAGAAAGAAAAATTCCTTGTAATCTTTTACTTACATCAGCGGGTACTGTAGTCTTAAGACACAACAAGTTCCCGAAATGCATTGCAAATTGAAGACAAACAGAAACCCACTATAACTCTACAGTTCGGCCGCCGTGGACTGGTCACTTTCCACGGGTGGGCAATATTTCCACGGACGCAATAATATTAGATTTGAAACACTAATTGTGGGAATAATCATCAAACATTTTAATTAATGAAGCACCGGGTGTAACCCGGTGCTTCATTAATTCAAATTTGATGCTGCTGAATTTTATTACCTGGCAAACTGCCCACGCGTGGATTACGACTGGTCCAGGCGACTGTACTTCAGATAACACTAGTTACGAGCAGTGGCACAGCGGAAAATCTTGTGCCCCCCCCCCCCGCGAGATAGAGACGGGGGCCCTTTCATAATGGTGGCTGCCTTTAAAACGGGAGCAAATTTAGTGTTGTTACCGTGCACAGCATAGAGGATTTTCACGTAGTACATACGCCATAAATTAAATGAAGATATAGGCTATAGGATCGATTCTAAAAGTACGACTCTGTAGATTTTTTCATTACATGTTTTAAGTTTCACCGCCACCATCCAACGATACACACATGCACGCCCAACATGTGTGACTTGAGAGGCATCATGTATGTATATTGTTCATTTCTCACCCCTATCAGTTACAATGATGTAGCGTTCAGTTAACCCTTTACCTAACCTGAAAAGCAGACGACACTTGCAAAAAATAATTCTTGAATAACTAATTTTTTTCATTTTTTGTTTCAAAAACATAGGTTATGACCCCTCGTTGGAACGAGCTCGACGAGCTCGTTCCAACGAGCGGTCGTAACCTATGTTTTTGAGACAAAAAATGAAAAAAAATAATGAAAATTAATTGGCGATTTTTGAGAATAGCGCAGGCCGGTTTTGGCCGTTACGTTTGGTAAAGGGTTAACAGAATAATACATAGACTACAAAGAGTACGTCGTGTGGAAGTGAGAGTTTGAAATTATGTGTATTTGGTACACAGTCTCGCTCTCTCTCTCTCTTTCCCTCTTTCCTCCAGCGTTGGGACGTCATTCAAGACGGGGGCCCCCTTCTAGCCCCCCCCCCCCCCTCACAATGCGGGCCCTGACTATTTACGTCCGATTTCTATACAAAATTTCCATGGGGGGACCCCAAGACGCTCATAAATAGAAGACTCACGCGCTCATCAGACCGAATAATTTATATATCGTGTAATAGCGGCCACGTGCCAATTTTGTACCCTTGTCAGTCATAGGCCTAAGAGTCTGGGCCAGGGGGCAGTTGCCTCCTGGATTCGGGCAAACCAGCTTTAGAAATCCGGGCAAGAAACGACAGAGGGAGATAGAGAGAGGGTTGGGGTGCGGGACGAAACGAAACAAAACAGCATTCAAATAAAAGATAATCATTAGCAGTGACAGCAGATTCCTGTTTCCTGAATGTTATTCCGTCAGATATCTTTGAATAGCGCCCTAATTAGCTCATCTATAGCGGCCCTCCTTAATAACTATTTGGCGTTTAGTTTTTTGCTTTCGTTATTGGGATAAGGTCAAGACCTCGTCTCGTTGAACGCCCGAAACGAAACAAACCCATGATTTCTGCGAAATCTGCCAAAGAAAAATAGGAGCGAATCTCTCACATATCCTCACATACTGTCCCTTTAATATCTCAGGTGCCAGAAAACCGGAAAACGGTATTTCTTTTAACTCCCGGCACACCGATGTCAAAACATCAACTTTTACGTTTAGAATTATCCCCTTTGCTTTGCGTAGATCTCAACAATAAATATTTGCATGACAGAGCTCTATCAACACCGTGTAAAGGAAAATAACCGTGGACTGAAATACAGGATACATTGACATCAGAATGCGGGTAGTTATCATTATTACTTGATAATGCATACCACATTTTAATTAAACATCTTGGACACCATCATGCATATTTGTATTCCATCCATGCAGGACTTCAGGCAAATCAAAAGGTTTGCCCTCCTATATCACAAAAGCCCCGTACGCCCATGTTGTCAGTGGTAACTTGTACATACCCGTCCTCATGTCGGCCATCCTGTCATCGGCACTTGCACTGTTAAGCAGATATCACATCAAGTTGCTTATCTGTCTTTATCACATGACTTAATACTTCTCCAGTGGTGTGTGCAGAAAAGAGATTGATTTTTGCTTGTGTAAAAGACATCATTTATTTGTTTGATGTATGGGCAAATAGTACGGGTTTGTGTGTCGAGGTACTCCATCCACATTGAGTAGACATGTTTTTCCTTTTTAGGCGAAACTTCAACTTTTCAAGCTAAATATAACGATACTAAGTATTGCCGCATGCCATTGATAATTTCTGTTGAATATTTTATGGTTTTGACCCACAACCCCAATTATTATTTTATTGTGGTTCAAAGACACTTTCGTGTACCACTGTCACCTCGTATCGGACAGTTTTACGGGTGAAAGAAGTCGGAGTGCGAGGAGACAACAACTGAGCAGCGGGGAGCAACTATGTCGTACACAAGCAGGGTTAGCATTGGCTGAAGACAAGTGCACCATCAACGTACAGAAAACTTTAGTACACGGCGCCATTGTGCCCCCCCCCCCCGTGCTAGCATTGGGGGTTGGGTGTTTTGCCAAAGGACACAACGCGGTTATCCCAGGTGGGGGATCGAACCGTGGACCTTTCGGTTTGAAACCCAATGTCGTAACCACTGAACCACTTTCTCCGAATTGAAACTTTACCTAATACAGCGGCGAAAAAAAGAAAGGAAAAGAAACATATAAAAACACCAACAAAACCCCAAAAAACAAAAGCTACACGCTAAAATCAGTTGGGTTAAAAATCAACCCAAATCAACTGGTTTGAGTGAATATGAACCCAATTGGGTTTATATTCACTGAACCTAGTTCATTTGTGTTGATTTTTAACCCAACTGATTTCAGAGTGCAAGTGTTATATGTACACGCACATACACATACTCTCACACGCGGACCCCCACCCCACACCCTCTCCAGTCTTCATAGAAATTTTTATTATATTTCAATTTTTACCTCCAAACATAACTTATCATGCTCGTACACATGAGAGGGTCAAAAACTATGTTTTTGAAGAAAAAAATAAACTGTCCGGATATTCGAAAAACATGTTTAATTTAAGCAACAGAAAATGCTATGTTACATGCAAACAATAAATAACACACATATTCAAAGAACAAAGGTAATGTACAGCACAGAACACAACAATACATAACTTAACCCTTTACCTAACATGAAAAACAGACGACACTTGCAAAAAAATTTAATGCATAACTAATTTCTTTCATTTTTTGTCTCAGAAACATAGGTTATGACCCCTCGTTGGAACGAACTCGACGAGCTCGTTCCAACGAGGGGTCATAACCTATGTTTTTGAGACAAAAAATGAAAATATTTTGAAAATTAATTGGCGATTTTTGAGAATAGCGCTGGCCGGTTTTGTCCTTTACGTTGGGTAAAGGGTTAAGAGATTGTTTGATAGGGGATTCGACAGAAAGCTTCAAGCTTATATCAGTCGGCTTCCCAGATTCACACACTAACGCTGTATTCTATGTGGCAGTGGTTGGTTGTGTGTATCGTCACCCAAAGACCCAGTATCCAGTGCCCGAAATATTTAGATCCACTAACATTCCATCACCGGTTGCAGTCATCAACAAACAGGTTTCAGCACTGCCTCGTCCGTCCAAAGTCAAAACCAACATAATGGCCAAACAGCAGCCGGCGAGGAATGTTGGGATTGGCTAATTGATCCTGGGTTCCGAGGTGACGATTGCTGTTGTTGGTTTAACAGTTCTGGTGAGAATTAAGGAAGAAGAAGAGAAGAGAAAAAGCAAGAAATAGTAGAAAGCGAAGTATATAAACAAAAAGAAGACAGAAAATAGTGGGTAAGCCGACCTGAACACGTGGGCACGAAAACATGTTTGTAAGTGTTATCGTCTACTATTGTCATTATTAGTCATTTTAGATACAGAAATAATAGGCGGTGTTTCCACGCTGGTATAATATTTTTGAAAAATACACGCCTAAAAGGCCTATAATGTCAGTAGAATCTAATCGGCACCTTGCAGTTATTTTTAACATGAATAGACATTAAACGGCACCTTGCAGTTATTTTTAACATGAATAGACATTAAATCGAACTCCAATTTCTCTCTCATAGTCTCTCATTCTCTCTCTCGCTCGCTCGCTCGCTCGCTCGCTCGCTCTGTCTCTGTCTCTCTGTTTCTCTGTCTCTCTCTCTATGTTTGTGTGTGTGTGTGTGTGTGTGTGTGTGTGTGTGTGTGTGTGTGTGAGGGTGGGTTTGTCTTACCAACTTGACGAGTTAACTAGACAAAAGAGTTTGCGTGTTGTACTTTGTGAAGTTATCTGTAATAACAGTATTCGACATCAAACCTTTGTCGTTAGTCGTCTCCTAAAAGTGTGAAGGTTACAACATAATAATTTAAGTTTTGAGTTATACAACAGAGGAACATATACTTTCAGACTGATTAAGGGGCTGGAGAAGAGAGTTTAACCCTTTGAACACGATGTGCCGCTTTACTGGGCCAGGGACATGGTATGTCATACTTTCATTAAGTAGGATGCCTATTAAGTTAAGTGTGGGTTAGACCAAACAATATTTTCAATGTGCAGCCCAAATGCTGCACGTTGCAAATATTGATTGGTCTACTCCCGAATAATGAATATGGACTCTTCTAATTGCTGCATTTGAACTGATATGGAAGATACCACCAGCGTTCAAAGGATTAAGAGTAAGATAAATGAGGAACGTGGGGTTAGTTTGTCAATGTCGTGACGCCAGTGGACTGGCAGGTTAAGATTCAGTTGACAGGGCGATCACTATTAATTCACGTCGAGATTAATCGGGAAGATCAATCCTTGCCTAGAGGCTAATTCCCCTCAGTAGGTTACTCCGCTCATCGCCTACACCACGTACCATCGGGAAGGCTTTAGTTACTCAATATGCAGCACTTAGAGGGCTGAACACTGCCACATCTAGGCGGGACGGAACTCTAGCTCAACCATTACGTAACCCTGCCACAAGTTAAGCCTTACAGGTGACCCTAGCAAATCTCAGCTCTCAGACCACTTGATTTCACCAGGTGACCCATGGAACAACATCCCGTCAGTGCCACCACAGGCAGGCGGTTGTAAATTTCGGCCAACCGATACTTGGTTGGGAACCTCCCTATACTGTAGGTGATTATTAATCTTTCATCAGTTCAGTTAAGATACGTGCCAGTCTTACGGGTATGACAAAAATACGGATTCAGAATTAGCAGTTGAAACGGTTCGATTTCGAGAGGAAACGCCGAACTGTGTCAAAATGTTTTTATTTTCGTGTTCGGTGAAGTGTTCCGATCCAGAAATATTCGATCTTGTCTGGTTTCAAAGTTGATTAATTGTTTCTTGGCGAGCTCTATCGTACAGTGGACATTCCATTGAGAAGTGGTGTGTTGATTGGATTTGACCACAGCGGCAAAATGGACTATCAGATAAGGGGTTATTGAAGAGGTCTTCATTCAAGTTACTGCAATTTAATCGCATTCTGCAATGGAATATTTGGCCACTTCTAGAGAAGCAGTGATAATGTAATTTAGGTGGCTTAATTGTTACTTTTATTTATTAGGGTTTTGAAAGCGTGTGGCAATTCATTCCAGATAAGTTGTTATTGAAGAGTGGTGGCCGAGTGGATAAACGCGCTGGTCTCTCATGCCAGAAGTCCCGGGCGGGGAAAGTTCTCAAGGTATCCGAACACTCTCTGTCAGCATCAGTTGTGGGGTTGTTGATGCTGTCACAGCTTGCCGCCCTATCGGGTGGGGGACGTAAAATGGCTGTCCTCTGTGCGGAGGGAGATACACTCCTTACAGGCTAAAGATGCCTTCGTAGTATTCGAGAAGAGCGAGGCCACGAAATTGCCGCTACGGTCATCCCACACACCAGCGCCGTTGAGCCAATGAGAGGCGTTAATATAAGTTGCATAACTTGTTCGCCAATCCTTGTAAAACAAATAAGATTAAATAAATTCATTCGAAAGTTTTACTGTTAACGGTATAAATGATTTTTATACCATGATTACCTATTCTACTATATACAAAAAGCCTATGACATAAATTTGAGCTTTACACACCAAGTTACCAACCGTGGTGAACACGCCAACAATGGAATTTCAACAGTTAAAATTTACACCTTTACACCTACAGTGGAACTACATCCAAGTTGACCTTTGGTGACCTCAACTTGAATGCAAACTTATCTAAATTTATCACTCGTCGCCTCTAAATCGTTTTTAAACGAGTTTACCTTATAAGATACCCAAAATAAACAAACATGCGTTGCCCCATGTTAATAAAGCACCCATAACTCAAAATAGTATGCTAGTATGTTATTAAAATGAAAAAGCCCCCGTGATTTGCGTGTTTTTTCCCATTTCGTTTCGGCGATAAAACTGACAGCGGAAGTACCACCCACCGGTGCTCATGTAAACAAAAAAAGATTCGCATGTGTGAATATTGTATTATTTAACATTTAGACTCTTATTAATCTGACGATCATGGTATAAATAAAATATACCCAAAGTAGCTTGGTGTACCAAATGTTCATCACTTGTGGTAAAGTGGTGTTAACCGCACGCCAAAAGCTACTATGGGTATATTCTATATTACCCCAATGCAGTTCGAGAATGTGGAATAGTTAGGTTGTGGCAATTTCTTAAGTTGTAATTCTGTGTTTGATATACATGTGTCGTGGTACCAAATTAGAAAGATAGTTTGGCAAATGATTGTCGTACAATTTGTGGAACTGGATAAGTTTGTGTTTTGACGTCTCTGGTATAATGACACCCACCAGTTTCAATGTATAATTTGGATTTGTTTGCACTCTTAGTAGCACCAGTAACAAGTCTGGCAGCTTCGACCTGAAGTTTTTCGAGTTCACCCAGTTCCCTGAGAGACTATATTCTTGCAGCATCAGATGGTTCTTCTACAGTTTTCGATAGCGAGGTGTCGTCTGTAAACAGGCGTATATCACATTCAATTCCATCCACAATGTCGTTGATGTATATCAAAAACAGCTGCGGACAAAGTATTGAACCTTGAAGAATACCACGAGATATAAATTTCTTGTTTGATTGTTTTGAACCAATTAAACTCTTTGTTCTCTTTTTGAAGATAGCATTTAAACCAAGAAAGCAAGGGACCGGTGATGCCTATCTTTTTAAGTTACTCAAGTTACTCAACAGCCCTTTATGCCAGACTTTGTCGAAGGGCTCACAGATATCGGCAAAGACAAATCTGATTTCTTTATCTTCATCTAGTCACACTGGATAACTCGGTTACTGCTTAGCGGTTGGTTAGAGCTTAGAGGCTAAGCGGCGGCATGGCCTTAACACGCCATTATTTGTGATTGCCACATATCTTGAAAATAGCCAGGAACGGCTTTCGCTGATTGATACCCGAGTTGTCTTGTATAATGAATGCGTGTATCCCCATTGTTTGTCAAGAGTTGCAGATGAGACTCTTGGACCATAAATGTGGAATAATTTATGTTTTTTACCAATTTGTCAGAAGAAAGTGCATGTACAGCATCGAGTATGTTGCTTTCACCCCATCTATCTTAGTGACACATACAAACCTCACTCCGACTTCGAGAAAGACTCTTGATTCAATTGTTTGGTGTTTTTGAGGGTACTGCCATGATATATTGGTTGGATTTTAGCAAAGTGAGGTTAACATATAGCTCATGCAAACTTGCCATGGTTAGCACTTAGCAAAATGGATTATTCATCAATTCAAGTTCAATTAAAGAAAATTACAATAAATAACGTTGTTCAGTTCGACAGAGGCAACCACAATACATTGCAACAGCTATGTCTAAGGGCCGCGAGCAACACAGCCGACAACTTGATCGTAAATGACACACTCATTGACGTATTAAGCTCAGCCTAAGGCTGCAGGATATTCTAAATTGAATACCGGTATCGGTATTCCAAAAAATACCGCGGTATACTGGTATATCGAAAGACTGTTCATATATCTGAACATACGTAGCATAATCGGGACTTGTGTCATCACAGTGGAACGAATTAGCATGCCTTGATGATGCCGTTCCAATAACCATTTACCCAACGCAGAAGATATCAGCATTTATTATTTTAAATATTATTTTATCGAATTTTCCCACAAATTTCAACAAAACGATATCATGTGACCCCTCATTGGAACGAGCTCGAGGTGTCACATGATATCGTTTTGATGATTTAAAAAAAAATGCTGAATTTGAATATTAGCAGGTGGATGCAGCCGATTCGCTGGGTAAAAGTCTAATATTATTCATTCGGGACTACTGTTAAAGCTCAAGACATCTTGAAAATTAAATTGTGGGTAAATGAATAATGACGATAAACCGATATTTTTGTAATTACACCGGTATACAATCGATACTGGTTTGAATACCGGTATGTATCGGTTTATCGATATATCGCGCAGCCCTAGCTCAGCCAACGGTTAATTGACTTACTGTTGCATGTTTTATCTCTCTGTCTCCCCTCTAAGACTGTGCGTAGTTCTTATGGTATCGCTGCAGTAAATATTTCAATAAGAGCTACCCACCTTGAAAAGTTGCACAAAGTCGGAAATGATGCAATGTCCAAAAATAGATAGCCTTGGGAAAATATATTGTTTCAATAAACTTTTGATGCATTCTACTGATATCTTGCATTGTTATTGAATATTCCAAATAAACAGAGAGGGAGATTTGATGATTTTTCGTCCTAAAAAATACAATTAACTTTTGCTATGTTTTTGCTGGGAATTCCCTGAAAAATATGTACACGGTACCAGTACTTCCCTTCCTGTCACCTTTTCTCTCTAATTTGTTGCATGACCCCCTATTTTCGGGCCAGAAAAAGTTGTCAGAAGGGCTATACTTGACAAGGATATTTGAATGCCAAAATTAAAGTGATGCGATCATATTTCTTTTCGTCTGAAAGTTATAACGGTCGTCTATGGGAAAATATCTTCTTCCATGACACATATAAGAAATACAAATTTTGGCTACCAAACCTGATTTAATTATTAGTTTTGGAGATTACAGTACGTGGAGAGTGGATTGTAACTAAATCACCCGCGGAGTGGAGTTATCACCCAAGCTATAACTTTCAAATTTTGTACATATCGCCAAAAAACACAAGCAATGTTTCAGCCAATGGACCTCCGGGTTTAACCCGGAGGTCCATTGGCTGAAACTTTACTTGTGCTGGTTAGGCTTTGCAACAGATTTGCAATTATTACTTGGGTGGAATTTCCACTCTGTGGGTGATTTCGTGATAATACACTCTCCACGTACTGTATTTCACATTTAAATGTTCATTGGGGAACTACACACCCAACAATACTAGTTTATTGTTTTGAAAAGTTATATTGTCACAGTCAGCAATAAAGGCTATATATTGCCAAATCGTTATCCTCGTGTGATCTGAGGTGTCTGACAAGAGTACTTTTTCTGCCAAATGTCTTTTCTATGGAGCTCGGGAAGCGACATTTTTTTTGTAATCCGTTCACACGGGTTACTAATCCGTGGGAAACGGATTATTAATCCGTGCGAACGGATCCCCCGTGCGAACGGTTTAATAATCCGTGCGAAAGGATTACTAATCCGTGCGATCGGATTAAAAAGTAAACTGACCGCGTTACCTCTGTTCATATACTGGAGCCCGGGAGGTGACATGGTCAACTTATTTCCTAATCCGGGTCGCGTGAGGCTGAACTTATGCCATTACCAAGTGTAAACAGATTATTTATCATTCCATTGTGCCCAGCCTTGCATTCCTGGTTACAGGAGGTTTCTTACACAGGACCTGTAATGTGTTCCTGCACCCCCCCCCCCTCCATACGCTGCCCCGACGTGCTATAACACACAGAATGGGGTAGCAAAGAATTTGTACCAAAATACATAACAACAGTTTCTCGTCTATTGTCATGTGCGTGCGTTGCGCTGACACCTTCCCCGATGACTCCATTCGATTTGTGAGTGAATTTACAGTGCAGTCGCCATGGATTGGTCGTAACCCACGCGTGGGCAGTTACGTCCACGCATGCGTTTTCCAGGATATAAAAATGATCAGCAGCAAAATTTTAATTAATGAAGCACCAGGTTGTACCCGGTGCTTCATTAATTAAGTTTTTGATGATTATTCCTATAATTAGTGTTTGGAATCTAATATAATTGCGCCCGTGGAAATAGTGCCTACACGTTGAAAGTGACCAGTCCACGGCGGCTGTACTGTACTCATCAGTTACGAATTTTATGCTACCCTTCTCTCCATGTTATAACATGTAGGAACATAGTATGGAAGGTGGAGCGAGGAATATCCAGTGGAGCAAGTTACGGGTCCCTATACGAAAACATGGAGTATTGTCAATTGTCATTATATGTCCGACCACATAGTTCACAACTTTAAAGATTCAGAACACGACTTTGTTTGGAAGAACACGTGTCGCCCTTTTTTCCTTTTCCGAGCATGACATCTCTGCATCTTCAGCAATAGAAAGATGTATCCCGGTGAATCAGAGTCAGAAAACCATACGACATTTTTTAGCTGCGGCTGTGGATCAGTTGGCCACCATCTTACCCGGAGGGTATTTGAGCAGGATACGTGGGGGAGGTCACTTAATGTGTGGAATGCAAATGAGGAGTAGAAATCCAGTAGGAAAATTCGGAGGGCGTAGTCAGGACTGGACTGGGCAGAGTCAGGAGGCCAGAGTCAGGGTAATGCTGCTAAGGTTGCTGAGCGGTGTTTGGAAAATAGGTTCAGTGTTTTAGATTCTGATGTCGCTTGTGGGGAGAATGAGAGAGGTGTGAGGGAGGTGGTGATGATGACAGGACAGATAAGGTAAGGAGAGCGATGAAGAGAAAGAAGAATTCAGAGGCCCGCTAAACAATGCGATTTTCAGGTGATATAGGATCTGGGGAGAAGTATGAGAGGGAGAATAAAAGAAAGTAAGTTGTAGCAGCATTGTACGCGGACTTGACAAGGTGGTCTGTGGTCCTGACAGTTCAAACAGTGTTTTTCTGGGGCGAAAGTGGAAGATTTGAGGGACCGGGTAGATATGGTATTGTGACAGGGTCAGGATCGGATCCGGTATTGGTGGTTCATGTGGAGTCCAATATCAAGGAGAGAAAGTCAGTAAGATTGGTGGAGACGAACAGGGGTTTAGTCAGTAAACTGCTCAGCAGAAATGCAAGGGTGGTGGTATCCGAGGTTCTTCCTGTCCTATGGGGTGGGGACGAACGGAATGCAAGGATTATGGCGCGGAATGAGGAGTTGGAGGATTACTGGGCTGATCTGGGATTACCCATTATTGATTACTGGGAAACGTTTGGGGTAAGGTGCGCACGTACGGGCGTGACGGGCTGCATCTTAGCAGGGTGGGGACACAAGTATTTGTAGAAAAAATGCTCTACAGGTAGCAGAGCTTTTTTGGAGACGAGCGGAATGGGAGGCCAGGGGCAATAGCAAGAGTGGACACATGTGGAGTCAACAAGGGCGGGGCGGGGGGGGGGGGCGGGGGGGGGGGGAGATTACCGAGGTTTCCGTCAGGAAACAATAGGATCAGTAGGGGGAAGTTAAGGAATCCCTCTACCCCGAAAGTGGGATATAGCAACATCCAGGGTATCCATAGGAGAGTAAGTGAAATTGCTACATTGATTTAGGCCAGGGTCGGGGTGAGGAAATTGGGACCCAGGGATCATTCTGTGACGGACCCCCTTCCGAAAGTGTTGGGATACGATGATAGAGGTGGGTGGGGGTTAGGTTAGATTCTTCCCCAAGAAAAGTTCTTTTCTTCTGGTGGCTTTTGGGATGAAAAATCCCGTTATTTCTTGGCCGTCAAAATGACGTTTTTTAGCAGCATGTTTGAAATTTGCAAGTACACCAGTGAGTATCCATTGACCTTGAGCTATAGCCTTTGACTGCACAATTCTTTAAGTGATAAATGTATTACGTCAAGTTGATTCGATAAAGTTATCACTTCAAGAATCATGCAGTTCAAAATTACAACCGTTGTTCAAGTGCAGAGCTCCATTCGCGATACAGCCCCGCTTCTTAACATTTAGTTCTACGCAACTCAAGAACTAGTGGTTCTTAGTTGAAATGCGTTAACCCTTTACCCAACGTAACGGACTAAAACCGGCCAGCGCTATTCTCAAAAATCGCCAATTAATTTTCATTATTTTTTCATTTTTTGTCTAAAAACATAGGTTATGGCCCCTCGTTGGAACGACCTCGTCGAGCTCGTTCCAACGAGGGGTCATAACCTATGTTTTTGAGACAATAAAATGAAAAAAATAGCTATTCGAGAATTTTTTTCAAGTGTCGTCTGCTTTTCATGTTAGGTAAAGGGTTAAATAGTGAGAACCACTTGAAAACTAGCACGACGACGATTACGAAAACTAGGCGACGATTACTGTTGTGTAGAAATAAAATATTGATAAGGTTACAATGTTAATAACTTTCGAAAGGGCACGCAGCGGAAAATTGGCTTCGTTCTAAGCAATTGACATTCGGACGACGCGTCTTAGAGGCGAAGAGTAGGCAATTAGTATTTCAATACGACGGGCAACTTATCTTGCTGGTTCTCGCTCGAGGATCGGGGGCGGGGCAGGTTTGGCACAGGAATCAGAATTGTATTGGGGGGGGGGGGGGGCGACCCAAGAATCCTGAACTCCTGGGCCGAGCCTGTTCCCTTCAAAGTTCCGGACCTCGGGGTTATTACCCCGGCCCGTACCTCCTGCCCTGATCGAGGCAGAGGACTTTGATGTCACGGGCTTAAGCGAAGCGTGGTTAAGACATGAGGAACGGGTAGTGAGGGGGTGCGTGTGGATAGGTGTAGGACGAAATGAAGGTCAGAAAGGGAGGAGGATGAGGTAGGCATGTACATCAAAGAGGATTAAAAACCGTCGTTGATCACAGATCTGGTAGATGTCAGCACCTTGGCTGAGGTATTGAAAGAAATTGTTTGACTAAAGGTTAATCTAAGAAACAAACGTATTGTCCCTGGGATTGCGTACTGTGCGGTGGAGGGAAGCAAACCTGAGTGGAATGACTCAATATACTCAACACTTAGGTCCAATATCACGAAATTAAAAAACATCAGGCTCGGTATAATTTTAATGGGTGACACATAGGTGATAAGGAAGAAGGCATACAGGGCTGGGATAAGAAAGTCAACATGAATGGAAGGAAACTGTTGGACTTCACAAATGGATTGAAAATTCTGAGCAGGGACGCGAAGTGTAAGGGGAAAAGGTCCATGAAGGGCAGAAAAATAAATTGTGTTGCACACATGAGGAGTAGAAAACTCAAAGGGGTGGAAAACAATGAGGCCAGGGTAGCAAAAATAGAATATACCAATAGTAGCTTGGTCCGCAATCAATTTTATCGCGGAAACGAAATGGAAAAAGAAACACCCAAATCACGGGGCCTTTTTCATTTTTATAACATAATAACAGGTAAACTCATTTAAAAACGTACTAAATAATTGCGGGTTTCATTTCACTCTTCGCGAGATGACGAGTGATAAATTTAGACAAGTGTGCATTCAAGTCGAGGTCACCAAAGGTCAGCTTGGATGTCGTTCCACTGTAGGTGTAAATTTTAACTACTGAAATCCCATTGCTGGCGTGTTCACCACGGTTGGTGTGTAAAGCTAAAATTTACGTCATAGGGTTTTTATATATAGTAGAATAGGTAATCATGGTATAAAGGAAGAATACTAACAAGAACGGAATAAAATGAATAAGATTAAATGCGATAATCGGAGAGTGCGAAACAGCAATCTTATTAGGACGATAGGAATGACAGGGGTATCGAGTTCGAACGTATTTTGGAAATGGGTGAAAAAACGAAACAAAGGAAGTAATTAACAGAGTATTAAATTAGAGGGCATAGATACAGACGATCAGGACCAAATCGTATCAGAACTAATCAAACACTGGGAAAACGAAAACGAAAAGCGATGGTGCATGGGGTCGGAAACCTGGGCTTTGTTGTTGCCGGGGAAATAGATTCACGCCGCGTATTCAGTCCAAACTCAAGGAGTGTCGCCTGAATCCGTGCGCGAACGTATGTCTCACTGTAACGAACCCGCTCTTTTCGTTTTTGTTGGGGTGGGTCTTATCCTGAAGGGGTCAATGACTTTTCCTCAAAAAGCGTTAATCAACAGGGGTTCACTGAAATTAACAATTTTAATACATTTACAAAAATATAGTAATTTGTAACTTACATAAAATCCAATGAATACCTCAAACGCCAATCACACCCCACCCACGGGTGTTTTTGAGTCACGTTGCGGACCCGCGTTCTCTGTTGTCAGTGGTGCTTCTTCTTTGTCGGTGGTGTTTGGTCCTCTCGGCTCAATGCAGTGTCTTTGGCCTCTGGCAGCCTTTTCATACAACTGTAACTTCACTATATTACGGCCGTCGCATGGCCACTAACCTACTGTCACTTTGTTTGGATGCCTATCCCCTAACACGTGACGGAATGTCACTCTACCATTGCTGTCGCACAGCCACTAATATATCGTCACTTGACGGGTCGCTTTTCACTCAAGCAGTCGCCATTTAAGTGCTCCTCTCCGTTTTTCTCAGAATAATGTTCACACAGGCAACGCCTACTCAATCTATGTATGGCTTGCCTTCTACAACAGATAATACCGTTTACCTAAATGCCAACCTTCGTGAGCTCCCGAGCTCTTACTTGCTATTTCTGATCCTACACTGATCTATGGCCACCGACTTGGCCCGCGACTGTTCCAACTCTGAATATGTGTTCTGTGGCCCCCTTACATTACAACGTGCCTATATTTTCGCACGATGCGACGACTCCTTTTACTTATAGCATGGCATATCCCCAGCTTCTCGCCTACGACCCACAGTTTTACACGCCTTGAGACTGGAAATTAATTTTTCGAGAACCCCCCCCCCCCGACTTTTATTCGAACGCCAGAACATTAATTCTCATCTTAATTCCTTCTCTTAAACTTGACCGCTTAGATCTATCTTAATTTAATATTCGCTGTTAAGACCCTTTGAAAGTCTCGCATTTTCGGTGTTTTCTGACATTCGGTGGCAGACCAGATACGTAATATGAGTGTGTGTCCAGAACATGTGCGTTGTACTGTTTTTACGACAACTACCTATTAACTGGACATAATTACAAAGATAATGACTGCAGGAGAACACTGATCTCTCTCACTCCGTTAATCTATTATCAGACAGCTCATCATTGGGTTCGCCAGACGCGCGATAAATGGCCTTCAAATTTCATGCTTAATTAGCAGCACATGAATTACTTTACTGGTCTGTTTAACCCTTTGACTAACATGAAAAGCAGACGACACTTGCAAACAAAATTCTTGAATAACTAATTTCTTTAATTTTTTTGTCTCAAAAACAAGGTTATGACCCCTCATAACCTATGTTTTTGAGACCAAAAATGTAAATATAATGTTAATTAATTGGCGATTTTTGAGAATAGCGCTGATAGGTTTTGGCCGTTACGTTGGGTAAAGGGTTAAGTGCCATGTTTTCGGGGTCCATCATATAGACAAACCTTCTTATGCCATTAACCCGAGCGAGAAAGATTATTAAAAATTATGTACACTGTACACTTTAAAACAAGAAAATCGTATATTTAAGCTATCACCTTGACAATGGGGAACCCACCGGAGTTCCAAAATGCGTTCGAGGAAATTTATCGAACTTCGTGTGCGGCGAAATTAAAGGAGGTACGAAAAGTGGTCTCAAAATTAAGGAACAGAAAAGCGGGAGGGGTGTGAGCGAATTTCCTAACGAATTCCTAAAAAATGGGGGAGCGGAACTCCGTAAAAGCCTAACTATTCAGTTTAGCCATAGAGAAACAAGAGGTCCCAAAAGAGTGGAGAGAAAGAGTGGAGGGGAAACGGGCGTTTTGGATAATTATCGGGGGATTTCTGTCAGTAGCAAGTTAAAAGCAACGTTGGAAAAGTTTTCGGTAAAGTCCTGTATATGAGATTAGAGGATGTGATTGAAGAGAAAGGGTTCATGGGAGAGACCCAGAATGGCTTCAGGAAGGGGAGAAGAGGCACTGACCATCTTTTCACGCCATTCCAAATGATGGAATCTGCGAAAGCCGAAAAGAAGAAGATATTTATGGCCTTTCTGGATGTTAAAAAGGCATACGATATAGTATGGAAGGGGGGGGGGGGGTATCTGGCGAAAGCTTGAGGCCCTGGGCTTGGGAGGCGAGTTTGTCGGAATTATGAAAGCATTATAAAAAGATGCACAGAGGGGACTTAACCTGGGTAACATAACAACAAAACGTGTTTCCATGGAGGTAGGTCTTAAACAAGAGTGTATCCTTTCGCTAATTCTTTTTGCATTGTACATCAAAGATTTAGGAGATGAGCTCCTGCATAGTGACGAAGGGGTGGCAGTTGGTGAAATATCCCAGGACTATTTTTCGCTGACGGCGTGGTACTAGTGTCAGAAAGCGAAGAGGGGCTAACGAAAATGCTGGCAATTGAACTAAATGAAAGCACAAGCAAAGTTATACCCGTGGGCCGTAAAGTGGAACCTACTCGAAGGTGCAGAGTGGGTGAGTTTTGTGTTCCGGAACGTAGCAGCAAACTTCTTACTGTAGGAGAGGCAGGTGACTATGAGTATCTGGAGGGTAAATATAAACATTACGGGACGAGGCATATACGGAAACGACAGGGTTATACTGACTTGAGAAGAGGAAGCGAATCCTGAACCAAATGAAACTTAGAGGAAGAAATACTTTTAATAAGGTTTTCGTGGTGAAAACCATTTGGGAAGGGTGGATGTACCAAGTGCAGCATGTACGGAATAGGTACATGTACCTCTAAACCAAACTTCTTTAAAAAGCTTGGAAATCCCGCAGAACGATGTAGGCCGATAGATGACGTGGTCGAGTAATACCGCGTCACTAGAAGCAATCAGAGGTTAGCTTGGGTGGATGAGGATCAAGGACAGGATGGACTTAAACTGAAACTCTGTTATTTTAACTATTTGGTAAATCTCCTCGACAGCCGAAGGTGTAAAATAATACTCCAGAATATTTAGAATTCACATACAAAGACATGGTGGATGGTCCAAGTGAGGGAGTTAATAGAAAACTAGTCACTGGAGATCTCGGAATTTGAAGTATAGCCTGGGACAACCCAGTGTAAAACAAATCGTCAGAGAGTCATGGTGGATGGTAACCTTAAATAGCGAGAGGAGGTGGAATGGGGTCAAATCAAAGAGAGATCTTTGGGAGGCCTGCGTGATGAAGAGAAGCCAGGTTTGAAAAGTACCTCGATGGCACCTCCCTGGGGTGGGGGAGTGGGGGGGAGCACTGTTGTTCAAGGTGAGATCGCGGTTCCTGGAGCTTTGGGGAAAAATTGGGAAAAACAGTGAAGTTTCGTGACAGATGTGTAATTTAGGCGTGGTGGGAACCCTGGAACACTTTCGACTAGAATGTCCAAAACACCAGTCTTACACAATAAGATTGACTGGGAGTATAATGGGGAAGTGGGGTGGGAGAATGAAGGGCATGTGGTTAGTGGGAGACACAGAGGAGAGGGCTAGTATGCTTATCGGAGAGATTGGGAAGAATTGGGTACGGGATGCTATCACGCAGTTAGTTTCCAAGTGTTGGAAGGAGAGAAGAGGCGTTGGAATAGAGAGACAGTTGGGGAAATCATGCAAGGCCTTCACACCTGAGAACCGAGACAAATCAGCGGCCGGCCAATGTGTTATTATTATTATAATTATTACATTTGCCCCGCGGACATTTGCCCCGGTTGCATTTTTTAAGAAAATAGACATATGCCCCGGACGTACTTTTGCCCCGCGGGCATTTGTCCCAATATTAAACATCAGAGTAGGACATTTACCCGGAACAGATTTTTCGATTGAAAGCGGACATTTACCCCGGATAATAATATAGAAGATGCTGACATTTTAATAATTTATTGGAGTATATACGTAATTATATGCCACGGGCTATCTAATTATATATATCTGAGAATACATAAATATACATTTAGAATCTAATACAATGTCCAACATCATCTAGAAATTCTTCGATTCTCTTGTCACCACAAGCTATTTGAGGGCACCATTTCTTCAGTTTGTTTTGTAACTTTGCCCTATCACGACGAAATCTCTTCTGGGGTGGTTCTAAGCGATGAATGTCAGTGAGGACGGCAATCTGATCTTTCTGTATACATGAAATGGAATGCTACACACCAGGCTTACCATGTCCGACGAGGTGATTGTTCCACAACTCACAGATATTATTGGTTCCGGTTTTGTCTTCGAGCGTGGCGTTGTGGATGTCCACATAGCTGGTGCAAACCGTGAATTGTAGGACCTCCTTAACACAAATTTTCCACCGGTCATCTGCACTGTGGTTGGTACACTCACATATGTGTTATCAAAATAGTCAATAACTCCCGATCGACAATCTGGAGCAGTAGCTCCGATGTGAGAGATGCCGTCTTTGACCTTCTCTATTGGAAAGAAAGCAAAGCCATCAAGTATACAAACAGCAGGCTTCACAAAGTGAAACTGTTCAATTTAACCCGAAAGTTGCCGGTAATGTAAAATAAACTGTTTACTTTAACATCAAAGATATCCATAGTGTGAATATGCTGCTGTGGGCTTCACTATCTAACCAGGGCAAATCTCTCAGGTGATCCCTTTTGAAAGTTGTCCGCAGACAAGCCAGCTATGAAGAAAACATAACTTCGAATGAAATGCGCCCGTTATCAGTTGGACATTTTTCACATCAATAAAAATGACAGTATAAATTATTGTGATGAACTGACGGTAACACGCCGCAAACCTCACAAAATTGTATATGTCCCTTGCCCAAAACATACATTGTGAAACACGAGAGGCTTATTTACTGAACTTGTGATCGTTAAAAGTTGCCTTATGCAAGGTTTAGTAAATAAACCTCTCGTGTACCTGCGACGGCACTGGATAAATAATCAATAAACCAGGTAAACTCATTCCATCTAGTTCAAATCGTAAATCGGTTTGTAATTTAAACAATAGTTTATCCGGAACACCGTCTGCTGCACGTGTGAAAAATCCAGAAAAAATGAAGAGGCTTGCTAGTCACTGCGTTGACGAAGCAATTACGAAACGGGCGACGCCATTTCAAATATTTCGCGTGGTGACGTCAGACGGTAACATTTGCCACTGGAGCCGTAAACATAAAAGAAACTACGCCAGCTCTCATCCAATCGGAGGGTGAGGATTTTACTGTTATTGGAACATAGGGTGTTCGAACTGATACTTTGCCTATCATGAACAGCAGACGACACTTGCAAAAAATTCCTGTATCACCTAAAGCTTTCATGTTTTGCCTCAAAGATATAGCTTAGGAGCTCCTCAATGGAAGAAGCTCAACAAGGTTGTTCAAATCAGGAGGTCATAAGCTTTATATTTGAGACAGCGAATTAAAATATAATGAAGTTCGAATGGTGATTTTTGTGAATAGCGGGGCAGTTCGTTTTTACATTACTTTAGATGAAGGCTTAAAACTGAACTTAAAATCCACCACGGCTTGCCTTTTAATACAGGAATCAATTAAAAACATTTTTTCAAGTAGCCAGAAATAACTTCCGTGCAGAGTATTCAACGTGTTCTATAAAGAAATCAGAAACTGATAATTTAGGCAGTGCCCACCTTTTTGAGTAACGAAATACATGTATGAACATCTGGGATGCATTAGAAGGGTCATAAAGTGTGATTTCCAGCAATTCTGAAAAATGCACTCACTGACCTCAGTGACCTTCACCCATATATTCAACCTCCATTGAGTTTCGACTCATTTGGTGATGGTCCCAGGTCCATAGGGCATATCATCTTCATATGAGACACCCCCCTCCGCCGCTTACGTTTTTTGAGTGTAAAGAAGTTCGGGAATCCATAAGGGGATCATACAAGCGATCTTAACCCTTTACTTAACGAATCGTCCGCATCCGCCCGCGTAATTTGGAAACTGAGCAGTTGAAAAAATTAAATTTTTCAAAATATTTCAACAAAACCATATCATGTGACCCCTCATTGAAACGGGCTCATCGAGCTCGTTCCAATGAGGGGTCACATGTTATGGTTTTGTTGACGTTTTTGGAATAATTTATAAAAATAGTAACTAAAAGAATAAATTTCATTTTCTCTGCGTTGGGTAAAGGGTTAAATATAAATGTTATGCTGCACAAATGATTCCCTAAACGTTCATCTAACATAACAAATTAGCAACACCGACTTCCAGATATTTGTCCCTGAACAAAGAACCATTTTCATTTTTTTTCATTCAAAACATGGCGTATCATTAGAACGAGCTCGGCGAGTTCGTTCCAATGCCCAGATGTTTTGACAGCAAAAATAAAAAAAAAAAAATAAAAAAAAATAGAATGGTGCTTTTTGTTTATATGTTTGCACAGCTTTTGGAGTTGTGTTAGGTGAAGGACAAAAATAAAGTCTACATATTTGGGTATGTTTATTTTTGCTGATGGGATTCTTTCATGCAGGACAAAAGTTGCATACATCTTTTGGTATCATGTTTTTTTTTTTTGTTGATGCGATTCTGTTGTCTGACGAAGTGTTGGCGAGAAAGCCGAACTAATTCTTTCAATGTCGAGACCTATACGTAAATGGTGAAGACACGTTCGCATATGTTTAATTTTTCTGATGAAATTCTAGTATATGACGCATTATTGGAGAGAACTGTTTGGATCTTCCCAAAAATAATCCACAAAACAACTAGCCACAAGTGCAACGAAGTAATCTCTCGGAATGGATAAAAATTTCCAGAACAGATCTAGAATTTCGCAGAAAAAGGCAGCGACTGGAACCCCAGGCCCTTACACATACGCACATATATAAAATCTAACTCTAATTATTTCGATGGTGGCAAATAAAAAAATCTTCTTTTCTTTGTCCAAAGTGGCCAGGAAAGAAGTAGTGGCCCCAGGATTTCCCCGACGCTGGTGCTTTAATCCCCATAAAGGGAGTTGGAGAGGTCTCTGGGAGAAATTTTTGTTTCAGTTAGGAAAAAGTCGCAATATCCGTGACTCTAGAGGTTTCGAGAGAGTCAAAACGAAGCGTAAAGAAAAAATATTGTGACTTGTTGAAGTAGGGTATCAAAAAACAGGTGTCATGGCGATTTGCCATGACACCTGTTTTTGATACCCTAGTTCCACAAGCCACAAATTGAATAACTACGATATAACACACAACATAGACTAGACGTGTGTAGGAGCAGGTGGTTCAGTAGGTAGAGGTGCAGGCTGCAAGCCGAGAGAACCTCGGTTCGAATCCCACCTGCGGCAACCGCGTTGTGTCCTGTGGCAAGGCACTTCACCCCATTGCCCACGTGGGGGCGCGGTGACGCTATGTGCTGAGGCGTTCTGCGCGTCTATGGTGCACCTGTCTGCAACCAATGCTAACCCTGCTTGTGTGGAGTTAGTATATTGGGGAGCTGACAGTTGCTCGCCGTTGCTCGGTGGTTCTCTCCGGGTACTCCGGCTTCCTCCACCAGTGAAACTGTCGCGGTCATGATTAGCCATTGTGCAGAAATATGTGACCTCAAGCACCAATAAATAAACAAATAGTGATTGTGTAGAAAGTTTCTGGTACGGACTAAAATAGAATTCTAGCTTTGTAATTAACTATGTCTGTGGCACTTTGATTATATGCCCATCGGGTTATTCACATTGTGCACTATCTCCATCCTCATGATGTTTACATAATTTTATCTTTCCAACGAATTTGGTCGATTTCCCAGACGGGTTGGGGGAATTGGGGTGATAACCCACTCTTGGCGCCACCCCTTGAAAGGAAGGATGTGCATCCCACAAAGTGATACACCACTGTATCCAAACCATCGCAGATCTTGCTTGGAAATGAACAGTGAAATGGGTCCATTTTGTGGCTCTAACTGTGTCTGAGAAATAATCGTAGTTCAACCGAAGAAAATCTGTTGTTTGTAGACTTCTGTTACCATTTGAGCGGCTGTCACTCTAATTATCTGGTTTTCATTTTTTTAATCCATGACCTCGTCACCTACTCAACTGAACTTTTCAGAAATGTAGTTTAATGATATTTAGTGCACTGAGGTGATGAGAAGAGAACTGAAAAAACATGGTATCCAGGGACCGATCAGGACCATTTAAAATATGCTCTAGCCTCGGAGCCTATTTTTTTCAATTCATGCGCCAGATTTCAATTTACGGAGTCACACTGCTGTTTGTAACACACACTGCAAGTATGTAATAGCTCTCATCATTTTCATTTAGTACACTATAGCAAACATTAATCTTCACTGTGGTTTCTGATCAAGTCTTGGCTGCCTATTTAGGCAGCCAAGACTTGATCAGAAACCACAGTGAAGATTAATGCTGATAAATGATAATCATATATATAATACATGTAAGAGTGTCTCTCTCGATTATCCATCGACAGAATATCAAAATATGATCTGAGAAGTTACGCGCCAACTGAGAAGCCTATTTCTGAGATTTAAGAGCCAGGTCCTGATGTTTCAGAACCAAATACGCACTGGCGCATGCCCAGATCGGTCCCTGGGTATCATGCCTTCTAAGTTCTTCAACATCTTCCTTTTTCTGCTGCTGAAAATAATAGTGTTGGAAGAAAATCGACATGGAAGTGTATCAATAAAATTCCAAGTACGCGGCTTTTTCAAGAAAATTTATTTTTTGCGTTAAAGTATAATTTTACGTTTTCGATATTAATAAAGGATCCCCACGACCCCCCCCCCCCCCCCCCCGCGACGAAACAGGCCACTTAATCAGATCTGGGTCAAGCATTAGGACTCAACCCAACCCTAATCTACTGGGCGATTTTCGTAAATGTCATTGTGAACTGGTAATACGAAATAATAACTTGTAAGTACGAAATAATAACTTGAAAATACGAAATAATTAACTTGTAAGTACGAACTTGTAATTATGAATAATAATAAATGGTAATTACGAATTGATTAACTTGTAACTAAGAATTAATAAATTGTAATTACGAAATAGTAACTTGCAATTACAAAATCACAGGTTTATTAATTATTAATTACAAGTTAATTTTTTCGTAATTACAGGTTTTCATTTCGAAATTACAAGTTATTCATCTGTAATTAGAGGTTAATTAATCCGTAATTACAACTTATTATTTCGTAATAAAAGGTTACTATTTCGTAATTACAAATTATTAATTCGTAATTAGAAGTTATTATTTCGTAATTACAAATTATTAACTAAAATCTGCTATACACTTGCAAGTTGCCGAAGTTGTTTGAACTTGCGCCCGCTCAAAAAAAAAAAACAAACGATCACCAGTGACATAGATATCTTGAAGAAATGAGAAATGGAATTTTTTAAAACACCAGTTCAGAATTCATTAAATATCACTGGATCTCATCTGAAATGTTCAGGTTTCACACAAGAATACGGCAGTATTCGCCCATACGATCACCGGAATTCTCTTAATTTTTTCCATCTGTATGGTTACAGAAACTTTATCACCAACCGAGTACACCAACCGACATGCAACCGTTTACCCAACGTAACGGCCAAAACCGGCCAGGATTATTCACAAAAATCACCATTCAATTTTCATTATTTTTTCATTCTTTGTCTCCAAAACATAGCTTCTGACCAATCATTGGTACGAGCTCTTTGAGCTCGTTCCAATGAGAGGTCGTAAGTTTTGTTTTTTGAGGCATAAAATGAAAAACAAATAGTTATTCAAGAATTTTGTTTGCAAGTGTCGTCTGCCTTTCCTGTTAGGTAAAGGGTTAAAATAAAATCATAATCAAGGCAGTCGAAAACCCGAGCAGATATTATCAGTCTGCACACATGCGATCGACATAAAATTGCCCAGTTCATTAATTTCCCAGACTGTGTTCATTCTCACTTGGTCGTCAAACATGTGCGAAAATAACCGAAAGCATTCAATCCAGCGCAAAGAGCGATATTTCGTCCTTGGGGCATTTTGGCCAAAAGGAGTTTTTGTCTGATACGTATCGACCGATACATGTCGGGCTTCCAATAATACCCCCCCCCCCCCCCCAAAAAAAAAAAAAACAACAACCCAAAACAAGAGATAGCAGAGCGAACAAGGTGAATGGCGAATGGGATTGACTAAATAGGCTATCCGCCCTTCCCGCTGTTAGTCGAACGTGTACAAATGTGGTGAAAGAAATACAGTCATCGTGACAACTGTAGTCTTGGGTACAGTGGTTGTCCCAGGGCTGAGGGTAGGGGAAAAGACGAGTTTTGTGCTGGAGTGTTGGCTCATATTGAGAAAGGTTTGGCAGCGACATGTTTATTGACAGTGGGGGCATCTCTTCCATACACCACGAGGATATTAATATTCCTTGTGACAATATACTGGGAATGTTCGGGTTGTTGGTTAGTGGAATAGAATGTTTAGGTTGAGGCTTACGGGAGTAATTTGGATCAGAGTTAGTGTCATCACTTTTGGGAATGGGGCTCCGCTAGATTTGTTGCCACGGACGTAGGAACCGGGTGGGGGCAAGGAGAGAGAGAGAGAGAGAGAGAGAGAGAGAGAGAGAGAGAGAGAGAGAGATGTTTAGGCCAACATTATTTTTACCAACCCGTCCTTACAATATTTTTCATTGATTTATTTATTTATTTAACGAGACCATTTCGACAGGCAGCGGCGAGAACCTTTCCGACTCCTCAATGTACTAACTCCACACAAGTTTATTATCGAATCGAATCGGGTCTATTATTCGAAATCGAATCGCATCTCGAATCGAATTCTGGGCGTCTTGAAGATGATCGATAAGAGGAGGGGAGACTGTACACTTGGTTATTCCGACTGTGACGGCTCAAGTCCCGACTGATAAAATATTCCAGCTACATCATCAAGGCAAACCTTCCTAGAAGACATGCCTTGAGGATGAAGTTGGAATATTACCCAGGAACGAGTGTGAGACTTACCATCACTAAGTACTGCACAGGAATACCCGCAAGCAACAGCTCATCGTCAACATTGTTTGGAAACTTTGTTTTCAACAGTGGTAAAGACTAGTGAGACTGGAAGTAGCATGGGAGGTGGCATGGGTCAAATGCTATTTACAGTACGCGGAGAGTGGATTGTAACTAAATCACCCGCGGAGTGGAGTTATCACCCAAAGTGTCACTTTCAAATTCTGTACATATGGACATAAAACACAAGCAATGTTTCAGCCAATGGACCTCCGGGTTTGAATTAGAAATTTTAGAAAAGACAGAAAAATTGGAAATGGTGGAAACTGTGGAAATATTAGAAATGATGGAAACTGGTCTAAACACCTTCTCTTCTTTGACCTCAACGTGTCCAGAATCAGTCAGGTTCCATATACAATTCTGAATTGGCCAATCAGGGGTTTAGATTTAATTTGAAGTCCCTGCTTGTCAACGCTGATCCTCTCACACCCATAACCCTTTACCAAACCTGAAAAGCAGACGACACTTGCAAAAATAATTCTTGAATAACTAATTTTTTTCATATTTTGTCTCAAAAACATAGGTTATGACCCCTCGTTGGAACGAGCTCGACGAGCTCGTTCCAACGAGGGGTCATAACCTAGGTTTTTGAGTTGTCACGATGACTGTATTTCTTTCACCACATTTGTACACGTTCGACTAACAGCGGGAAGGGCGGATAGCCTATTTAGTCAATCCCATTCGCCATTCACCTTGTTCGCTCTGCTATCTCTTGTTTTGGGTTTTTTTTTTTTTTGGGGGGGGGGGGGGGGGTTATTATTGGAAGCCCGACATGTAACCCTTTACCAAACCTGAAAAGCAGACGACACTTGCAAAAATAATTCTTGAATAACTAATTTTTTTCATATTTTGTCTCAAAAACATAGGTTATGACCCCTCGTTGGAACGAGCTCGACGAGCTCGTTCCAACGAGGGGTCATAACCTAGGTTTTTGAGACAAAAAATTAAAAAAATAATAAAAATTAATTGGCGATTTTTGAGAATAGCGCTGGCCGGTTTTGGCCGTTACGTTGGGTAAAGGGTTAAAATGGGGACTTATGCAAGCGTTATTATCTCTTCACCATGAAATCGAATTTGTACATTCAACCGCGGCATCTTCAAGAGAAGAATATCTGCAAGATTTCCATTGTTACCGCGAGTTCCATCACTTCCACTGTTTTCCTTGTCTCCTTTGTTTCCGCCGTTTTCAATGTTTCTTTCGGTTTCGACTATTTTCAGAGTTTCAACCGTTTCCAGTGTTTCATCCGACTCCAGTGTTTCACTGTTTCCCACACTTTCAGTTTTACAGTTTCTGCCAAGGGGGGGGGGGGGGGGGGGGGGCGTGGAGGGGAGGGGGCACTAAAAATTTGCAAGACGTGACGTCCTATTTTTTATTCGGCTCCTTTTTACACCCACCCACCCACTACGTGCATATTTTCTACTACCGTTCTCAGACACCCACCCCCCTCTCCCATTAAAAACCAAAATAAGCTTATAAATTTAGTAGGCACAGCTGTCTTTAGGGGGTTTTCATAATATTCTTAACCCTTTACCCAACGTAACGGCCAAAACCGGCCAGCGCTATTCTCAAAAATCGCCAATTAATTTTTATTATTTTTTCATTTTTTGTCTCAAAAACATAGGTTATGACCCCTCATTGGAACGAGCTCGTCGGGCTCGTTCCAATGAGAGGTCATTACCTATGTTTTTGAGACAAAAAATTAAAAAAAATTAGTTATTCAATCATTTTTTGACAAATGTCGTCTGCTTTTCATGTTAGGTAAAGGGTTAAACTGGTACCGCCAATTTAAACCTCTGTGGGCTGCTGTGGGCCCCAAGCTACAAATGACAAGCTGTTCATTATCAGGCTTGGCCAGAGCAGGTGTACATATACGGGAACAAATTTTCATTTGAATTGTTCCCAAAATATTGTCTGCACATTTTCTACATTTCGAACAAGACACCCACCCCCAACTAACGTGTGACATTTTCCCAGTTTAAGCCCAATTTTCTCACATATAAAGCCTCCTGATTTTATATTTATGTTAAGAGTGTGATGTACAACATCATCTTTAAGGTTTCAAACACAAATGATGGTATATATTAGCTGATATATAGACAATATACATATAGTGTTTTTTTATATCTGGTTTATACAACGAGTTGAAATATAGTTAATATTTTCGAGGCTCTGCCGAGAAAATATTAACTATATTTCAACGAGATGTATAAACCAGATATAAAAAACACTATATGTATATTGTTTTTATCTGATAACAAACAGCAGTTTCAATAGTTGAGGCTTATATTCACTTTTATGCTCATTCCCACGGGCCTCCGTAGAAAATGAGGCAAAGCAAACGCGATCTTTTGGTTGTTGCTGTACAGGCAAAACCACTGGTTGCAGTTGATCTATTATTCATGTCTTTTTTAGCTCTTCCTGGCGACGATGATAAAGTGTATTCAATCGAGAAGTTTCCAATTTCCATTATTTATGGTCCACTTTTGTTTTTGTTTACAATTCGTACGAAACGTTTTTTTTCACGTAGCAGACGAACGTGTAATTGGAGCAGTACTTTGATCGTGGACGTAGACATAGCTATAAATAGCGCATTACACATTACTGACAGTCTAGTAATTTCTACATAAGGTTTTGAACGAAGTAGGTTGTAATTATTTCTTTATTTCAGCAAAATAAACTGAAAATTTACATGTTTATACTTATAGAATATATGTCATATATATTTCGATTAAATTTCACTTGCTCCTTCAACGAAGAATTCAAACCTGCATTACGAAGTTTATGAATGAATGAAAATGGAATCGAACGAGGTCAAAGGTCGTTCGCATAAATTATAATTATATACAAAACCTGTTGTATATACTTCAAGTATATACAACGGGTGTTATACTCTATGGTTATCAGATAAATTGATATATTTTTAAAAAATTCAAAAAATTGCACAAGGTGGAAATGCACATTTTTTGCGCACTCAAGAGCCCCACCCACCCCCACGTCACGTCTTTCAAATTTTTGGTGGCCTCCCCTTGTTTCTGCAGCGTTTACATTGTTTCCAGTGTTTACATCGCTTCCAGTGGTTCTATTCTTTGCATTGTTTCAAGGGTTACAAGCAATTTGTAATACAGATTTTTCTTGCTTGGTGATAATACTTTAAAAAAATAAGTATTGCATTGTTTTCACTATTGCCAGTGCCCCGAAGCTACAATACTGGACTGGTCACTTTCCACGGGTGGGAAATATTTTCAAGGACGCAGTAATATTAGATTCCAAACACTAATTATAGGAATAATCTTAGGAATTTAATTAATGAAGCACCGCGTACAACCCGCCGCTTGATTCATTAAAATTTTGCTGATGATGATTTTTTATTACCTGTTAAACGCATGCGTGAACATCACTGTCCACGCATGAACTTATGACCAGTCCACGACGGCTGGACTGTATATTGCTGCCATATATGAGTATCTTATATTCCCTTCTACAGTTTAAAACGTTATCTTTTGAGAGGAATTCATGATTTTTGGAATTTTCTGTTTTCCCAGATTAGGGAACCCACCACCACAGGAATGCATGTCTTGCCAGCCCTGTCCAGGACACCTACTCCTCCCAGGTGAGTTTTTGCTAATGCCAATCGGGGACCAACCTATTTTAGGGCAATTTTCGAAGAAAAAGTGCATACCTGGCAGTATAAGGATGTTTTATGGTGCATTTTCTTACTCCGAGTGCCACATATTTCCAAAGTGTAATCGAATCGGGCCAAAACATTTCCATTCCAAACTCTTCATACTCTAATGCTTCATTTGATTCATTTAACCCTTTACCTAACGAATCGGCCGCATCCGCCAGCGTAATATGCAAAGTCAGCAGTTGACAAAAAGATTATTTTTTTTTTTCAAATTTCAACAAAACCATATCATGTGACCGCTCGTTGGAACGAGCTCGTCGAGATCGTTCAAACGAGGGGTCACATGATATGGTTTTGTTGAAAGTTTTTGAAAAATATTATATTTAAAATAATAAATTTTGATATCGTCTGCGTTGGGTAAAGGGTTAAGGGCTGTTTTGAATATGAAATAACCCTTTGATGAGTAAATACAGTCTTATAAACAAACAAAACCAAATAATACAATGGAAAATATGAGAAAGAATTTTTCTTGCTTTGTAATCTTTTCGCCCACACATTTCGGATCCACCCCCAATTATGCCTTATGAAAGATACCTGTGATATAGTGCTTACATGTATATGTCTCAGGTTATGATTCTGGTGCTTATAATTAACTTTGATAGATAAAAATCTATTTTATGGTGTTCATGGGGAAAATGTACATGGTTGTCGCAAAAAACTTGCTTCGCCGCAAACAAACTGCCCACCAACCCAGAAGGACCTAGTACCCTGGCATTTTTTGCGCCCCCTGAACTGAAAAGAAGAATGTTCTAAACATATTTCCTTGCAGTCACTCAAGAGATAATTCTGGTCCCTCCCCAAAAACTAGTGTTTTATTCGATATGATTTTCTTTTCCGGCTAATATGACACCGATCTTGGCTGATATGAACCGCACTAGATTTATACCCCCTGATGCATTACAAGGGTGCAATCAGTATGTTCACATGGAAATCGTTCACCGTTATTTGTCGAACGCAATCAGGGAAATTGACGTTACCACGCACAATGGAGTAGTTTGAAGCTGATTGGGTTTGTGAATAGAAGAAAGAAGGGGGCCCGTGAAGGTTATACTGAAAATCCAACGCAAATTATGATTCAGAGACGAAAGCTGGGATTTGTGAAATTGGGAGAAATCGATTTCCTCAACCCGTAAAGCGTCCCTACACAATATGACGCTGGTTGTTGAAAGATTGTCGTAAATAAATAAATAAATAAATAAATAAATAAATAAATAAATAAATAAATAAATAAATAAATAAATAATATTTTGAAAATGTCCTTGAATACTAATATAAAGTGTAAAAAATTTGGAATATTAAAGATTCATTCTAAAGCATATCTGTCATGTGGACATACTGATGTTCTTGTTTCCTCCCATGGAGTGGAGTTGGTAGTCAAACAAAAACTCTCAAATTCTGTGCAATGTCACGGGCAACGGGCAGTGCAATCAATGTGTTTCAGCCAAGAGACTCCTGGGTTGAACATGAAGGTAGTTTGGTCGTTTGGCCAAAATGTTGTGTTTCTCAAGCAATTTCAAATTTGCTTTATTGTTTGAGTCAAATTCCAATGTGCTTTAACCCTTTACCCAACGTAACGGCCAGCGCTATTCACAAAAATCGCCAGTTAATTTTCATTATTTTTTCATTTTTTTTGTCTCAAAAACATAGGTTATGACCCCTCTTTGGAACGAGCTCATCGAGCTCGTTCCAATGAGGGGTCATAACCTATGTTTTTGAGACAAAAAATGAAAAAAATTAGTTATTCAAGAATTTTGTTTGCAAGTGTCGTCTGCTTTTCATGTTAGGTAAAGGGTTAATTATAAAACACCCTCTATGAAACGTACCGAACGGATGAAGAAACATTTCCTTTGAAATTCTGTTCTGCGGGTTATTTTTCCGTTGATACATGGCTGACAAGTTACGTCTTTTGAAGACATTTACCAGGAAGTTAGCTCCCCTTAATTTCCTTAAGCTATCAGTAAATTTAACACTAAGGGATGGGAATTTCATAATTAGATTGAAATTTCGAAGTGTTAGCGAATTCATCATATGTACTCATCATTTCACAAACTTCGGGCATTTTCCTATTGAGTGGTATAAAAATACAGAAGCTTAATTTTTCCGAATTTTTCCCCAATCAGTTTCAATGTTTGAAAATTATTCTCTGTTGGAAACCACTTTTAAAAATAAAAAAAACGGCGTTTTTACCATCTTGTGATGTTCTGTATCTTTTTCAGGTAATTATATCAACAGTGTTCGCATCATGAATTATAATACAGACACTGTCTTTCCACTAATGTAAAAATCTGGGAGGTCAGATTTGCAATTTTTTCCCCCGAAGAATAAAAACTCTTGCAAATTACTGTGAAAGCACATTCGCTTGACAGAGATCCAAAGTGGACGCTTAGTGCAGGGAGGTGACACTGATAGATATTCTTACAGACGAATTATCTGTTATCTAGTTGCTTCTAATTAGCTTGCCATAAAAGCCAGGTTTCCTTTTGCTACTTTTAATAAACGAAGACAACAGACAGCTACGTAAGCTGTCTGCTGTTTTGTTTATTAAAAGTAACAAAAGGTAACTTGGCTTTATTTTTTACTGACGTCATAGATGTCTTCCCAACAATTACTTGCTTCTAAATTGGACCTTCCTCGCGCATCTAATAATTTCAAACGCGATGACTTTATCCAAAGTCGATTTTCATGAGTCAGGGATTATTATGATCCCTGATGAGTCTGGAGGTGGGATGGGGAAATCTCACCCGAGGGGCAAGATATTTGAACCAGACCCGAGGCTTGCCGAGGGTTTAGTTCAAATATTTTGCCCCGAAGGTGAGATTTCCCCATTCCCACCTTCAGACTCATCGAGGATGATTTTTCAACCCCCCCCCCCCCCCACACACACACACGAGGATTACGTCGTTATAGATAACTGGCGGTCACGTGCTGACATATCCAATTTATCAAGTCGTAGTCCTTTCGAGAAACGAACAATTTCATCGGAAAGATCGTACAAAAGTTAGGTATATACCAATAATTTTCATTATTTTTTTCATTTTTTTTGACTCGAAAACATAGGTTATGACCCCTCTTTGGAACGAGCTCGACGAACTCGTTCCAAAGAGGGGTCATAACCTATGTTTTTGAAACGAAAAATAAAAAAAAAATAGTTATTCAAGAATTTTGTTTGCAAGTGTCGTCTGCTTTTCATGTCAGGAAAAGTGTTAAAGAGTCACTCGACCGTCTACTCTGATTTAATTTAATATTCTTCTATATTGTAGGTTCGGTTGGCCAGATAAAGGAAATCGCCATTCACGGCTAATAAAGCACAGAGCGAGCAATCCGAAGATATCTGCTGCTGATATGTAATGCGAATATTTGAAAAACCTGTGTTTATTGACTGATAACAGAACAAATCTTTTAGTCGAGATCATCGCGTAAACGAAACGAAACTATAACCAGCTGACAGAATGTACGGTTGGACTGGAGATAGACGTTAGCCCACTGCGCATCATTTTTGTCTGTGGAATTCCAGGCATTCCCATTTCACGGTTCAGTCTACGAGAATCAGGAAGTGAACTTCGAGCGTACGCTAATATCACCTGGCTATGATTTAGAGTAGAAAATAAGGAGAACGCAGAGAAAACCGCTATCGATATTTCAGTTCATACTGTGGAGAGATTCTCATTCACTTAACTTCAGTGCTCGTGTTTACTGTAATTTCGTTTCAATATGCAACAGAATTTTCTTTGAGCCAGGAGTTGGCTGTTACTCTGATGGTGAGTTTTGCATTTACGTAAAGGATTTATGGTCATGAGAAAAATAATAATGAAAACTCGATAAGCAAAGAAAGGTAGGAAAAGACTGCAATATTTTAGGCGTTTACCAACGTTTCCAAATAATATCAGCTTCACTGAAAAAAAACCGGACAGGTTTTCTCTCGAGATCCTACATGAATTAATCAAGGATAAAAGTTTAGAAGTTCTGCATACTGGATTGTATTTTGAAAAAAATGACATTTCACTGGTACATCTCCGAATTTGTGCAATCAAAATTCATGGCGACTTTGTAGAACAAATGACAGAGTCGTTCAGATTTTGCTCGTTGTATTCAAATATACTTTTTAATTGTTGAAATCTAACAATGTGAATTTTTAAAACAAAGTCCGCGGATTATTTTTCTGATGCAGGTAGGAATTTCAAGAAACACGTGACTACTAAGTGACAATACAGTGTTAAGTTTACTGCAAAATTATTCACGAGAATGTGCCTGGGAATCTACGAAACAAAGCTTTATAGATTTTTACAAAACTAACTACATTTTGAATAACTGATATACTAACCTTTTTTATCAACTTAATTAATTCGTAATGAAGCGATAAGTAAGGATGTATAATAACTTATAGATTTCCGCTGCAGTTTACAGTTGCTGACATCGGCAACTTTACCGATGGTGTACAAACAATAATTGTATGGGACAAGTAAGTGTTGTGTGCCGTCAGTACATTCATACACCTATAATTCTGTTAACACAGAAAGAAGAATGTGTTTTGAACTATGTATACGGTAGTTTATTCTATTAATATGCCGACGGTGCCAAACAATATTACTAAAAGTATTGTCGGTACTCAACGAGAAAACACAGTCGCTCGCCACGAGGGATTTTTAACATTATGGGGAGAAGCCATTCCATTAGTTTCAATAACTGTCATAACATTGTTTGCTAACAGTACAATATTCCTCATGTTCATGCGCACAAGATCTCTATGGAAATGTAGAAATATTTACATCGCCAGCCTGGCAGTAGCGGATCTCTTATTTGGTTGCACATTGCCGCTTGCTGTTTATGAAACATTAGGCGGTAAGTGGACACTTTCCAGATCAAGTTGTTTAACATATCTTACCATGCGACATTCGTTACTTTATGTTTCCTTACTTAGCATTATATTAATTTCTGTTGATAGATGGTGGTCTATAAAATACCCATTTTCCTATAGGGTGCGACAAAGTAGGCGCCTCGCCTCTGCTACTGTTGTTGTTTCTTGGATTTTAAGTTTCTTTATTCATATTCCATCTATAATTGGGTGGGATGTGTTCTCTATGAATCAGACCAAGCTAAATGAGAAATTTTGCAGACTTCCATATAGATTCCATTCAGTATTTGTTATAACCTGTACGATTGTGACGTATTTCCTGCCACTGTTGCTATTATGGACTTTGAATATTGGAATCTACTGTACGATTAGTCGCAGAAAATGTGTTAAAATCCGACGCTCAATGAGTGCAACAGATACCTACTTCATAAATTATAGAAAATCATCTTCGGACTCTGAGAACAATGGAGACGAAACGGCAACGTTATTTCCGCAAGCATCCCAACAAGTTCAAATGTCAGGAGGAATAACAGACGGAAGGAGAGGATCGTTGATACACGCCTCAACTTGGCATTATAATCGCAGAAATAACTACATACAGGGCTTCCCTTCGCGTCACTTGAGAAATTCAAACTTCATGAACGGTCACGCTTACGCTAGAAGGGCATCACTCGATTCATCTTTAACAACAATGCCGCCGTATCGCAGTGCAAATAGAAAAATGTCGGCTACTACCGTGTGCGGCCCGACCAATAAAGCTCCATTCTCACGGAAACAGAGTGACGATTTAGTAAGAGAATTCCTTGGGAAACAGGACAAGAAGGCGGCATGCTCTCTCGGGCTCTTGGTAATTGTTTTCACAATATGTTTGACACCAGGAACTATTCTTTCAGTTCTTGAGGCTACATTTGACAAAGCTATCATTCCACAATGGCTTGTAATTTTCTTACAATGGTTACTGGCTTCCAATTCTGCCATCAACCCGTTTTTGTATGGCATAGGTAACGCCGAATTCAGAAAAGTGTTGAAATCGTGGTTCTATTGTCAGCGCCAAAGCCCATGTAAATTACAAGATGCGTTATTGTACTGCAATAACGTTTTAGGCGGTGACTTTAACGTTCCACCAGATTTCTCGTGTTCCAACGATAACGTTTTACGGGAACAGAATTCCGATGAGAACAATGAGAGCGTGTCACAATAGTATTTGAATATGCTATTTTATAATAAAATTATTTCTGAAATCCAATGAAGTAATATTTGAATTATATTACCAAGGGGAGAGATCAGCATTAACCATTTAACCAACGTAACGGCCAACACCGGCCAGCGTCACTCGCAAAAATCATTATTCAATTTTAATTATATTTTAAATTCTTGGCCTAAAAAAACATCGCTTATGACCTCTTATTGGAACGGGGTCGTTGAGCTCGTTCCAACGAGGGGTAATAAGCTATTTTTGACGCAAAAAAATGAAAAAAATAGTTATTCAACAATTTTGTATGTTTTTCATGTTAGGTAAGGGGTTACGCAGCATTAGTTTTGACGTATGTTCTGCATTTCATATTACTGTAAAAAGTTTGGCCACAAGACTCGAGTACGACTGTTCCCGGAGAAAGAAGCACTCATGAAATGTGACAATTTAGGTAGTCCCGGTGTAAAAGGAATGGAAGTCCGTAGGAACGTTAGTCTATCTGGACTATTATTCCGCGGAATTATAGTCCTAGGTCTAACATTTCTAGGAATAGTAGTCCACCGGACTACTATTCCTAGAAATGTTAGACCTAGGACTATAATTCCGCGGAATAATAGTCCAGAGGGACTAATTTTCCTACGGACTTCCATTCCTGTTACACCGGTAATCATACAGGTGCGTGCTTCCCGATCTCTTAAACCTCACCCCTCTTTCTCTACCGTATGATATGTCTGTATCATTAAACTTCAATAGACATCAACAAACAATTGTATGATAGTTATACCAACCTTTTTACAGATATTTGAGCTCACTCCATCTTACTTCACCCTCGCCAATGAAGTGACCCGTTCGGATATTCAGTAAATACAGTTAAAACTAGAAGTCCTGTCACGAGACGTGCGCTTATCTAGGCTTCATTACGCGTAGGAATTGCGCAAACACAGGCAATGTTTCTGCCAATGGACCTCCGGGTTACCCGGAGGTCCATTGGCTGAAACAGTGCTTGTGCACAGGCCATATGTACAGAATTTGATTGCCTTACTATGGTCACAACGCGTAGATTAACGCGCAGATCGACGTGCTATTTGTGCGCGCGCATTTCATGACAGCACTTCTAGTTTTAACTGTAGATGATATCTTTTTCGACGTATACGGAGATATAACCTCAATAAAATCACGGGGGTTATTTCCCAGCATACGTAAATACCACGACCGACCCAGAGGCGGTGGAAGCTAAAAAAAAGTATATATGTGTGTGTGAGCGTGGGGGGGGGGGGGGTGGGGGAGGGGGCACCAAAACGTGTGTGTGTGTGTGTGGGGTTGGGGGTACACCTTCTGGGTACCGCTAAGGTGTAGGGTGGAAAATAATTTTCTGTGGGGGGGGGGGGGGCGGAGGGGGGCAATGGTGGTGGGGTTGTTTATTCATGCAAAATATATAAATTTTTATACGCTACCCCTCACCCTTGTTCCCACCCTATTTAAGACACTATCCTCAGCGACCTCGACCTAACCTCAACCTTATTGCCATTATTTTGCGATATTGGATATTCATTGGTCAATATTGAATTGTGTGGCATCAGCTGTCTTCGGGTATTACCACAGATTAGGGTAGTAGTAATGGATTTCATTTTTACGTTTTTAAATAAGAGTAACATTCGTCTTTATATATCTCACCTTTTGGCACACACCACACCCTTTATGGCATCCACCCAACTCGCATACTTTAGACTGAATTGAATTGAGCTAGTTTCTTGCCTTTGAAAACAAATTTAAATTTTTCAAAATCACAAGGAAAAAAGTGAGTGAGAACAGAAATACAATGAATCGAATGAGAATTGATAAGAAAGAGATGTGTAGTGGCCATAGGGGTTGTGTACGTTGTGTCGGAAAACGCCGTTCGGGTACTTATAATTTGTGAGAAAAGTGTGTGTGTATGTGTGGGTGGGCTGGTGGGTGGGGTGGGTGTGCCCCCTGTGCCCCCGGCTGTGCCGTCCCTGATTACCGTTAATCCTTAAAGATTCTGTACAAGACGGAAAGCTGATCTGAGTTTGTCGCAGTTTTAAACAAGAATTGGGAGTAAAAGTGTTAACTCGCTTTTCAATCGTCTAGCAGTTAACCCCTTTTACTGGTAACCACGCCAACTTAAACCATATATGGAGGACTCTATGTACGCCTTTATGTGAGGAAGTTTAATAAAATTTATGACATACTTGACACTTTATCATCTGATTAATTGTTGGAAAGGGCTCTTTGAGCCCTTTCCAACAATTAATCAGATTCTAGGTTTGATCCGCGCATACCAGAACGTACAGATAATCATCATAAAATAGGTGACAATAGTCGTTTTCGACAGTGTAAGTGTTAAAGCGTTAATTCTCTTTTCAGTCGTTTAATGTAAGCAGTGAATAACTCGCGGACAGATGAATACGACATTCACCAGGTCTGGAATTGAAGGGCTTACATATTGTAACCAGTTAGCAGGTTACGCTACAGAAGAAAGTGAGTGGTAACCGAAAGGAAAAAAAGGGGATGTGGTCTCTGTTTTAACTTCGCCACTCATACTGTTTTACGTCCTAATGGGATTTCTATCTGAAGAAATAACAACCAACGTGCGATCTCGCCGATTCGAGATCGCACGTTAGTTGTTGCTATTTATGGAAACAACATGCCATCCTATTCATATGTTGATGCAATACTCAACCCTGGGGTCGAGATAGTTTCGAAAGATTGTCGTGTCGTTCAGGTAAAAATGCGAGATTATTAATTTGACAAAGTTAGGTTGCATCACTTTTCTGTAACCTGCAGTCAATTTGCATATTTTACAACTCACGTGACCTAAACGGCCGTTTGCGACTTATTTCCAGGCCTGATTCGTCAATGATTTCCACAACAGAAGATCCAACCTCTCAAGCCACAGGCCTAATTCTTTGAGGAATTTAACACTGTTATGCCCTTGGACCAGTCTTGCCTGTAAATAGTTCGTCCTCGGTGTTTAGATTCAATCGCCTGGAATACTTCATATGGACGGAAAAACGAACCTACGGTTAGCTTTTCCGACCAACTGATGTATTCCATCTGATTGAATCGAAAAATATGATAAACATTCGTTTTCTTTGAATCAATGCAAGCAACTTTTTTTAATCGAGGATTGACTTGAATGAATCTTTAACTCCTTGCACGCTGCTGGCAGATATTCCTACCCAGGGCACAACATCTCTTGCAACTGAAAATAAGTATGATCTGAGCATATTTAGCTGAATTTCTCTCTTGTAAATTTAATGGACTTTTTGACAAATGATTTCTTCAGTTAAATTTAGTTGAATTTTTCATCAAATCTAATCACAGCTGCTTAACAGCAGCCATGACTAGATCTGATGGAAAATATTTTGAAAATACACAGCAGGTAAAGAGTCAATATTTCCACCAATACCATCAGGTATGTTTATGTGGTGAATAATTATGAAGGAAGGCCCGTCACAGCTGTAATTTTATGATTACGCCGCGTTGGTCCACTAATCCTGTTAATATTTTTATGTTTGTAAGGTGAATTAAATACTTATTGATTGGAATATCTGTAGCTAGAGCACGAAAGAATATCTGCTTATCTTTGTGATTAAAATGACATCACATTACATCAACGATAGCATGTGCGTAAACTCTCGAAGTGGGGAAAAGAAACAGCCCATAACAGCGTCGAATTCCTAACTGATTTAAACTGGTGGTCTGAGAGCTTGTGGAAGTCCTTCAAACAAACCTGAAATCATAATACAGTGTCTCAGAAGGCAGGTTATAGGTGACTATGCTTCTGAGAACACATTGTGGATTTTGGCTGCCCTGACATCTACCGATACGTATATGTAATCTGTTTGATAAGTTTGTCTGTTGTATAATCGCCGCGAGAACCATTTACATGACACGAACTGACTCCACTTTCAAAGCAAAATGTTAACATCTTCTGTTTCTCGTTTTTGAAAGTCAGTCACGATACCGGGAATATTCCGGTTCTCGTTCGTGAATATCAGTTCCGATACCCTCGATATTCATAGGACAGAACCGGGAATCAAAGGTTGCGTTCCGCAACCTTTGATTCCCGATTCAAGTCTATGAATTTTCCGGGCATTAGCATTGATTTTCAATTTTCAGAACTGGTAACCGGGAAATTCCCGTTCATGGATTAAACCATAGCTCCAACGGCGATGATGGTCTCGGAAGAAATTGATATTTGCCGTGGACTCATAAGCTATAATACGCCACCATTAACACCATGTTCTATGAATTTCCTGGGTATCGTGACTGACTCTCAGAACTCGGTGCCGCAGAGATGTATAAAAATACAGAACCTGGCTTTTTACAAACTTTCCTAAGACAGTTTGAACGTTTGACTGTTATTCTCTGTTGAACCTCGTTTAAAAATAAGAATACGGCAATTTCACCATCTTTTAACGTTCATTATATCCAGGGTGTGCACATCGTCGTAACATATAATATCCAAAAAAGTTAAGCCCCCCCCCCTCTCCCAGCCACCTCCCTATAATACCAGTGGGTATACAGTAAATAGGTAAAATCTCCCGAGAAAACCTACTATTTGCAGTAGGGGGAATATGCCTTATTAGTGAAGCAAGGGTTTCTTTAGCTTTCCTTTTTATTGAATGAATATTAGGCACCGCCGACGTCATCACAATGTTAAAAAACGTCACGTTGTTCAGTACCTGGTGGAACAACCAGAATATCTTACACATCTTAACCCTTTACCTAACATGAAAAGCAGACGACACCTGCAAACAAAATTCTTGAACAACAAATTGTTTTCGTTTTTTATCAAAAATATAGGTTATGACCCCTCGTTGGAAGGAGCTCGCCGAGCTCGTTCCAATGAGGGATCATAACCTATGTTTTTGAGACACAAAATGAAAAAAATAATGGAAATTAATTGGAGATTTTTGAGAATAGCGCTGGCCGGTTTTGGTCGTTACGTTGGGTAAAGGGTTAATCGGCGTGGCATGCTGTCCATGACCTTCCGAATTTCTCTCACTGTGATGATGTCTCATTTCTCTATAAGCACAGATAGCACACGGCAGTGAAGTGGTCAACAGCCAGCAAATATTCACCTGTTTTAAGGATGTATGCCTGATCCGACAGAGGAATGCAGAACGTCACAATATGAGCTATTACTAAATCCACCCACAGGTATTATCGGGGGTGGGGGGGGGGGGGGGGGGTGGTCTTAACTTGTTTTGGACAGTATATAATACAGGCACTGTCCTTTACATTAAAATAAAAAGTCCAGTAGGTGAGAACTGCAAATTTTGTTTTCCTGGAAAGAATAAAGGCCTGCAAATTACTGTAAAACAGATTCGCTAAAGAAAGAACCCAAGTGGAGGCATAGTTTTGGGGAGTTTTATACTGATAGATATTCATTATGACTGATGATCTGTTAACAAGTTGCTTCTAATCAGCTTGCCAAAAAAGTTAAGTTTCCTTTTGTTACTTTTAGAACCCAAAACAACAGACAGTTCGTTTATTAAAAGTAACAAAAGGAAACCTATCTTTATTTTCTACTGATATTATAGGACCCGTGTGTTCTCAACGATTACTTGCTTCTTAATTGGACCTTCCTCGCGCGTCTGAACATTTCAAGAGAGATAACTTTATCGGGATCTGGCGTCTTCTCGCTCATCCGGCAGCTATTGTTCAAGGAAGAAGTGTGATAATCCTAAAGTCTGTTTCTGATTGATGAGACGTTTTGCAGTTCTATCTGTCGCATAGACTCTTAATTGTTCAAGTGATTACTTTTAATTAATCTGTGTGTATATATATATATAAGAAATATGTTACATAAAATGAAATACATGTTACAGAGCCCAAATATTATCTGTTACATTTAAATTTATTAAAAATCTTGTTGAATGTGACACAGAGTCCAAATTGTCTAATAGTCCTATATTACCTTCCCCGAATAGTCTTTTAACCCTTTACCCAACGCAGACGATATCAAAATTTATTATTTTAAATATCATTTTTTTAAATTTTTCAAAAAATTTCAACAAAACCATATCATGTGACCCCTCGTTGGAACGAGCTCGACGAGCTCGTTCCAACGAGGGGTCACATGATATGGTTTTGTTGAAATTTTTTGAAAAATAATATAACTGCTGAATTTGCATATTACGCGGGCGGATGCGGTCGATTCGTTAGGTAAAGGGTTAAAATGTTCAATGGAATAGTCTATTTTCTATTTTTCCTCCTTCGGAAATCAGAGTTTAAAGTTGAAGCGTCGGTGTAGTGAACGTCGACACTAAAATAACATTAACCAGCAACTGCATTGGCGGATGAGAACGGATTGTTAATTAGTCTGAAACAGGCTATAGCTATTTGTCGCTCTTTCAGCCTTTTACTGCCACGTCCACTTTAGCCATATATGGATGACCTCTTTGTACGCCTGTATGCGAGGAAGTTTAATAAGATTTTAGGATAAAGTTGAAACTCAATCATCTGATTAATTGTTGGAAAGGGCCTCTCTGAGCCCTTTCTAACAAGTAATCAGATGGTAGGTTTGATCTGCGCATACCAGAATGTACAGATAATCATCCTAGAATAGGTGACAATAGTCGCTTTCGGCAGCGTTAAGTGCTAATAAATTACTCTTGTCGGATGAGCGAGAATAACCCCTAGCCGATAACCGATAAAAGTTAGGGATGTGTTAGTGTATCACGTTCAGAACGCGATCTGATCGAGAAAATGACTGCGTTTGTGATCACAGTACTACAGCCCCCACGACCTGGTCATTTACCACGGGTGGGCAATAATTCCACGGTCGCAATAATAATGGATTCCAAACACCAATTATAGGAACAATCATCAAGGGGGGGGGGGGGGGGGGGGTCTCACTTACCCGGTTGCTATTGTTTCGGTAAAATGTGTATAAATTAGGTGGATCAAAGAGAGGCGGATTATAGTCAGTATCTAGTAAGTTTGTTCGCTTAACTCAATTCGTGTTCATTACTAACAACCAACCGGATGGGTGGGACAGACCAGATTAACCCATCTATGCAGTATATTAATTAAAGATTACTTTATAAATACACTAAAATCCAGTACTGACACAAAGTCCGAGTAGTTTAGTAGTCCAATTTCTCCAGCTAGAAATATTCTTTTGAAATGTTCAATTGAATTGTGTATTTTTCTGTATTTTCTTTTCCTGGGTGTAAACTTTTCCCCAGCACTCAATTGCAATATTGTGGATTCCAGGAATGATAGGAAGTCTGTCATCTTCAGTAAATTAGGGTGAAAGCCAGCTTTAACCCTTTACCCAACGTAACGGCCAAAACCGGCCAGCGCTATTCTCAAAAATCGCCAATTAATTTTCAAAATATTTTCATTTTTTGTCTCAAAAACATAGGTTATGACCCCTCGTTGGAACGAGCTCGTCGAGCTCGTTCCAACGAGGGGTCATAACCTATGTTTTTGAGACAAAAAATGAAAAAAATTAGTTATTCAAGAATTTTTTTTGCAAGTGTCGTCTGCTTTTCAAGTTAGGTACAGGGTTAAACAAACTCCACGTTCTCTGCCGCTCATCGATGTGCTTTGTAGTACGCGGTCCGACCATATCAAAATGGTTCCACATGAATCGTCCGTGGTCACTTTCCACCCAATAACTCGTAACATAGTCAGGAAACCGTTCACCACTGGAACTGACTGGAACCTTCTCAAGAGTTAAGAACCAAGCATCACTCACTTGGTGAATGGACACTAAAGGAAGAGCAATAGCCCTCAGTATCGCACATTGAACTTCTAGATTATCCTCGTACAATGTTGGAAGGAAGGTGACTAGGAATTGTGCATAACTACAAGAATTCTGCTCTATGTGCTTGCTTAGAGACGTGGGCATATTTCTGGTAGTACTTAAACCGCAGTTTGTTTGTTGTTTAAGAAAAAAGAAAAAGAAACTCAAACAGTCGCTGGTTTGGGAGCAGCTTCAGCATGTTATCCATAACGGTTACAAAAAGGAAAAAAAACACGAATATGTGTTTTTAAAAGCTGGGAGTCATCCATCAGCCTATAAGGGAGAGTGGGTGCAGAGCCTTGGCCATCTGGTCTGCCTCCAGGGAAAACAGATGACGGAGTGATGTGAGAGAACCACCCTCCCACCCAAAAAAACCCCAACAAAACAACAACAACAACAACAACAACAACAACAACAACAACAACAAACAATCACACACACACACACACACACACACACACACACACACACACACCACACACACACACACACACACACACACACACACACACACACACACACACACACACACACACACACACACACACACACACACACACACACACACACACACACACACACACACATCCACTCACAGACACACACCCGAAAGCCCTTAAAAGGGCTATTATATCTTTATTCAAATCTTTATTTATTTAAAATGTACACTCGTCCCAGCCAGGCAAGCTTGTTTGCATTTTGCATTTTCTAATTATACCCATGACCTCTTCTACGCTTATTGGTTCAGTTAATTCATGGCCGTCCCCATCTTCAAGGCTTTGGTCGAAATTGGGTTCATGGAAAATTGAGTTGTTATCTCAGACAGATTTATTTACTTTTACCTTGAAATCATTGTCATATCTGTTCCCTTCTTGTGGACGATGAGCTAACTTTAGAAGATCGGCTAAAGCGCTGGCTTTTGCCTTGTCGTCCAGGGCCATAGGTCCATCGCTAGACTTCAGTGCATTATAATTGGTTAAGGATACTAAATAATGCTGCATATTTATACACTGTGGATTCAGCGAGTACTGAAAAGGAACTCGCTTTAAAATAAACTGCAAATTCTGTGAGTATTGAAAAAAGAACACACTTTAAAATAAGCGGCTTTATTCGTAAAAAGACTTAAGTGTGATGAGTGAGTGTCCATGGAAAATGAAAACACACAATGGACAATCATCAACACAGACAAACATATATGGAACAGACTATAGAGTGTTTACTTTACATATTAGTTATTAATTTCCTACGACCAACCGGGTAGGTGACTAACCCTCATCAAGAATTTAATTAATGAAGCACCGGGTAAAACCCGGTGCTTCATTAATTAAAATTTTGCTGATGACGATTTCTATTTCCTGGTGAACGCATGCGTGGACATCACTGCCCATGCGTGGATTACGACCAGTCCACAGCAGCTGTTATGCATGTACATATACACGCTTCTCGATAAGCCATCGAATTATTCAAAGCCGCGCAAAGCCATTCGTACATCCGTCAATTCGCCACCAAACGTCCATTCGTAACCAAACGTTCGAAAACGAGTGTTTTCTCCCTTAGACAAGTGAGTGATAAATAGGTATCTGCTTCTCGAATTGTCGCCCCTAATTTTAAATCCTTTTTCTTCCAAGACCAAGTGCGAAAGATATAAAAACGAGGAGCCTGGATGGAAACATGCCCCTCCCAAGAGTTTAAAAATGAGACTTAAAATACAGCAAAATCTGGTGGCTTTTCTGAATTTATTTACAACTGTGTTTTCTCGGTAGTTAACCCTTTTAAAAGGATAAAAATGGTTTCGTACGCACAATAAAAGAAACCTAGGTTGTGAGTGGGTCTAACAATGTAATGAACAACAGTTACGGAAGATCAGTAATAATTTAATCCTACGGTCCCAAATTAAATTATTCCTGAACCTCGCCACAAGTGCGTAGAATATTGTCGTACACAACGCCAGCGTAACCCACGTAGTCAATAGGGATTAGTGCCTTGCCCAAAGGACACAACGCAGTTACCCTTAGTGGGGATCAAGCCGTGGACCTTTCGGTTTGAATCCAATATCGTAACCACTGAGCCACCGGGCTGCTTATTACATTTTCAAAAAATCGGCAGTTAAAATAGCGCGCTATTCGTCTGTATAACAAACGTTTTACCATCGGCAAAATTTACTTGACCAAAGGGAAGTTAGCAGGTTTCAATGAATGTTATTTCTAAGGAAGACTGTGCCATACAGGAGCGGTTGAACCAATCTGAATATGATGTGGACATACAGTGTATGGAGAGTGGATTGTAACTGAATCACCCGCGGAGTGGAGTTATCCCCCAAGCTATAACTTTCAGATTTTGTACATATCGACAAAAAAACGCAAGCAATGTTTCAGCCAATGGACCTCCGGGTTAAACCCGGAGGTCCATTGACTGAAACTTTGCTGGTGCTGGTTATGCTTTGCATGAAATTTGCAATTGCTGATCAGGTGGAATCTCCACTCTGTGGGTGATTTAGAGATAATACACTCTCCACGTACTGTATAAACGATGCTTGATGTGCGCCTTGGAAGAAAGGGATAAATCATACATGATAAATTCAGTGCAGATAAATGACATGCCGACAGAACACCCGTTACGTGGAGTTTTAATGCAAGCAATATATCTCGAGTTATATGAAGAAAAACAAAGCCCTGGACGTTTTTTTTTTTGGTTACCAAGTTCGGTTCCTACGGCAAACCGGAAAACCGAACCGCAAGACTCAACAAAAACCGACGAACGGTTTTACTGTATTTGTGCAAAAACTGACGAGGCTACCTTACTGGGAGGGAACTGTACTAGACGACCTTATGGATTCTCGTCCATCAGACTTTCCGACAAAGAGCGAATACATCGTGTTCTCATTGTCACATTTGTTTCTCTTATTGACTCGTCCACTAAGGCTGCACGATATTCTAAATTGAATACCGGTATCGGTATTCCAACAAAATATCGTGGTTTAACGGTATGTCGAAAGACTGTTCAGATATCTGAACATACGTACCATAATCGGGACTTGTGTCATCACAGTGGAACGAATTAACATGCCTTGATGATGCCGTTCGAATAACCATTTACCCAACGCAGAAGATATCAACATTTATTATTTTAAATATTTTTTATCGATTTTATCCACAAATTTCAACAAAACGATATCATGTGACACGTTATTGGAACAAGCTCGATGAGCTCCTTCCAATGAGGTGTCATATGATATCGTTTTGATGATTTAAAAAAAATAAAAATTTTCAACTGCTGAATTTGAATATTACGCGGGTGGATGCAGCCGATTCGCTGGGTAAAAGTCTAATATTATTCATTCGGGACTACTGTTAAAGCTGAAGACATCTTGAAAATTAAATTGTGGGTAAATGAATAATGACGATAAACCGATATTTTTGTAATTACACCGTCAATAAGGGAGCATATGTGACAATGTGAACAGTACACAGATAAGATGGATTTTATAAACTTGTTACTCTAATTTATGTTTTTCAGCTGCGACGAGCAGCTCTATATGTGGCAATGTCGGTCTGTCTGTCGGTCTGTCGGTCTGTCTGTCGGTCTGTCTGTCACCAAAGAGTTTTAAAAACACCATAACTCTTAAAATACTCGATGGAATGACACCATTCTTGGTATGCAAGTGTATCGTCATGATATCTAGACCCTCTCAATAGTGCATATCATTCGGATAATTTCTGTCACATTTTTGAACTTGTCACCAACAAGTTTTTTTGTTTTTGTCACCAACGAGTTTTTTTGTCACCAACGAGTTTAAAAAACACCATAACTCCTAAAATACTTGATGGAGTGACACCATACTTGGCATGCAAGTGTATCTTCATAATGTCTACACCCTCTCAATAGTGCATATCATTCGGATAATTTCTGTCACATTTTTGAACTTGTCACCAACGAGTTTTTTTGTCACCAACGAGGTTTTTTTTTGTCACCAAGGAATTTTAAAACATCATTCGCGTTGCACGAATCGTCGCAGCAGTGCGCTCTAGTTTTTCTAATCGAATAGGCTTAGCCAGTGCCGCCGAGAGAAAATACGGGCCCCGAGGGGATCAATTAGATGGTACCAGCTGGCCCCCCTTGTTTCAAACCCAACTTACCAAAGACCCATGAAAATATTCACCCTTCCCCCGACCGATATCTATTATGACTCAATTGCCTCTTAAAGACTAGCTAGCATATGATGAAGCACGTGGACATACTCTATTGCATACAGATGGTACATTGAGGATAAAAGCAAGACACTTCATCTCCATTGCCCGCATGGGGGCACGATGACGCCGTGTACTAAGGCGTACTGCACGTCGATGGTACGCATGTCTTCAACCAATCTAACCCTGCCTGTGCTGCAGTGCGGAGTTACGATGTTGGGGAGCTGGCAGCTACTCGTCGTTGCTCGGTGGTTCTCTCCGGGTACTCCGGCTTCCTCCACCCGTAAAACTGTCACGGTCATGATTAGCCATTGTGCATAAATATATGACCTTGAACATCAATAAATAAATAAATAAATAAATACTGAGGATAAAAATAACTGCAAGCTGCAGCCGCACGACTGCATCTTGCAGTTATTTTTATCCTCTTTGTCTCTTTTTATGGGGCTTTTCCTCTTACCTAAAACTGTATACAAAGGCATTGCCATGTGGTAAGGATTCTCAGCATTAAGCGATTTACTGTCATGCTACATATGCTGCATGCATCATAGCGGAATGAATCCGTTGAAACTCTTTACCTCTGGGTCAACTGAGTTCCAAACCAATCAGCATGCATCGTGCATCCTGATTGGTTTGGATGCTCAGTTGACCAAGAATTAAAGAATTTCAACGGATTTATTCTGCTCTCGGTTCAGTCGCGGACACCTCGGACCGCCGGGCCCCGGGGTTACTACCCAGCCCCCCCCCCCCTCGACGGCCCTGGTCTTAGCAACTAAACTCATAGAACCCCTATGAATGATCAACGGAAATTTAGGCTGTACCCAATGGAGATACTTACAGACAGGTCTTTTTTGTGGGGAGTGGTGCCGTACAAACTATCACGGATTTTTCTCCAAGTTCTCCAAGTACATCGTGACCCCATGTGGACAATCGGGGTTAAGTGCCTTACCCAAGGACACAACGCGGGAATCCGAATCGATCGCTCAGACAGAAGTGTTATTTACTGTCTGTTCTCCAAATATTGAAAAACCGAACCGACACAGTTTTTTTCCTGAAACCGAACCGAAGCCAAATCTAAAAAAGCAAGACCTCCCAGCTCTAAAAAAACATACGCACAAGCAAGGTTTCAGCTAATGGACCGCCGGGGTCAACCCAGGGGTCCTTAGCTAAAATCATCGATATTTTTATTCTACAGAAGTTGAGTTCTCTGGGTGAAAATCCACTCTATGGGTGTTTTGTTGAAAGTCTCTCTCTGTTCTGCATTCCTACTGTCATTCTATACACATACACTCGTATTAACCCGTCAACTGATATCCCTAATTACACACAGAAAACATGACGGACAATTTTCGTCATTGTAACAGATCGAAATGAAAGTTAGCTCCCCTTAATTTTCCCAAGCTGCTAGTAAATTTAACACAGAGAGTGGGGGAATTTCATATAAAGATTGAAATTGCGAAATGTTAGCTAAGTGTCGTCGATGTGCGATCATTTCACAAACTTCAGTCATTTTCCTGTAAAGTAGTACAAAAACAAACACTGAAGCTGATTTTTTTTTACAATTTTTCCCCCAATAAATTTGTACGTTGACTATTATTTTTTGTTGAAACCCCTCTTAACCCTGGTGGTATCTTCCATGTCAATTCAATGACAGCAATCGGAAGAGTCCATATTCATTATTTGGGGGTAGACCAATTAATATTTTCAACGTGCAGCCAAGGGCTGCACGTTGAAAATATTAATTGGTCTACCCCACACATTCACTCAGCAGCCATCCTACTTAATGACATTATGACGTATCATGCTTTTGGGACGGAAAAGCGGCCGCTCGGGAACAAAGGGTTAAAAACCAGAAAACGGCGTTTTCTCCATCTTTTGATGTTCTGTATCATTTATGTTCATTGCATCAACATTGTGCGCATCGTAACATATAATACAGACACTGTCCTTTCCATTAACATAAAAGTCTAGGAGGTACGATTTGCTATTTTTTCCTGGGAAGAACAGGGGGGGGGGGGAGGGGGGGGGGGGGGCACTAAAAATTTGCAAGACGTGACGCCCTATCTTTCATTCAGCTCCTTTTTACACCCACCCACCCCTACGTGCAAATTTTCTACTACCGTTCTCAGACACCCACCCCCACTCTCCCATTAAAATCCAAAATAAACTTATAAACATAGTAGGCACAGCTGTCTTTAGGGGGGTTTCATAATGTTCTTAAACTGGTACCACCAATTTAAACCTGTGTGGGCTGCTGTGGGCCCCAGTCTACAAATGACAAGCTGTTCATTATCAGGTTTGGCCAGAGCAGGTGTACATATACGGGAACAAATTTTCATTTGAATTCTTCTGTCAGTATTCTCAGGTGTTTGCTACTTTCCTCTTCTATCCATAAAAATTCTATTAATAAATAAATAACTTGGGTTGGATTTAGTGCATCAGAGAGAATTTTCCCAAAAATATTGTCTGCACATTTTCTACATTTCGAACAAGACACCCACCCCCTACTAACGTGTGACATTTTCCCAGATTAAGCTCAATATTCTCACATATAAAGCCTCCTGCTGTTGTATTTATGTTAAGAGTGTGTTGTACAACATCATCTTTAAGGTTTGAAACACAAATGATGGTATATATTAGCCGATATATTGATATATTTTTAAAAAATTCAAAAAATTGCTCAAGTTGGAAATGCACATTTTTGGCGCACTCAAGAGACCCACCCACCCCCACGTCACGTCTTGCAAATTTTTGGTGCCCCCCCCCACCCCCGGGAAGAATAAAGATTTGCAAAATTGCTGTAAAAAAACCCTAAAAAGCATTCGCTAAATAAAGAGCCAAAGTGGATCATTTGTGTTGGTAGGTGTGATACTGATAGATATTCTCAGTGACATTATCTGTGAACTAATTGCTTATAATTAGCTTGCCATAAAAGCCACGTTTCCCTTTGTTACCTTTAATAGACGAAAACAACAGACAACTGTGGAGGCTGTCTGTTGTTTTCGTTTATTAAAAGAAACAAAAATGAACTTGGATTTTTTTCTTCTAATGTCGTAGCACATAGCTGTTTTCTCAGCAGTTACTTGCTTCTAAATTGCACCTTTCTCGCGCGTCTAATAATTTCAAGGGAGATAACTTAATCGAAAGTCAATGTTCGTGACAATTTTAGTCAGAGATGGCATTTCGAATTTGCTGCTCATGAACTGTCGGGAGTTTCATGAGATGAATTATTTCTGCTTCTTGTGCCCCGTTTTCTGAAAATGAAAATATTGTTTAAACAAACACAACCTTCTACGGCAACGTAGAAGCGCCACGTGTTGTTGTGTTAGTAATCTGTTTAAACAGATTAGTAATCCATTTAAAAGGATTATTAATCCGTTTAAAGGATTACTAATCTGTTTAAACGAATTACTAATCTGTTTAAACATATTACTATCACAATAACGCATGGAGCTTCTACGTTGCGGTACCCTTCCGTGATTTAGTACTAAACCAGCTTCACCATACATAACTGTAATTTACAAAGGGGGAAAAAATAGATTTCACATTCTTATTCAGAAACAAGAATATGAATCATACTGGCCCAGAATTGTCATGGTGGCAAATTTTTAGCACACCTTAATACTTTTATGCCTAACAAAATGTTTCGGTGCCGATCTCCGTTGATGGGTGCCTCTGCGGCCTGTTCCGAAGGATGTTATTAATTAATTGTTTTTAAGACCTCTACACATCCAAATGGGTGGGTCGGGGGGGGGGGGGGTCGTCTTTCTAAAATATGGGTTCACATGTTATTACACTCAGATAATAATAGATTAATCACCTAATTACTGTTGACATGCGGGACTTTGCAGGTCAATGGGTATTATGTAATTTAAAGTTGTCTTTCGTAAATATGAAAGTTTACCTATATAATGCACTATTAAAAAAGCTCGATTACCAAGCGCACTATTAGAAAATCTCGATTACCAAGCAATTACAACTCACGTGACCTGAGAAGTAACAATTTAATCTGTTTTTGTAAGTACTGGTCTGCCACCTCAACCTCTGTATAAGTCAAGCTTGTGAACCAACCAGCCCAACTTGATTGTCCCAACAAAAGGATGTTTGTCAAGCTCTCAAGCCACCAGTAAAATTCGATGCTATTATGACTTGGAACCACTCTAGCCGTTAAATAGTACATCGCCTATATGTTTAGATCCACTCGTCTAGAATATTGCAGTTGGTCGGAAAAGCGAACAAACAATTCGCTTTTCCGACCAACTGAAATATTCCAGATGACTGAATCTGAAAGTTGGTTCCTTTTTTCTACCAACTGAAGTAATCTATAGACAGATCTGAAAGTACCATAAACTTTCATTTTCGCTGAATCAACGCAAGAAATGTTTTTCAATCGTGAACTGACTTGATCGAATCTGGGTGCATAGCCAGGAGCTTTGTTGGAGAGGTGCGTTAACCCTTTACCCAAACGCAGACCATATCAAATTTTATTATTTTAAATATCATTTTCCAAAATTAAAATAAAATTTCAACAAAACCATATCAGGTGACCCTCATTGGATCGAGCTCGACGAGCTCGTTCCAAAGAGTGGTCACATGATATGGTTTCGTTGAATTTGTTTGTAAAATAGTATTTTTTGTCAGCTGCTGAATTTGCATATCACGTGGACGGATGTGGCCGATTCGTTGGGTAAAGGGTTAAGAGGCGATTGACGAAAACTGAATATCAAACGGTGCTCGGTGGTCGTATCTGTGGAATTTTTTATCTAAATATATCAGAACTTTCGCCCTGGGGTATGTGAGAAATTTCAAACAAAACAGTTTGGTAAAATTGATGACATATTTTAATTTCCAGGTATTTAATATACCCGTATATGCAATTCTGTTATTATGTGATTCTGGCGGAAGTTAAACAACGATTAGCTCGGTGTGACACCAGTATAATGAAATTGGTTTCTGCGAAACACCCAGGCATTTTGATACTTTTTATTTCTTCCCCACTGCATGTGTAACATGCGTCTGTCCAGGGTGAGATAGCAGGGAGAGACAGATGTATCCCACCCCACCCACGTGACGTTATACATTTATAACGTTATTATGACGTTATGCATATCGTATCAGTTTCTTGCTACCAACTAATTTATATTGACGTCATCAGAATTCCGTGTGATCAAAGTTTGATGCTCTAAAACTCTTTAAACCCCAAGATGCCACCGTTCCTAATTGATTTCGAGGTATATATCTTTGGTATATACTTAACTTTTGCATGCTCTTTCCGATGGTGTCATTACTTTTTCAAAACAACGAATACCAAATGAGTTGATTATATCAGCACGTAACCGCTGTATGGTGAGGTGGGGGGGGGGGGGGGGGGAGAAAAATAATCCCTGATGGGTACGGGTGTGGGATGGGAAAATCTCACCCTCGGGACAAACTATTTGGTCCAGACACTCGGCAAGCCTCGTGTCTGGCCCAAATATCTTGCCCTCGGGTGAGATTTTCCCATCCCACACCCATACCCATCAGGGATTATAATAATCCGAGGCTTTAGAAAAGAATCGCAGTTGTTTTACAGAACCTAAATGGAAACGAGAATATTTATTTTTTAAAACAACTTATCCTGATAAATTGTACTCTCTATGGCTAAGCCAGAGAGAGTACGATGTATGGAGGAATATTATTATCCCTGGTGGGTGAGGGTGTGAGATGGGGAAATCTCACCCGAAGGCAGGATATTTGAGCCAGACACGAGGCTTGCCGAGTGTCTGGATAGAATATCTTGTCCCGAGGGTGAGATTTCCCCATCTCACACCCATCCCCATCAGGGATAATTTTTCTCCCCGACCAAAACACTCTGACATCATCAAAATAATCCAGGGGCACGTGCAGCTATATCGAACAATTTTATTGTCCATTTCTGCAAAAAACTGATTTGCTTATCGGAAAGAGTGCCAAAACGTTATGTATATAACGTATATTATATGTGTATATTAGGTATATACCACGAAATTAAATTCCAGCGCCGGCAAGATATGTGTTAAAGATTTGTAGCGAAATGAACATTGACACATTCCGATGACGTCAGTTGGGCGCGTGCATCAATCGATCAATGGACGCTGTAGTTGTAGGGATTAAGTTAAGAAATTGAACAAAACTGTACACAATATACTGTTATTATTAAAATCAAGTACAATAAACAACAATTCTTTCAACACCAACGAAACATAAGATACGGTCACGTGGGTCATGTGAGATAGATTTCTATCGCACATGGCCTTCTCACATGAGACACGCATATCTTGCATAGAAAGTGTGTGTGTGTGTGGGGGGGGGGGGGGGGGGGGGAGTAAGGTCGCCCCATGCTATCAAAATTTGCAAATCACAAAAGGGAGAAGTTCCTCAAGTGGAAAACAAATTTTGTGAAGGTGCGTTTGCACCCATAGCACCACACCTGACTACGCGTATGCGAATTTTTAATGACATTACAATCCTGTTAGCGAAAAGAATTTAATTGGTGCCAAATGTTTAGCCAATTGAAGATGTTTAAGTGCCAAATCAAAATTTTTAGTCAATTGGCTAATTGGCACCCGACAGCGTGAACATCGAAATTTACAAGCTGAAAAGATATTTCATTTTATTAAACACAATTATTTATTTGCCTGGCGCAGTTACCTTGAGGAATGTTCCATTATAGTACAGGTATACCACAGAACTAATTATTTGGATAATTAAAGTCTTATTGATCTAAAAGTGTAGTTGATATCAGCAGTAGGGGTAATAAGAGTGTTGGTACTATCGAGTGGAACAGTTCTAGTAATTGAAGAGATCAGCATTTCGTCCCCTGAGTTCCAATTTGTTCTATGTGCACGTAAAACACATTGGAACTCATGGGACGATTCGACATGCTGGATCACGGTAGAGGGGAGAGGGGGGAGGGGTGTACATTACCTTTGTTCAGGTACAATCCTGGTCAGAAAATGGCGGACGTGAACTCGATTCAGAGTCAGATAAATGGTTATTGGTATATTACGTACTTGGTCATTTGTGTTAACCCTTTACCAAACGTAACGGCCAAAACCGGCCAGCGCTATTCTCAAAAATCGTCTATTAATTTTAATTATTTTTTCATTTTTTTTCTCAAAAACATAGGTTATGACCCCTCATTGGAACGAGCTCGTCGAGCTCGTTCCAATGAGGGGTCATAACCTATGTTTTTGAGACAAAAAATGAAAAAAAATAGTTATTTAAGAATTTTTTTGGCAAGTGTCGTCTGCTTTTCATGTTAGGTAAAGGGTTAAAATTAACTTTTATATTAGGTATCAATTGTAATATTATTAATAATATGGAAAATCTGAATTGAAAACAAAACTTTAGGTTAAGAACACATTGAAACGTGACTGCCGTTGAAGCCGAGTTACATATCTTCGTGGCTTTGCAAAGCGCAACTGAGCTCCCAATTCGAAAGTTCAGCATTCGAAATGCATTGATATAAATAAAGTAGTGTTAATACCTGTGTCATAGGTGCTTGCACGGTTGAGTTATACGAAAGGAAATGAGTGACAAATGAGGAGATTGACTGAAGCCGCCATCGTTGGGTCAATACTTCATGCACACGTTTGTTGTTTTGGAAACAAACGTGACTTGTGCACAATTCCACGTGACCAAACACGGAGATTGCTGATTTATATATTTATTGGGGTCTTAACGACATCTTCGACATCCAGAGTCAACTCGTGTCGGATAGATTTACGGATGGAGGAAGCCGGAGTACACGGAGAGAACCAACGAACAAAGGAGAGCATCTGCCAGACTCCCCAACGTACTAACTCCACACAAGCAGGGTTAGCATTGGTTGAAGACGAGTGCATCATCGACGTGCATTACGCCTTAGTACACAACGCCGCCGTGCTCCCACGTGGGCAATTGGGATTAAGTGTCTTGCCCAAGGACACAATGCGGTTGCCGCAGGTGGATTCGAACCGAGGACCTATCGGCTTGCAGCCAGCATCTCTACCTACTGAGCCACCTGCTCCCGGGAATGCTGATAAAGTCTATTACGGGTATTTAACCCTTTACCTAACATGAAAAGCAGACGACACTTGGAAAAAAATTCTTGAATAACTACTTTTTTCATTTTTTGTCTCAAAAACATAGGTTATTACCCATCATTGGAACGGGCTCGACGAGCTCGTTCCATTGAGGGGTCATAACCTATGTTTTTGAGACAAAAAATGAAAAAAATAATGAAAATTATTTGGAGATTTTTGAGAATAGCGTTGGCCGGTTTTGGCCTTTACGTTGGGTAAAGAATCCATTCCCGCTTTGGATCCTTTACTCAGCGCACACTGTATCAAACTTTATTATTATAATTTTTGGTTTCCCAAATTTAAAAAAAAAAATCCACAAAACCATATCATGTGACCCCCTCAACGAGCTCGTTCCAGTGAGGTGTCACATGATATATTTTTGTGGGAATTTTCGGAAAAATATAATTTTATTCAACTGCTTAATTTGTAAATTAGGCCGGCGGCTGCTGTCGATTCGTAAGGTAAAGGGTTAAACGTTTGCCTATAGTGTAACAAGAAAACCCGATCAGAGATGTTAATAGCGATAGCTAAAAATCGTCTCCTGAGTCCCATTGAAATTCAGGGGACGAAATAATAAGACGGCTTCCCCTCGAATATTTGTTTGGCGATAAAATGTGTTCGTTTTGTTGATAATTGTCAAATGAATTACTGAGTGTCCTTCCAATAATTGTTTTTTAAAGACGTGAGGGCGTGTAATAAACACACAACGACACACGCGTGTGAATGGGTTAATCGATATAGCACTTGTGCCATCGTGGGAGAATAAAACTTGAGGCCTGTTGCCTCTCGTTTTATCCTTCCGCGCTGTCACTCGTGCCATATCGATTAACCTATTCACACGCGCATGTCGTTCTGTGTATTTCATGAATACAATAATTCATACTTTCAGAGCATAAGGCGGCATACCCAATGCTTCAGCATTCCAGATGTACCTCAATGCATACAGGCGATGAAGCTCTCACTTCGTATCCTCTCTTTCAAACCTGAGCCTTTAACATTCAGGGGCATAGGTTTAGTCCATTCCCGTTGCTGGAGGACAGAAAAGTGATTGGTAAGAGTCAGACGCAAAGAAATTACGCCTTTGAGATAACGAATCCCCACCCCCACCCCCCCCCCCCCCAAAAAAAAAACTTTAGAGGCGACATCCTCTTATAATACCTCCTCTGCATTGCGACGTTTATGCAGAAAATTTAATTGTCTTGTCCCAAAACCGGAAAATGCTGTCTGCACCCTGAAAATATTTTAAAAATCTATATCAGCACCCAGCAAAAGCTTCTCCGCGAGAGTGTTTCCAAGAATCTGTGTCAGGTATCGTTGTCATCATTCAAGAAGAGGGTAAGAAAATCTACCTTATTGTTGTCCTATTCCTTATTTTAACTGGTACAGATCAGTTCTGATTGGTAAACATGGGTTGCATAATCATATATTATAACTAGGGCTGAGTTAGTATAGGTTCTGTACACGTCATGAAGAATGCAGAATAGCATAAATTAACAGACACTTCAACTGATAAAACTCTTAAAAGACACTTGCAATACCCAAACCTGAACAACTAGAACAATCGTTTTTTTAAATTCTAATCCATGCATCATGACCAAACAATGGAACGTGCTCGACATGCTCCTTTCAACCAAAGCGTTGGGCAGTGTTTCAAAAGCACAAAATTGAAGAAAACGAAAACCGAAAGGTAGGTTTTGAATAAAGCTCCTCCCGTATTTGGGAATACAACAATACATGTATATTTTACTACAAGCACGTATTTCCCCCATACAAGTAAATTTCCCCCATACAAGTAAAAACAAGACCAAATACACACAGATTATCATGATAATGTGCATGTCCTGTGATTTGTATCAGTTTCGAGGTGGTGTCCAGAATGGTTTGCCGGCGAGTTGTGATCCCATTTTTGGACACCACCGAGAATCTGATACAAATCACAGGACATGCACATTATCATGATAATTCATTTATCTAACAATTCTGTCACATAAACAGATTAAATCTTAACCCTTTACCCAACGTAACGGCCAAAACCGACCAATGCTATTCTCAAACAATCGCCAATTAATTTTCATTATTTTTTTATTTTTTGTTCCCAAAACATAGGTTATGACCCCTCGTTGGAACGAGCTCGTCGAGCTCGTTCCAATGAGTGGTCATAACCTATGTTTTTTAGAAAAAAAATTGAAAAAAATTAGTTATTCAAGAATTTTTTTTGCAACTGTCGTCTGCTTTTCATGTTAGGTAAAGGGTTAAATTATTTTCAAACATTTTTGGGACAAAATGTTCGGTCGATCACTGAAACGCACATAGAATTTTATCCATGTGCCTGTTATGATAGCCCGTAGCGCTACCGGAAACGAGCCGTCTATATGATACGGAATCAGAATGAGTCGTCCATGTGATAAGGAATCGGAACACATTATGTGATACGTACCGTTTCTCGTGGTTTTCAGGCCAAAATCTATATGATTGTTAGATAACATTCTGTATTAAGGGCAGCGAATGCATGAACGATCATTCGATTCAGAAAGCGAACGTTTTGTACACGCACTCATCGAAAACTGTTTATACATGTCGAGACCACCGTGTTTGGTAACAGTAATCAAATGATAAACAAAGCATCAACTCAACGAAATAAATTAGGTTTGATATTTTTGCCATGATGATTTTTATCATATACACTGCAAAAAATATAGGCTCTCTTAAGAACCAAAACTGGTTCTAATCTTGTCCCTGAGATGGTACCAGTTCTGTTTTAAACAGTATTTATTTCAAATCAAATAAATTTACCAAGATTAGCATTCAATTTTAACAGAATATTACATGAACTGAAGTAGATTCAGCACTAAACTTGGAGCTTATTCAACGCAGTCGCCAAACATTTTGAAACAAAGGAGATATGAACAGTTGGCATATCGAACCAGTTTTGGTTCTGTATAGAACCAAAACTGGTTCGATATGCCAACTGTTCATATCTCCTTTGCTTAATAATGCTTTGAGACAACCTCGTATAAGCTCTAAACTTACAGCTGAAACCCCCTCAATTTATGTTTAATTCTGTTAATATTTAATGTTAATCTTTATAAATTAATTTGATTTGAAATAAATACTGTTTAAACAGAACTGGTTCCATCTCAGGGATAAGATTAGAACCAGTTTTGGTTCTAACGAGAACCTATATTTTTTGCAGTGTAGGGCTACCATGCGTTAAACCGGAAAAATAAAACAAAGAAACAAACAGCTGAAACACTACTATAAACTACTATAAACTACTATAAACTTCAGCGGTTATATTGCAAGTAGAACAATGAATGGGGATGACGTCATGTACAGCGCAAGAACGCAATACCATAACGCCACTGGCAAAATGGATATTCAATTAAGAGGATTCTACTGTATTCCAAGACGGAATCAAAATAGTTTCGGATGCGGAACCTCCCTGAACACTTCTTCTTTCATCAAGAGTCAGGGTGACGTGATGACAGAAGACGAGTTCAAAAGGAGACACTTGATAGGAGTCTGAGAATATCTCGATGAATCGAAAATGTCCGATCAGCGCGACTCAAATCAGTTCGAATCGAACCACTGGAACGATTTCGAATTGAATCGAATTCGACTCCCCCATGACCATGTCTACCGGAATGTTCTGTTGTCCGTCGGAAAAAACTGTTGGTGGCTCGAATGAAAACATCTTCTCTGAAAGCCACTAATTTGAAAAGAAATTGGCCATTTGACAAAACCACAATATTCATTAGGTTAAAATACACTTATGTTTCAAATATCTTTTGTATGAAAGGAAAGTGCTCGTTACAAGTACATGACAATCAAGTGATCGTGTACATGTACATGGAAAAAGTAAGTATATTACTATTATTATTTTAAAGATTTACCTTCGTTAAGCGAAAGTAATTCTTTGAAATAATAATAATAATAAACGGATGTTAACGATCTGTTTCGTTTATTTAAGAAATAACTGTTGTTTTTTTTGGTTCGTGCGATATAAACCGAAAATTTTCAGCACAAGCTTCATAACTCGCGTAACGGGTTATGATAAAGCTTGTGCTGAAAATTTTCGGTTTATATCGCACAAACCGAAAGAAAACAACAGTTATTTCTTATAATTTGATCTGGCGTTAACAGAAAAACATAACGATGTGTGTTAGAACGAAAAACATGTCATTTCTGCAAAAATACAACAGGTAAACACGGGAAAGTGAGTCACAAAAGGTCACGTCAATCATATATCAATTCGACGTTTCATTGGCCCGTTTCAATCAATGCTTTGCACAACGTCATCAAGTTATTTTTTGTTGATTTGAAAAATTAAATTATTATTGCTTTGAAGAAGAATATTGAGTAGGTTTCCAGTTAGATCCGAAGGCCAACGACTCGGAACACTGTGGGAAATTTTAACTCTGGCACCACCGTGCTGGAAAACTTCAAGATTCTAGCTTCGATTCTGCAACACTTCTTTAAATCTCTGAAATGATATAGATAAATATGATTTTGGTTCTTTGCCCATCTGATGGACCAGTTCCAGATCATCCCACGTGTTCTGTATTTGAATTTCCCATCTCAAACCATGAGAATGAAATCATTTTGTAACGGGTCAGCAATAGAGTTTCTCTAGCGAACGATTTAAGGTTATCAGTACAGCAATAAAGATAAGAATTAAGACGCCCCATAAACCATACTTTCCTTTCTAACTTCGGATTCCTTTATTTTTTTCAAATCTGAGGATAGATTTATGATACTTGTTCGATTGTGGACATGCGAAGATAAATAAAAAAAATTGTATAAACACTTTTGAAGTTTATACAATATCTGTAAGTGCATGTGTGCGATTTTGATCGAAAATACGAGACCAGCACATTGTTCATTCATGTAGTTTCTTAACCATTTCAGTATCATGACAGGACTTAAAAAGGCCAAGCGAAAAAAAAAAAAATGCTATCTAATATAGGGATGGGAATAGACGAATGCGATTAATTTTTTTTTGTTTATTAACCCTTTACCTAACCTGAAAAGCAGACGACACTTGCAAAAATAATTCTTGAATAACTAATTTTTTTCATTTTTTTGTCTCAAAAACATAGGTTATGACCCCTCGTTGGAACGAGCTCGACGAGCTCGTTCCAACGAGGGGTCATAACCTATGTTTTTGAGACAAAAAATGAAAAAAATAATGAAAATTAATTGCCGACTTTTGAGAATCGCGCTGGCCGGTTTTGGCCGTTACGTTAGGTAAAGGGTTAAAAAAAGAATCTCTATTAACAAGTCTCATTTTATAATGAAATTTATGAAACGAGTTCAGTAAATTAGATATGTCATAGGGCCCTGAGGTGCTTCGAAATTAGAATCGATTCGATGCCGTCACAATGTTTCGATTCGATACGCGTCGCGTTCATTCGGAAATTTCGAATCGCCGAGATTCTACCAAGTATCTCCTACCAAGCGTCTCCTCTTGAACTATTCTTCTCTATCGTCAGGTCTTAGGGCTGCACGGTATATCAATAAACCGATATATACCGATATTCAAACCAATATAGATTGAATTCCGATGTAGGCCTAATTACAAAAATATCGGTTTATCATCATTATTTATTTACCCACAATTTAATTTTCAAGATGTCGTGAGCTTTTTAACTGTAGCCCCGAATGAATAATAGTATCCATTTATCCAAGGAATCATCTGCGTGTGCCCTCGTAATATACAAATTCAGCAGTTGAAAAATAATTTTCAAAAATGTCAACAAAACTATATCATGTGACCCCTGATTAGAACGTGCTCGTTGAGCTCGTTCCAATGAGGGGTCACATGATGTAGTTTTGTTGAAATCTTTGGGGAAAATCTGATAAACCAATTTTGAAAATAATAAATTTTGATATCGTCTGCGTTGGGTAAAGGTTTTTCGAACCGCATCATCAAGGCGTGCTCATTCGTTCCGACTGTGATGCCCCGAGTCTCGATTGTGGTACTTGGGTTCATATATTTGAACAGTTTTCGATATACCGGTATACCGCAGTATTTTTTTGAATATCGATACCGGTATTCAGTTTTGAATATCGTGCAGCCCAAGCAGGTGTCCTCGAATCCCATCTGCGGCAACCGCGTTGTGTACTTGGGCAAGACACTTCACCCCCATTGCCCACGTGGACGGCACGGTGACGCTGTGTACTAAGGCGTACTGCACGTCGATGGGGCACCTGTCTTCAACCAATGCTAACCCTGCTTATGTGGAGTTGGTATGTTGGGGAGCTGTCAGTTGCTCGCCGTTGCTCGGTGGTTCTCTCCGGGTACTCCGGTTTCCTCCACCCGTAAAACTGTCACGGTCATGGTTAGCCATTGTGCAGAAATATGTGACCTTAAACACCAATAAATAAATAAATAAATATCAGGTGTCCCGTACAGGACAACCCCTTCCTGTACAGGAGACCTGATAATAGAGGAAGAGTTCAAGGAGGTTCCGCTTCCGAAATTACTACTTTAATTCCGTTCTGAAATATTCCGCGTGTTTGATTGACTTGAAAAGACAGACGAGTCACCGTTGAGTACAATACTTGCAAATGATAATATTTACGCCTGTAAAATATACTATTTACAGTTTGGGGAGCCGAAAGATTTGATTCGAGATTCGATTTGATCTAAATCCTCTATCTGATTCAATTCGAACTTCGATTCGAGAATCGCGGTGGCCCTATTCCGTCACTATGAACTGACGACGAATTGAAATTGTTTCTGGTCCCCCCTTGATCCCAAGCCCGATAATGGAGACTAAATGAATTGCGAGACAAACAGCTGTTCATTATATAAGCGGAATGATTCCTGTTAAAAGTAATGCGTTATTTAATTGAGATCACCCCACCCCACACACACCAAAGAAAAAGGTGCCCAATAACTTAGATGTTTTGAAGTATGAGTATTGAAATTTGTTGAAACAGCGCTTCAAGCGTCATTTCTCTACACCACAAACCCATCCGATATTGAAAAATGTCACGCAAAATTGAACTTTGTAGAGAAAGGATCGCACAACACGCAGTTGGTACATCATTTTTGCATTCGGTAATAAAAAGAAATAGATTTTGCAGTCATACATTCGTCAAAGAAACTTAACTTATACATGCTGAACAAAATGATGGAAGAATGTGTTAATCGGCCGACAATCTTTCGCAATGTTTTTTTTTTTTGGGGGGGGGGGGGTGGGGGTGGAGGGTGGGAGGGGGTTTGAAGGGGTTAAATATCCTCTTATCCCCAACGGCTTATACGCCCCTACAAACATCCGTAGTATAGTCTACCCTGAACTACATGTAGTTATTCCCTATTCATTTTTTATTTATATGTTGCCACGCCGTGTCCGTTTTCCATTCTTTTGTCCAGTTGCGCGTCTAATCTAGCTACCTCGGAATATTGCTGGACCTGCCCCGATGTCTCATCTCGGCCACACCAACTGAGTCATCCAGTCACGTTTTGTCCCCTGGAATTACAAACAATCAATCAATCAATCACATTGTATATCTTTCAACCAAGCCCATCTATCATTATCAGTCAATATGCAACTATCTCTCTTGAAATGTGACGGCCCTTGTGAGTCGTCAGTTCCCGTGTGGGGGCCACGAGGAAATCGATCAACGACGTCTGACCCCATCGATCAACGATGTCTGTATTTAGGAACCATGAGACACTGCTACTGACGATCTACTGTGTTCTGAACACTGACATCACTGTTGACCAGGAGAGTACCCAGGCCAAATAAAGTGTGTGTGTGAAAAGCAGAAAAATGATGTATCCCTCCACTTCATTTCCACCTCGTGCTGAATTCAGATTGTGTATTCTCTATAGATGAAAGTTCAAGGCTCTCCTCGGGAAAACGAATTGATTTCTTATGACAAATTGGAGCATTCTGGGTACCTTTGAAGGCTGAAGTACCCAGATAGTGAAGGAATAACCATAACAAAATTATCAAAGAAATACTTGAGTGAGAGTTCATGAAGCAGTTTTGGGGAGTTCGGGCATGAATGTTTATGAGCAGGCCTGGAAATAGAGAGCCTCCATCGTAACCGGTTAGCAGATTACACTATATAACACGGTGGTAACCAAAAGGTAAAAAATGTTGTAATGCTTTTCTGCTTTCTCTGTTTTTACTACTCAAGTCGTGTTGTTTACGTCTTGACAGAATTTCCGCCAAAATAAGTAATAATTAACGCGTGATCTCGCTTTGGCGAGATCCAGTGTTACTTTTTGCTATTTTGACAGAAATTGTATTAAGACGTAAACGGCATGTCACTTTAGTCGTATATGGATGCAATGTGCAGCCTTTGAGTCGAGTTTGTTTCGAAAGATTGCCATATCTGACTGGCAACAGGCAAAAGGTGCGGGATTACCTAACGAATCGCCCGCATCCGCCCGCGTAATATGCAAATTCAGCAGTTGAAAAAATAATATTTTCTAAAAACTTCAACAAAACCATATCATGTGACCCCTCGTTGGAACGAGCTCGTGGAATTCGTTCCAACGAGGGGTCACATGATATGGTTTTGTTGAAATTTTTTGAAAAATTAAAAAAAATGCTATTTAAAATAATAAATTTTGATATCGTCTGCGTTGGATAAAGGGTTTTAATTTGTGCTATGATGCTTTATCGTAACCTGTACTGCGTTCGCGTATTTTACAACTGACGTAACATCCACGTAACCTAGACGATCGTTCGTGTGTTATTTCCAGGCCTGTTTAAGGTTGAAATTTTTCATAAAAGTGTGTGTGTGTGTGTGTGTGTGTGTGTGTGTGTGTGTGGAGTCAACGGCGGCGGCAATGTCACGGGCAGAAGAGGGAGTCCTCCCTCTGCTCGTGACATCGCCGCCGCCGTTGGCTATCAGTACAATGACCAAACCCTGCCCCTACTTCTGGGTTCTTCCTTCATCGACATAGGCCACTACTGATGTATTCTATCAGTACCACTGCTGCCATACGACTGTTTCTGTCCTACAAGACTAACTCACAGCCTACTTCATGCCTTCAGAGTTATGATCCTTGAATGGCTGACACTGATAGGATCCATTTTGTTATAATTCTAGACCGTGTGACCTTCCATAATTAGTTCCGAGGCGAGTTAACCAATACTTTCTAGTCATAGTCTGGTCGCCAAACCCCCGAAAATCACGAATGCTTGTTTTGGCGTATAAAGTTTATTTCTCGATGGATTTTGCAAATTTAGACATTTGAGAACAATATTCAATCGGCTGACCATCTGTCAGCCTTGAGCAATTTTTTTTATAGTGTCTTGAAAAGGTATATACCCTACCCCGAATTTGATTCCAAATGTGAAAACACCTATATTTGAATATTCTGTAAATTCTCATTACTAACATGAAATTTATCGGTAAACCTTACTATTTGTACACTTGGCATGGTTTGTAGTATCATATACTCCAGAATTCAAAATTATATCGACACACAAAAAACCAATATGACCGCCGTGTCGGATCGTCATGTCGAAATTTTAACTTTTTTTCTCCGTTGCACCATAAATCGTTTATTCTGTGAAACAAATTGTATCTTAATTGTGCCAGTTCATGCTCTGCCATCATGGAGCATCCATTTGTGCTCATGATGATACCAAAATGGGCACCATGTGTTGAATACTTCGATCGAAAGAGCGCTTTCACCGAATGACACTATAACCAGACGGAGGCTAAAATTTCAATACATTTCTGGTAGCTGTACCAACGGTCATATATATAATAGTTACGGACGGAGGATCGAGTTTTGTCATGGAATCACATACACACTACTCGGGATAGGTGTTCTTACGATGTCTCAGGCAGTAAATTCCTGAACAACACGAATAAAGAGCGTTGTTCGCAGCAAACAGCGCTTTTACTGCACCTGATACTAAGCGAGTAAGGATGTTCAAAAATCCACCACATTCAAATCAGTGATATCTGATCACTCAACGTGTGAAGACGTACTTTCGCTTCCATTCATTGTTGGGTTTTCGTATCAGTTTCGATCGTGCTTACTGGCTGAAATTAATAATAGATTACCACTTTTATTCACATTTTGTTCAATTGAAATTATTCAATTCGTTTATTGTTTCTTTATTGTTGACATTGTAACCCGTTTTTGACCGAGTGAAGTTCCCCGGTTAATTTGTTCTTTGAAGCTTGACAGTAAATTGTCAGAATATTATCTCTCAAAGGTGCTATTTTTCAGATATTTATAAGTGCTTTGATTCGAGCGAGAAACGCTTTGTCAAAGTATTGGCTACAAGAATACGGAAGGTCATTGCGAATAGTGAGATCTATGGCGACGGTCTATGTCTTGATTTGCGTCCGGGGTTCGAGGCCGACAATGATATCACGCTCGATGCTCATAGACAATACATCGATAAATACATACACCCACGAAACGTGGCACGAGCTAAGCAAAAGCGTGGTGCAAATGAGGAAGTTCACGACGGACCACCTCCTAAGAAAATCACCAGACGTTCAGACGTCAGCACTTTCAACTTCTTGGTTGATTGCTTATTTTGTGGGCGCGAATGTAAAGTTGAGAAAGATAAAAAGAATCCCTCTAGATGGAGACCAGCTTATGTCTTCCGACAAACTCACATTAAACAAGGTACCTCCACACCGAAAGCGGAAATTCTTCAGAAGTGCGACGACCGTAGTGACAATTGGTCCATTGAAGTCCGCATTAGAGTCAATCAGGCTGTTAGTGATTTGCACGCAGCTGACGCTCGCTACCATTCTGATTGTCGTCAGTCGTTCATGGGAGAAAGATCAGTCGTTGCAAGCAAAAGATCGGCAGCATTATCAGTTGCTCCACCCGATATCGAACCACCCCTCCAAGCTGTTTAAGATTTTATGAAGAAAGACAACTCTCTCAGTTGGAGTTCTGTTGAATTGCATGGAATCTATGTTGAAAATGGCGGAGAGAGTCTGTCTCGGAGGCTCCTTGTCTCCAAATTGCCAGATTTCTTCAACGAAGAATTATTGCTCCTCAGCTCACCGTCAATCGCTACAATAATTGCAATCAGATCTCGAGTGGGTTCGCTCCTGAGAATTGATAGTGATTTCAAAAATGATGTCCCCGTGGCCATGAAGACTCTTTGCACAGAAATTTCTAAGGATGTCGAAAACATTGAACTAGATGGGAACAATTACAAGTCAACTTTAGATAAGACCACCCTTTTCGAGTATTCAAGTCAAACTGTAACAGACTTTCTTGGTAGCTTATCGCCAAAACTTGACAACACACTTACGGCACTTATGACAGGTAATATGATAACTTCTGCCATCAAAGGTGTCCCTACACCATTGCAAATTAGTTTATCTGTATTACTCCGCGATTCAAAGGAATTGGTCAAGTCCTTGAACGACTTTGGAGTAACATGCACGTATGATGAGTTGTTACGGTTTAAAAAATCGGCAGCCGTACTGGCCTCAAAGAGTAACAACCTGACCACAATCACTACTTCGGAAGATGGGTTGATACAGTTTGTTGTTGATAACTTCGATGCCGATATATCTTCACAAAACGGCAAGCTCAGCACACACTCGTTGGCAGTTTTGATGACGCAACCTAGCACGAAGAGAGATTCTCCCTCTCCAATGATACCGAGAGTCACTAAACTCGACATGGCTAAACCAGTTGATTACAACACTGAAAAGTCAACGTTCGATGTACCAAAGAAGCCAGAAGTCCCTCATTGCTTAATCCGCAAAGAAGTACCTCAGCTCCAAGTATTGGTTCGCATGGTCATGGCAGAACGAAGGGCGTTGGAGAATGACCTTGAATTTTTGAAGGATATTGTAACGAAACCTAACTGTCCTGAGTTCAATGGCTACAACACCAGGTCATCCCGACAAAGTGGGCAATCCCCTCAACCAGAGACGAAGGCTGTGTACTTACCATTGATTGACATGCCACCGGCTGATCCAGATACAATTTCAACCGCCATGTTAGATGCAATGCGTCTAACTGAGTTGACTGGGCAGAAATATACTTTATTCGCTGCTGATCAACAGCTATATAAAGTAGCGTTGGATGTTCTGTGGTCAAATCACGATCACTTCGGAACATTGATTCCGAGGTTGGGAGGCATGCATATGTTAATGAGTTTTCTTGGTGCTATTGGCAACTTGATGGAGAACACGGGTTTATCTGAAATTCTTGAGTCTGTGTTCGGCGGAGTAGCCAAAATGCTAAGCGGGAAGAAGTTTCCTCAAAATATGCGCGCATTTCGGTTGTTGGCAGAAGAGCTGCTTAGAGATATCGTCAGTAGAGATGATGTTGTCTGCCCGGAAGATTCATTGACACATTGAGTGAAATATCAGACCAGAGCAGGACTTGCTTCATAAGACCAGTTCTTATAATGATGAAGTACGTAAGGGCTGAGAGGGAAGGGGACTGGCCCTTGCATTTGGCAACTGTAAAACAAATGCTCCCTTACTTCTTTGCATCCGGCCATGTCAACTATGCTAGATATGGCTTGTATTATCTGAGGGACATGGGACGACTTCCACAAGAAGTGTTGACACAATTTCTGAAGGGATCACATGTGATGAGACATGTTGATGGCATTTGGAATGGCATTTGGAGCGATATGTATATCGAATCCACTTTCATGCGTTATGGCCATGGTAAGTCTGGCATCATTGGCATCACATTAAAACCAGAAACTCTGAAAGTGTGGGCATTAAGCCTTCACAATTGTGGTCAACTTTTGAATGGTCTCGCGGAGGTTAGGGAATCAGACGTCGCGAATCGAGCAGTGCTCGAACACAAAGAGGAGATGACTGCGAGAATTGCTGCTGATTGCGCTGATCGTGAGGGACTTAGAAACAAACTCGCGACAATCATACACCCCCCTTGAACCCAAGCAACACCCGGATGAGATAGTCAATATTGTCAGTGGTCAGCATGCTAATCGCACTGTGAACTTGGACATGGCCGTAACACTTGGTAGACAGACGTTGACTGATTTCGAGAAGAAACTCCCGAGTGGGTTCAATTGTACTATATCAAGGCCCGTTGAAACAATGGCAGTTATGAAAAAGTCAGTCAAGTTGGGCGAGCACAAAACATGTGACAGCAATCTGATTTACTCTCGGGCGATGGGACTTCAAGCCAGCTCCAGGGAAATTAGTATAAATGATATACTCTCATACGAGTTATCACCCATTCCAACAGCTCTTTTCAATGACAATGGTGACTGACATGCGGATATCCAAATCTAAATCGGTCATGAAGTCTGATACCGCAGTTATGATTCCAAACACCGACATGTCTGAGTCTGATATCAATGTGTCAAAGTGCACTATTATAGACGGGTGTGCACTTCTTTGGATACCCCATTGGCCTGCTCCCAATAAATTATGTCACCCGAACGTGAACGATTTTGTCCAGCGATTTCAAGAGCATGTAAAGCGTCGGTTATTGGTTGGAGATATATATCTTGTGTTTGACAGATACAATGAATTCAGTACTAAATGTACGACTAGGGCAAAAAGAAGTGGTGAAGCTTGTTGTCGGAAATTCACGTTGACCGCAACGTCACCATTACCTTCTCAGAGATTGGTTCTCACGGTAACTGAAAATAAACAGTTGATAAGCATTATTGTTGATCATTTCAGACGTGACATACAGTTTGCTGTTGATAACACTCAACAACACGCGCTATTTGTTACTGGCCAGGATGCTTCGCCCATTGAAATCGATAGAGGTATAGTTATTGAGAGGCGTGGCATGGAAACTATGCACGAAGAAGCAGATAACATAATCGTTCAGCAAGCCATCAGAGCTGCTGATGACCACGACAATGTCATAGTTCTTGCAGACGACACAGATGTATACACATTGCTTCTACATCACTATCTCGAACAAAACCTGTCATGTAGTATGTTCATGGAATCCCCAATAAAGGGGAAGTCAGTTGTTGATATTGCAGCGACCGTTGAAGAACATAGAAGTATCATACCAAACTTGCTTGCCGCCCATGCTATCTCTGGCTGCGACACAGTTGGTGGTTGTTTTGGAATTGGAAAAGGTCGTATGTTGAAAGTCTTGAGATCCGGCGAAACTTCTCTAACGTCCGTTGGTTGTGTCAATGCCCCTTGGTCGGAAGTACTTCATCAAGCTACACGATTCATATCTTCATGCTATGGTTGCAAGGATATGGGCACCATGTCAGAATCGCGAATCAGTGTTTGGAAATCGCAAATAGGCAAGAAGGGTGCCACAAAAGTTCCTCCTTTATGTACCCTGCCCCCAACAACCGAAGCATTCACAGAGAATGTAAAACGTGCCCATCTTCAGGTATGCACGTGGAAACATGCCTTAGACCCAGCTCCACCAGATCTTGATCCTAGGGAGTTCGGATTCGTCAGAGATGAAGTCTCGAAAACGTTATCACCCTTAACTCTACCAAGTGGTATACCGGTGGCCCCCCGACTCTGTTTTCGTATGGCACGTTGTTCCTGTTCCAGCAAACATCATTGCAAAACTAACAGGTGTGGATGCCATTCCTCTCACTTGGCATGCACAATATTCTGTGCGTGTAATGCAACAATTGAATGTTGCAATGAACAAACGGTTTCAGCAATTGATGTCACGGTGAATCAGTCTAATGATCCAGATGGACCGTGAGGATGATGGTATCGGTGACCATGTTGATCTTTTCTTGATAAATTCCAGATTGAATACTTAGTAGATAAAACATCTCTCACTCTGCATCTCATCAGGCTGGCTATGTGACCATATTTGGGATTTCTGGTATTAGGTTGAAATCCAGTTTTGACGTTTGGTCAGCCGATTGAATGTTGATGTCAGATACCTTAATTTTCAGAATCCATTGAGAAAAAACTTTATACGACAAAACACGCATCCATGACCTGGCGACCGGACTATAAGGTGCCATAGGGCACATGCAGAAATATCCCAAAAGCATTCAGTTAACAGCCTTCATATTCATATAAGCGTATGAGGCATCTCATTATTTTGTCATAGTCTTGTTCTGGAGCAATCACTACTAGGTGATCATTAGCATCACGTGGGTGGTTATTGGATTTTGTTTCATGAATTAAAGAGGCCAATGGTGCCACCATGGAGGTGGTGGAGGGGGGGGGTCAGCTGGGGCTACAACCCCCATCGGGGAGGTCTAGCCCACCCTGGCGCGGAACCCTTCTCTTTTGTTGTGTCTGCCGGAGATACCCTACCCCTTGTCAGGGAGCACAAGTCCTCTTTTGAAGAAAATGCTGGAGTCACCACTGTATAGGGCTCATGAAAAAATCTCTTACCGAGTTCTAGCATAAGATCCAACATGACCTTTTAAAACATCTGTTGATATTTCGTACCGAAGTCTGGCATAACATCCTGGCTGTCCTGTTGAAAAAAATAAAAAAATACTCCCGACTGATGACTAAAATTACGAGGTTCCCGTAATGTTAGTTATCCGCCAGGACTAATCCTCCAGAACAAAACATTGGTAAAATGGTCCTCCAGTAGCCATCTTGACCGTTTTGTTGGACATGTTCTGGATGATCGCTACTGACTTTACGTAGTTCGTCAATTTTTGTCACATGTGGATTTGAGAGAAAAACCTCAGTGATGTTCAATCCCCAGTCCCTCTCATGTGCACACTCGAGTTTCAAGTTGAGTCGCCTTTTAACCCTTTACCTAACGAATCGCCCGCATCCGCCCGCGTAATATGCAAATTCAGCAGTTGAAAAAAAAAATTTACAAACAATTTCAACAAAACCATATCATGTGACCCCTCGTTGGAACGAGCTCGTCGAGTTCGTTCCAACGATGGGTCACATGATATAGTTTTGTTGAAATATTTTGAAAAATTTGAAAAATTGGTATTTAAAATAATAAATTTTGATATTGTCTGCGTTGGATAAAGGGTTAAAGGATCAAAGTAATGTTGTTTGGGTTCACTGCCGTAGGATAACAATCAAGGATCACGAACATGTCGATACTTTATTTTATGGAATATGGGTACTTTGAGTTCTAGTCGCATGTTGGTGTATAAAATAAGCGCTCACGTGAGCGAACATGTTGAGATGACACAGTCAAGGTTAGAGCCCTGCGAATCATACATTTTCGATTCGAAACGGGCCAATTATTGTTCCGACTATGAAAGCTCAAGTCCCTACTGGTAAAATATTCCAGCTACATCATCAAGGTATGCCTTCCTGGAAGGCATGCCTTGATGATGTAGTTGGAATATTACCCATAAACTGGTGCGAGACTTACCAGCACCAAGCACTGCATAGGACTAGCCGCTAGCAACAGCTTATCGTCAACATGGTTTGGTAACTTTAACTTTGTTTTCAACAGTGACTAATGAGACTGGAATTAGCGTGGGAGGTGGCATGGGTCAGGTGCTATTTATGTTAATATAGATGAATTTACACTGTCTTTATTTTCCGCATTATTTACGTACATATTCCACGTGAGACGACGACAATGACTACTACCAAGCAATATTCCCGTGTAAAACTTCGAAAGGATACGAATCGTGCAGTTGATTTCGAATCGAATCAAATATCAACTTAAGATTCGAAATTGAATCGAATCTTGAAGGTTCGTAGGGCTCTAGTCAATGCGCATGCTATTCCGAGATAACGTGTGTAAAGACAACTGTAAGCAACAAGCAGACGTAGTCTATAAGTAGTGTTGTGACAGCCAGTAGCAGTGGCCCAGTGTAGAAGCCAATAGCGTTGGTCCAGTGCTTGAAGCCGTTGGTTGAGGCCTTCTGGTCGAAGCCATAACAGTGATGAATCCGAAGCAGTAGTGGAACAAAATTGAACGTCGGTTGATGCTTTAGAATTTTTAAGAGAGCATTTCAGGGGTGTGGGCTAAATAGAATACCCCAAAGGTTCCTTTTCCACATCCTACACTCTAAACCTATCGTGGAAATTTTTCTACCACTGGCAAAATTTCAACAAAACGATATTATGTGACCCCTCGAGCTCGTTCCAATGAGGTGTCACATGATATCGTTTTGATGATTTAAATTTTTTTTTTTTCAACTGCTGAATTTGAATATTACGCGGGTGGATGCAGCCGATTAGCTGGGTAAAAGTCTAATATTATTCATTCGGGACTACTGTTAAAACTCAAGACATCTTGAAAATTAAATTGTGGGTAAATTAATAATAACTATAAACCGATATTTTTGTCATTACACCGGTATTCAATCGATACTGGTTTGAATATGGGTATGTATCGGTTTATCGATATAGCGTGCAGACCTACTGGCATCATTTGGATTGGAAGAGTGGCCATATGCCACTCGATCTACCCGAAGGTGGACTGGTCGTTAACAAAATCTAATTACATTTTTTGAAAGAGCATCTGAAGCTGTAATATATACAAAAGATGATTATAGGGAATACGAACAGTGCGTTGCTTGAAGACAGGCAGCACTAAAGCGTTGAAAAAACGCACCATGACCTTCGTCATTGCGCTGCTGCTCACATAATTTAACATTATCAATTATTGTAATGAATTGACGGTAACATGGGCTGAGGTTTGCGTCTCGGAGCTTATGTTCAGCCGAGACGCGAAGCGTCTAGGTTGAACATACGCTCCGAGCCGCAAACCTCAGACTATGTTACCGTCAACTTATCACAGCAACATATATGTTCCAATAAGACAAATGTAGACAATACCCATAGCCCAAAAACCTACATTGTGAAACACGAGAGGTTTATTTACTAAACCTGTGATCGTTAAAAGTTGCCTTCTGTAAGGTTTAGTAAATAAACCCCTCGTGTACCCACGTTTGCACTGGATAAATAATCAATAAACCAGATAAACTCATTCCATCTTAGTAAATCGGGTACTCCGGCTTCCTCCACCCTTAAAACTGTCGCAGTCATGATTAGCCATTGTGCATAAATATGTGACCTTAAACACCAATAAATAAATAAATAAATAAATAAATAAATAAATAAATAAATAAATAAATAAGTTATTATGATGAATTGACGGTAACTTGGTCTGAAGTTTGTGGTCGGGGTGTAGGTTTAGCTCCGCGTCTCGGTTGAACATAAGCTCCGATCCGCAAACCTCAGACCAGGTTACCATCCATTCATCACAAGCACGTTTATGCTCCAATAAACTCCTACCCACAGCCCAAAGCCCACATCGTGAAAAGAACAGAGCACGATAAGATTAACGAATTCAGTAAATAAATTTATCATATGACTTGTTGTTCACTTTAAAACATTTGATATTTTGTTTTCATATCAGTCAGTGATAAATAGCCTTCCGTCAGTTTCATTGGTCAGTTTCAAAACTAGACAATTTGATTGGCTGAACAAAATAAAACTGGCCCACATTTTCATAATTTGCATAATTAGAGTTGGGAGCTTTTATTGGTCAATTTCAAAACTGGACAATTTGATTGGCGAAACAAAATACAACTGGGTCACATTTGCATAATTTCAGTAGGGAGAATTTACGTTATCTGTCCTATTTGGTGTGGGTTATATTGTATTAATCTTTTACCTACAAGAAAAACGCCATTCATTTTTTTTTTATATTTTCACTTTTTGCTTCCAAAACATAGGTTATGGCCCCTCATTGGAACGAGCTCAACGAGCTCGTTCCAATGAGGGGCCATAACCTATGTTTTGGAAGCAAAAAATGAAAAAATTTAGTTATACGAGGATGTTTTTTCCAAGTGCAGTCTGCAACTCAAGTTAGGTGATGGATTAAAAAATCATACTAAGTGGCTAATTTGTGCGTGTGTGTATGCCATATGATAAATAGAATACTTAATGAGTGTTTTTCTCATATAATATTTATGAAACTCGTCCGAATTTTCCGTTTGGGCTCGCCAGAGGCTCGCCAAAACGGAAAATTCTTAGACTCGTTTCATAAATATTATATGAGAAAAACACTCATTCCATATCCTCTATATCTCGAGTACCCAACGAAGTAACTGGACAAATAATCAATAAATAATTAAGGCCGAGGTCATTCCATCTTACTTCAAATAGTAAAATGATTTGTAACATCGTCTGCTACACGTGGGAGAAATCGACAAAATTAAAGCGGTTTGCAAGTCACACCGTTGATGAAATAATTACCGAACGGGCAGCATCATTTCAAAATATTTTGCGTGGTGATGTCATCCGGTAACGTATATTACTAGATCCGTAAACATAGAAAAAATTTCTGCGAGCACTCGTCCAACACGAGTGTGAGGATTTTAGCCTCATTGGAGCATTATAAGTCATTGTGATGAATTCACGGTTACATGGTCTGAGTTAGCCAAAAATCTCAAATCATGTTACCTTCATCACAATAAAGGGATCAAAATACATATTTTTATTTGCATAGTGAAACGCTACACATTTTCAAAAAATGTATAGCATTTTTTGAAAATTGTGTAGCAGTTTTATGTTTCAAATTCAATATACAATAATGATGAGTGCTTTTGTTCTCTAGAAAGCATCTGACACTTACAGTTAAAACTAGAAGTCCTGTCATGAACTGTGCGCTTATCTAGGCTTAATTCCACGTAGGAATTGTGCGCAATTGCCATATCGAATGGCATCCAAAGCACGACAGGTTGTCCTGGTCACTCATAGCAAACGCAGCCCGGAGGTCCACACTGCAAAAAAATATAGGTTCTCTTTAGAACCAAAACTGGTTCTAATCTTGTCCCTAAGATGGAACCAGTTCTGTTTAAACAGTATTTATTTCAAATCAAATAAATTTACCAAGATTAGCATTTTGTCAAACCGGAAGTCCAGTCACATTTACTGTGGCGCAAGGAACCTTCGGTGGAGGGCGCATTTGTACGAGAGCTGTGCTGATTTGTTCATCCTTCACGCAATGTAATGGCCATATATGCACAATCGATCCTGTGGGGAGGATTAAAATAAAAATCATTACGTGCGTTCGAAATAGTTCTTATTAAAGTTAGAATAAGACTTAAAGTCCATGCGGAACACACCCAATAACACATTACAGGCTACTCTCTAGTAAAAGGAAATCCATACAGTCTCTCGTTACGCTGTACAGAGTCACACTCATAAGAATACATTATAACATATACATGTTTACTTATACAGGCTTCTGATATACAACCAGCGCTATTCACAAAAGCAGTCATGCATATTTTGTTACTTTTTCAATTTTTACTGCCAAAACATAAATTACGACACATCATTGGGACGAGTTCGTCGAGCCCATTCCAACGAGGTGTCGTAAGCTATGCTTTTTGTTTATGAGGCCAAAAATCAAAATTACTCTAGAAAAAAATGCAAGTTTCGTCTGATAGCCATGTTGGGTAAAGCCTTGAGTACGTGTCAAGAAATCAGGATGATGTTGATTACAGAAAATATACGACAGCATGTTTGTTTGTTTATTTATTGGGGTACACACACACTTTTAACGGCCAGAGTAAAATCGCATGGGACTGTTTTACGGTTGTGGGAAGCCAGTGAACTCAGAGAGAACCACAGAGTAGTGCCGAGCAACTGTCAGACTATGCAGCTTACTAACCCGTCATGAGCAGAGTTTGTAGAAGTTGTTGAAGGCAAGTGCATCATCAAAGTACAGTACCCCGCAGTACAATGGTTCGCCGTGCCTCCACGTCGGTAGTCGGGATTAAGTGTGTTGCCCAAGGACACAGCCCCCCAACTTTTTTGCCGTGCCATGTTTTTTTTGTATGTATATATTTTAACACCACCAATGACTGGTGAAACAAGGGGCGGATCCAGAGCCTCTCTCATATTTTCTCCAGCTATGTTTCTTTCGTACTGGTTCAGTTTCGATGGATTTCGGATAATTTTTTGCAGTAAGTGGCAGCAAACGCTAAAATGTATGCAGTCTGTTAAAAAATCGGTCAACTGAAATTGATCGTAATCTTACAGACATACAAGTACCAAATCCACCCAAAAACAAATAATCCACCGACAGCATAATTGTTGTTAACATCTGGTAAAGCATACAGGTGAGGTCTATTTATCAGCTTTGGTCGTACGACCAAAGCTGATAAATAGACCACACCTGTATGCTTTACCGACGTTTTTTAACGGCTCTCAAAGTGAAAAATCTCCAAATATCCGCTCAGATGCATGAAAATGGGGGTTTGGAACCCTGAAATTTAAAACTTTCGTACGACGTCATACCGACGACCACCCATCGTCCGATCCAGTCCCCCATTTTGAAAATCGTTCCGTCGCCCCTGGATCAGATGTCGCGGATCAGGATCGAACCGTCGATCTTTCGGTTTGAGGTCCGGTGTTCAGAACAATGAGTCACTGTGTTCTCTGTATGGCAGCAGAAGATATATCAGGCAGGCGATAGCCCTGAGTAAGCTCCAAATAAGTACATTTGCTATCGTTCAGGAAATTATGTAACACATCGGTATCATTATTAGAGCCCCCCTCCCGTCATGAAGGATGGGGAAAACCACCCCAACCACTACAGTCTTAGCGTCGCGTGCGGCGGGCGCTTTCGCAGACAAACCCGGTGCGTTATGATCTTGAAGAATACAGAACGTGTAATACCATTCCAGTACTAGAGGGGAGGGGATTGGTCATCGCCAATCGAGTTATCCAAACACGCCGTCGAGGATGTTTGGCGCCACCTTTTACAAGTTATGTTTTTAAAAACCATTGCTGTACTAAGTATAAAATTCCAAACGCAATAAGTTTACTGCAAAGTATGCGATAACTGTTTCCTCATTCCGATATTATCTTAATGATGGCAGCAAAAACCTTGAAAATTCCACGCTGTTAGTGCATTTTCAGGTTACGCAATCTTCCTCTTAATAACGATTTAACTAAGGGGAGAAGTCAGAAACAATTCCTCAAGTGTGTTTGTACTTGAACATTTCTTAGACTCTCACTTTGATATATTATCAACATCATGCAGGTGCGTCGGTTACGGTCCAGCAGTTTTGACAGCTGCTGAATCAACATTTTCCTATTTTTTGTACATTTGTGGTCAAATACCAAGCATAGAAAGCGAATTGGCGCCAGCTCTAAAAATTTATGCTAATATAATGTCAAAAACAAATCACAACGCAAGCTCTCAAAATCATGGCAGACCGATGAACATTTTAATTAAGAACCAGAGGACTTCCAGAAGAGGGAAAACAACCCTGTAATTCTAGAATGTCCAGAGGTGCAAAATATCTCATATTTTCCCTACTTCACATAGCCGAAGAAATTTCTCTCTGAAATATCTATCTCGAAGAATAACACGATTTTTGGACGGTCCAGAACACAATTGAATACTTTTATGCAAGAATTAAACAAGACAGACGAAAGGAGTTGTCTATGGTAAACATTTGGGCTTCCCACATTACAAAACTTAACCCTTTGAAACCCCTGTGACATCTTCCACGTCAGTGCAATGGCAGCAATTAGAAGAGTCTATATTCATTATTTGGAGGTAAAGCAATTAATATTTTCAACGTGCAGCCTTGTGGGCTGCGTGTTGAAAATATTTATTGGTCAACTCCACACATTAAAACCCTTTACCCAACGAATCACCCGCATCCGCTCGCGTAATATGCAAATTCAGCAGTTGAAAAAATAATATTTTTCAAACAATTTCAACAAAACCATGTCATGTGACCCCTCGTTGGAACGAGCTCGTCGAGCTCGTTCCAACGAGGGGTCACATGATATGGTTTTGTTGAAATTTTTTGAAAAATTTAAAAAAATGATATTTAAAATAATAAATTTTGATATCGTCTGTGTTGGGTAAAGGGGTAATTACCTAAGCGGGAACGCAATGGCTCAGTGGTTACGGCATTGAACTTCAAACCGAAAAGACCCGTTTCGATCCCCGTTCTGTGTTGTGTCCTTGGACAAAGCACTTCATCCCGATTGTCCACGCGGGGGCACAGTAGGGCTGTGTTCTAAGGTGTACTCCATGTCGACGGTGCACTTGTCTTCAATCAATGCTAATCCTGCTTGAGTGGAGTTAGTACGTGACTCGGTGGTTCTGTCCTGGTACTCCGGCTTCATCTAGCCGTAAAAATGTCCGACAATACAGTACACGGAGGGTGTATTATCACTAAATCACCCACAGTGTGGAGATTCCACCCAAGCAAATATTTGCAAATTGGTTGCAAAGCATAACCAGCACCAGCAAAGTTTCAGCCAATGGACGTCCGGGTTAAACCCGGAGGTCCATTGTCTGAAACATTGCTTGTATTTTTTGTCCATATGTACAAAATTTGAAAGTTATAGTTTGGGTGATAACTACACTCTGCGGGTGATTTAGTTACAATCCACTCTCCACGTACTGCAGGTGATCTTGACTGTCGAAAGTGTCGTTAAACCCTAATAAATAAATAAATAAATAAATAAATAAATAAATAAATAAATAAACTTACTGAAATTATGAAGTATCATGTTCCTAGAACGGAAAGGCGGCCTCGCGGGTTCAACAGATTAAGACTCATAACACCACACCAACTCAGACTCTACATTAGGGCAAAAAAGGGAATGGCAGATTCAATAAAATTTGAAATTTTGAAATGCAAACGAATTTTACTACAGAACAGTATAAAAATAGAGAAGATAACTTTTTTCCCAATCAGTTTGAGCTTTTAACTATTATTCTCTACTGAAAACTAATTAAAAATTAAAAACAAACGGCGTTTACACCGCCTTCTGGTGTTCTGCGCCTTTTGTCTGATCATTTTATCTAACAATCAAATCCATTTTGGCTTGAAAACCACGAGAAACGGTACGTATCACATAATGTGTTCCGATTCCATATCATACAGACGACTCATTCTGATTCCGTATCAAAAAGACGACTGATGTATGTTAAGTATGTATGTATGTGTGTGTGTGTGTGCGTGCGTGCTTGTATGTGTGTCTGTATGTATGTATATATATATGCGTGTGTATATATATCGTCGACTGAGTGCTGGAATGTTCTATGTCCCACAGAGGACATAGAACATTCTAGCACTCAGGTGACGATATGTATCTGTGTATATTTGTATGTCTATGTGTAAGAACGTAGACGTCTTCCCTATGCACAGTTCATATCCAACTTGTACGTGTGCTGTGACTACAGTCTACTTGTATTCTCTGTAATACTAGATGAATTACCGGATCAGTTTGCACCCAGGTTGGCTTCTTGCTTTCTTTCTTCATTCCAATATTCTCTTTTTTCCTACAGTACCTCTCATGTTAATTTCCATGGTTCAAACAATATAAATGAAACTGTACGAGTGTCATTAATCCGATTATATCGTTATATTGTAAATGTCAAACGCGGAAACCACCTTTTATAAGCCCTTTAGCTTTCTGTCGGATCCACCATCAACAATGTTGTACTTTGTATCTCTTGAAATGTTGAACAAATAAATATTGTTTAAACTAAAAAGACGACTCGTTTCCGGGGAACGCAACGGCCTATCATAACAGGCGCATGAATACATTCTATGTGCGTTTCAATGATCGACTCAGCTGATCGCTTACAAAACAAAACAAAATTCCTTACAATTAGCGACAGATCTATTAATAGCAAATGACCCCCCCCCCCCTCCCACAATAAACATAAACTGCACAATTAAATATTGCACACTCGTATCATCATAGGAAGTGACATTGGGAGTGAATAATTTTACAACGCAAGTTTGAAAATTTGCTTGGATCGCGTTACTCATTGTTTGTTAAAGTGCACAACAATATTGTTCCATAAAATAAGGGTCATTTAAAACTTTTTTCTCGCCCAACATTATGTCCCAAAACTGTATTAATAATTTAAGGTTTAATCTAGTTATGTGACAGAATTGTTAGATAAATGAATTATCATGATAATGTGCATGTCCTGTAATTTGCATCAGATTCTCGGTGGTGTCCAGAATGGGATCACAACTCGCCGGCAAAGCCGGCGCGTTGAGATCCCATTCTGGACACCACCTCGAAGCTGATACAAATCACAGGGCATACACATTATCGTGATAATCTGTATTCATCTTACAATCAACATGTATTTTGTCTGTATTAACTCCGGAACTGTCGTGTATCCGACCCCCTGATACAGATGTTTGTATCAGGGGGTCGGATACAAGCACGTTCCTTTCGCGTAAGTTCTATTTTTTTAATTTTAGTTTAAACATATTTTATTTGCAAATTTCCTTACAGCAAATCGGGTCGGAGGACAAGTGCTTAACTCCCTGCACACTGATGTCGCAATATCTAAAGTTCAGGGTGCAAATATTTCCCATAATGCAACTAGAAATTTAACCAATTCAATCTTGTTTGACAGAGCTCAATGAGCTCTGTCAAACAAGATTAAATTGGTTAAATTCCCAGTTGCATTATGTGAAAAATGGCTACTTCAAATCTGGATATTTTGACATCAGCGTGCAGGGGGTTAACACTTAGCAATACCTCCTTTCCGTTTCAAATAACATAAATATCAACTTTTTGTTCATCCGTACGAATAAATAGTTCGTTATATATTCGTCTACATTCTTGACTTATTATCCCCAATATATTGTAAGATAAAATTGTTATTACCATCATGTGGATGTACAAAATATGTATCCGAGTCTCGCTCCGGTTTCTAAGGGCATGCAGATCACGACGTGATCTGCCCTTAGAAACCGGAGCGAGACTCGGATACATATTTTGTACATCCACATAATGGTAATAATCTCTATGTATCAATGCTGTACGCATCGTGACATCTTATCCAGACAATGTCCTTTCCATTAATATAAAAATCAAGGAAGACAAGTTTGCAATTTGTTTTTTCCCAGGAAGAATAAAAAAAACCCTTCAAATTACTGTAAAAATACATTCGCGAAACAAAGAGCCAAAGTGGATGGTTTCTTGGTGTTGGAACAGTACAGCCAGCGTGGACTGGCCACTTTCCGCGGGGAGCAATGTTTCCACGGATGCAATAGTATCAGACTACGAACACTAACTATAAGAATAAACATCAAAAATTTAATTAATGAAGCACCGGGTAATAACCCGGTGCTTCATTAATTACAATTTTGCCGCTGATGATATTTTTTACCTGGTAAACGCATGCGTGGAAATCACTGCCCACGTGTGGATTAAGACCGGGCCACGGCGACTGTACTGTAGGTATGATACTGATTGATATTCTTAATGACAGATTATCTTGGAAGTATTTGCTTCTAATTAGATTGTTATAAAACAAACAGGTTTTTTTGTAAGTTTTAATAAACGAAACCACCAGACAACTCCGAGAGCTCGCTGCTGTTTTCGTATATTAAAAGTAACGCAAGGAAACTTGACTTAATTTTTTGATGATGTCATATATGTTTTCTCAGCGTTTACTTGCCTCTATAGTTGAACCATCAACAGTTTCGCAAAATTATCCCTGTACGCGTTCCTTTGCAAGGCTAGCATAAACTGTGCGAGAAATGAATCGAAGCGGCGAAAGGGACGAATTTAAAATGGCAAACTTTATGCAGCTAAAATACAACTTATTTACCCCATGTCGCAACTTGAATGATTTCGCCCCTCAAACATTATCTCATCTGGTTACAATACACTGTTTTCGTGCAAACAGCACCTCTAGCAGTTTTCACCCCAACCTTTAATGGAGGAAAAACTTCCCTGATTTATCCGGTGGGTGGAAGATGAATTGAGCTTGTAAGCGTGAATAAAATTTTAAAGTATATGTTTTGAAAGAAATGCAAAATATTGGTGACAATTGTCTTCTGAGAAGTGTGAGAGAAGATAAAAATTGGGTGGGGTAAGTAAAAATATGGCTCTTTCATTCGGTGCGAAACTGGACTGGAGTACAGGACTCATCAAATTTAAAGGCAAAAGTCACATGGCGACCTATATTTTTTCAGTATATTTTTTTCATGAGATAATAAACTAAATAAAATAAATAGATATAGTGGTTGGTTTTGCCAAAAGCAGCTTGATGAGATGGGAGGAGGAGGAAAGATTAGCACTGTCGCCAATGGAAAAAAAACAGTGTGTTGTAACCATCTGTATAACCTCGGCCGCCATTTTTCAAATACTTCTCAATTTCTATATTTAACTTTCATTAACAAAAACAAACAGTAAATGTGCTGCTTTACAACCGAAGTGAAAACATATTATTTACATTGGTGGGGCACAAGAAAATGGAATCTCCAAAAAATCTTAAAATCAAGGACTGCGCCGCAAACTACGTTAAATTAACATTTCGTCGCCTGAGTGCTAGAATGTTCTATGTCCCCAAAGGGACATAGAACATTCCAGCACTCAGCCGACGATTTGTAAATTTCAGGCGAGCAAAAGATAACGTTTTGTTGTTCAATATTAGTGGCAAATTTGACAAATTCGGTGTTCAAATTCTCTTTCACTGTACACTGCATTAATTATCGCATCTACACTGACGGGAAATATAAACTCCCGCGGAAACCTGAATCGGAATTCTTCCTTCGTTATCACATTAAACAAATTTTCAAAAGATATCAATCTTTCAAGTTTTCTTGATATCAAATCCAAAACCAACGCCAACCAAGGTTGAAGGACACAGAGTTGGATGAAAGTTTTATACACAAATTATACTATCCCGATACCAAACATTATGCTAGTCATTCATAAACACATTCACCTTTACACTCTTTTCTCTCATAATTTTTGTTTCAAACATGTCAAAAAATAACTTCTCCCCGTTGTAGCATACTTTTTAACTGGTAGAGTGCTAAATTATTTTTAGTTATTATTTATTTATTTATTCGTGTTTTAGGTCACATACTTATGCTAATCGTGTCGTAGGATTACGAGGTTAAATTGATGGAGGAAAATTTATGTTCTTATCAGTGCTCAATCGACAGCCAGTGACTGTCGTCTGAACTCCAGTTCGAACAATAAACCTTGCCCCTTATCAATGCCCTGTCCGCTTGGGACTCTTAGGATTCCTGAAGGTGCCTGTGGCTTACAACGCCAAAGGGTGATCAACGATAATTCACTGAAGGATTATTTATTTACATGTACGAAGAAATATAATATCATACAAATTACTCCCAAAATTATCCATAAGAAAACACTAATTACGCGGATAAAAGTTTGTTCTTTTGGGCCCTCGGCGTCTCCCACAGCTAGCTGTGTCCGCTGGATCAACCTCACTTCATCTTCTCATGGTTTGTGATAAATGCAAAGTGTCTATTCACTTCTCGTGCTTCCTCCTCGCAGGGTTAGCTTCACCGTCAGTCGGGCTTAACACATATAATGTTCTGCTTGTGCGACTCTATCAGCGTTCTCACAGTTCAACCACAATTCAATCGGCGTCTACCACAGTTCACGATCGCTTTGCGCCTTGTCTGGCTCTCACGGGGTTAAGTTATTCTTCGCCTTCGGATGATACTTAACAAAGCTTACATAATAATATTCTGCAAAGTGTTCTCAACATTACTAATTCTCGCACCACCTAAAACTTATCTTATCTCGCGAACTACTCCAGCGCTTTCTCAAGCTCTTAATACGGTTTCTAGACCTCAACGTTACAGCTTTTACTTCTTTGGCTACTATGCCACTACGGTTCGCAACCGTTAACAAACTACAATCGGTTCCTTATAACCCTCACAGGGTTACGACAATACACGGGTTTTCAATCTCGGTGCCTATGACACTCGACGGCCAAGGCTAAATTCGGACCTTCTCTGAGTGCCCTCAAGCCAACTGCCTATGTATGTCTTGCCTTCTAAAACAGGTAATGCCGTTTACCTGAATGCATATAGCTCCCTGAGCTCGTACTTCCTGTTCCTATTCCTATTCTCATATATGGCCACCGACTTGGCCCGCGACTGCTCCTATTCTAAATATGAGCTCTATGGCTCCTCCTACATCACAACGTGCCTTTACTTTTGCACCGATGCGGCACCTTCTCTAACCTATAGCATGGGACCTCCCCATCTGCTCGCAACGACCCACAGCCTTACACACCTTCCGACTGGAATTGGCTGGAATGAATTTTTCGAGAAATCCCCCGATTTTTATTTAGATAGCCAGAACATTTATTCTCAGTTAATCGCTTCTCTTGAACTTGACCGCTTAGATCTATCTTAATTTAACACTCGCTTTAAAGTTCCTTTGAAAGACTCGCATTTTGGTATCTTTTGACATTTCGGAGACAGGATAGATGCGTAATATGGGTGTGTGTCCAGAACATATGTGATGCACTGGTTTCCAATGATTACAATTTAACTGGTCTTAATTACCCAGATAACGATACAGAAGAGAATATTGTCTCTCTTACTATTGATCTGTTATCAGAAGCCCACATGGCGTTGAACATGTGTGCCATAATTGACATTAAATTTCATACTTCATTTAGAATCTCTTGAATTAACGTCAGTTTGACAAGCCTGTTTTCGGAGACCGTCACATATCTATCTTGCTTACATTTAAGCCAGGCAGAAATATTATGGAAAATATTTACACTTTTATACAACAAAATCGCAACTTTTGACTATCACCTTGACAAATCGTGACCGTGGCAGTTTTACGGGTGGAGGAAGCCGGAGTATCCGGAGAGAACCACCGAGCATCGACGAGCAACTGTCAGCTCCTCAACATTCTAACTCCGTTCAAGCAGGGTTACAGCGGTTGAAGACATTTGCACCATCGACGTGCAGTGCGCCTTAGTACACGGCGTCATCGTGCCCACATGTAGGCAACCGGGATAGAGTGTCTTGCCCTTGGACACAACGCGGGTCGTCCCGGACGGGGATGCTAAATTATTTTTGACCATCAAAATGTTTTCAGTGTAGTAGAAGTAGTTGTCGGATATTTTATTTAAGTGTCACGTTTCGATACACATGAAACATATTACACGTAGAATGTTTACAGAATATTTGCACGAAACCTAGCCACGGAGGCTTATGAGACACATTTGGTCATTGATTGGTCGTTATACATTTAGCACCATCCAGTCCGCGATCCGCCCGCTCCTAGAAAAAAAATCCTATATACACACATGCAGACATTTCCACGGGCTTCTGCATATACCCGTGTACATATATTACCTAGTATTTAAACTATTTTACAAGTCCCAAAAACTGAAAAGTGTTTACAAATATACAAAGAAAATAAAATGTATATAGAGCATTTGAGAGATCGATAAAGAGACACGTGCATGCCGCAGGCAAATCCTCTCATTTTAGGGGTTCAAGATTTCGTTCGACATGCAAATGTTCTTTCGTCGACCATTTCAAAAGTTTAAATTAAAATCGATCATCAACCTATGTATTTATGATTAAAAATTCAATTAGGTAATCAACAAATATTTATTTAGATTTAAAAATTTGCGTTATTTACGTTATACGCCTCACTTGGAATCACGATAGGATCTGGTCCGACACCTTCCCCACATATGTTTATCATATTATTCAATAAGTTACTGGTTCAATTGTCTTTGCCTTGTTACAATTCATGGGAGAGTGCCTGAGGACCTCTGGGAACCCCTTTCTGTTTATGTTTTGAGACCTTAATTCAGTTTGAGGTTCACAGAGGGTAAATTTAGTGATGCTACCCTCCTATGTTATCGAATAAAATGCTTATCAGTAAATAAATGGTTTCTTACTTATCCTTAATCAACCCTTAATCAATAACAGTATGTAGTTGGTCTAAGGTTGAATTGGTATTTTGGGAATTGGCCTAAAGGGAATTGGTCTAAAGGGAATTGGTCTGGAGGGAAGACATCATCGAGTTGTGTATCTTCGTTGCTTTGCAAAACGTTTCTGAGCTGTCAATTCGAAAGTTCAGCATTAGAAATGCACCGATATTAATGAAGTACTGTCAAAACATGTGCCAGAGGTGTTTGCAACGTTGAGTTATACGAAAGGAAATGAATGACAAATGAAGCGTTTGACGGTAACCGCATCGCCTGCTCCCAATTTCGTCCCACGTGTGTTTATTGTTTTGGAAACAAATGTGACGTGGGCGAATCCCCATATGACGAAACATGGGGAATGCTGATACCTATTGGCAGGAGTGTACAAAGGATAATTCACGGCTGCAATGATTGAAAATTACCAACGCGGTAAAATCCGGGGTCAGTCCTGTAAAACATTCCAACTGTATTTTCCAGAATTGTATTTTCTGTCTGTGACTATAAATGGTTACTGAAGTGAAGAAGGCTACTGCTCCTGCATCTCACTTCATATGCTGGACAAATCTGGCTCCTTACACCCAGGATAGAGGGAAGTTGTCCCCTAACCCCCTTTGTCCATGCCAGCAGTACCCATTACTCTTTAATTACTCTTTAAACCCGAGAGGCCTCTTTTCCTGTCCAGAAACATGATACGTCATACATCCATTAAGTGTGCGGGCTTCTAAGTTAAGGTGTGGGGGAGACCAATCAGGTTTTTTTCAACGTGTAGCCCAACGCTGCACGTGGAAGATATCATTAGTCTGGACCAGAATAATAAATGTGGACTCTTCCAGTTGCTTCCATTGAGCTGACATGGAAGATACAACCAGGGTTTAACCCTTTACCCAACGAATCGCCCGCATCCGCCCGCGTAATATGCAAATTCAGCAGTTGAAAAAATATTATTTTTCAAAAAATTTCAACAAAACCATATCATGTGTCCCTTCGTTGGAACGAGCTCGTTGAGCTCGTTCCAACGAGGGGTCACATGGTATGGTGTTGTTGAAATTTTTTGAAAAAATTCAAAAAATGATATTTAAAATAATAAATTTTGATATCGTCTGCGTTGGGTAAAGGGTTTAAGAGGTTAATCGAAAATGACGTTTGTGTTTTGGATACATGAAAATGGAGAGCATCAGTCGGTATGTATCCGTGAAATAGAGTGAAATAGAATTAAACTAACTAGGTTTGTGGAGGCGAGGTGGCTCAGTAGATAGAGGTATAGGCTGCAAGTCGAGAGGTCCTCGGTTCGAATCCCACCTACTGCAACCGTGTTCTGTCCTTGGGTAAGACTTTTCACCCCACTGTCCGTGTGAGTGTGTGTGTGTGGGGGGGGGGGGGGGGGCGGTGGCGATGTGTACTAAGGCGTACTGCACGTTGATGGTGCACTTGTCTTCAACCAATGCTAACCCTGCTTGTGTGGAGTTAGTATGTTGGGGAGCCCGACAGTTGCTCGCAGTTGCTCGGTAGTTCTCTCCGGGTAACCCGGCTTCCTCCACCCATTAGACACAAGGTAATCTTGGCTGTCGGAAGTGTCGTTAAACACCAACAAACAAATATATAAATAAATAAATCTCCTTTGTGCACATTGGGCTCCATATTAAAAAAATTCGTTGATAATATACATTTTAGCCTAATTTAAAGTCCGTAGTAGAGTCAACTCGAACGCTGGAATCTTTGGTCACATCTGAACCCTTTACCTAACACGAAAGGCAGACCACACTTGCAAACAGAATTCTTAGTAGTAGGAGAGGGATGAACCGTCCCCCATTGGGGGATCCCGGAAGTGACGTCATGTCACGGGACCTGGTGGCGCCATGTTGTGTTGTCATGGTAACCCACGTGAGCGGCCATCTTGTGACGTCATCCCCATAAAGATACGTGCTCCTAGTGCGCATGCGTTAGGGTGATACATGTTTCCGTCGTCCAGTTTGTATACTGGAGGCCGCCATCTTGGTTTCTATGGTAGCACGTGGTTGCCATGTGACCCAAAGGCTTACAACAAGACAGGGGTATGTTCGGAGAATATGTTCCTTTGTACAAGAGTAAGTTCCCGATTCGTAGAATTACCACAAACAACCCGACAATCTCCCCAAATCACCAAAAACGACTTTATTTGATACGGATTCCCCATTTTATCGGCTTAGCACGCAGTGCTATGATACCGAGGGACCTCGGGGGTAAGTTCGATTGAATAGAAGTAATTTTCTGGCTTGGGTACTTCGTAGAATTACCATAAACAACCCAGTAATTGTTTATTGCCCAGAATGTACATAATAAAAATCAGTATTTTCATTAAATTACCGAGAAGAACTTACCAAAAAGAACTTATACATACAAGTTATGCTCTGTGTCCCATTCTGGTATCCTCGTCCTGTACAACCTGCAAATCCTTCGATTTGTTCCGTGAATATGCATCAATAATTTACGTGTCATGCCGACTGTCACACCGTGAGGTACCGCTGGGGGAGCCGTTCCAGTTTAAACTGAAACGGGCTGATTCACCGCTATTTGCGCCCCACCGTGTGTCAGCCGATGTGGACCTCCCATTAACAGACTTGTATTATTCCAAGATTTATACGATAGTTTATGACGGGATCTGTTGTTACTGTTTGCTACCCTGAACTGTGTTAACAATATATTAAGCAGGTTGTTTCGGGATATTAGCAATATTGAGGTACCAGTCGTCCGCTGGAATCTATAATTATTTCCACCTAACTTATTTTTTTATACGAGAACAAATTATTGGCAAAAGAATATGAACACCCATCTCATTAGGAATTAGACTAATTACTTCATGACCGATCACTTCATCACAGTCTGTTGCGATTTTTATTTTTCTAGGGAGTGTCAGGTAGACAGCCAATCTGGCTATGTCACTTCCCACGGTATGCTGAATACATTGTCTGTAAAACATTTATCTGTAAAACGTTTTTATATGTATACCGTAAATAAAGAATCTGAATCTGAATCTGAATCTACGAGGCTCAGATTCCCCACGAATCCTTTTTAGGATCACCAGACCTTGGCTTGGGGAGATTGTCGGGTTGTTTGTGGTAATTCTACGAATCGGAAAATTACTCTTGTACAAAGAAACATACCCTCCGAACATACCCTTGTCTTATTGTAAGCCTTTGGGTCACATAACAACCACGTTCTACCATAGAAACCAAGATGGCGGTCTCCAGTGCAAAATGGACAACGGAAACATGTATCACCCTAACAACACACATTGCGCATGCTGACAATACAACATGGCGCCACCAGGTCACGTGACATGATGTCACTTCCGGGTCCCCGCCGGGGTCCCCCGCTGGGGGACGGTTCATCCCTCTCCTACTACTTTTCTTGAATAACTATTTTTTTCATTTTTGTGTCAAAAACCTAGGTTATGACACCTCATTGGAACGAGCTCAATGAGCTCGTTCCAAAGAGGGGTCATAAGCTATGTTTTTGTGTCAAAAAATGAAAAAAAACGATGAAAATTAAATGGTGATTTTTGTGAATACCGCTGCCGTTTCCGGCCGTTACGTTGGGTAAAGGGCTAAAAGTCTGTGCACTCCCTTTCGATTAATTCATAATAAGGTTACAATGGCGGGTTGGTAAAGATAATGTTAGCCTGAAAGGTTGGAAAGGGCAAGGGGTAGCACCCTTGTGAGGAGGAACCCCACTCATACTGGTCCTCATCCGAAGAAGTCTGGAGGCCCTGGAAAGAGCGAAAAGAAAAAGAAGAGTCCATCTACCATACGAAGGGATGTCCGACGCCTGGGGGCTTTCTTGGAGACGAAGAAGGAGAATGGTGAGGTGAGGAGAGAGCCATTTCCCCTTAAACTCCCACAGACAAACCCAAGCTGCTGCCTGCTCTCCAATCGTTATTGCTGAATGAGGAAAGTCCTGTGGAGACTGAGGTGGAAATGGAAGCTGGCCTCTCGCCACTTCCCGATCCCCACCTCACCTCTATCTTTGGTACCCGAAAGTCAGGATCACCACCACCAACTCAGAAAGAAACGCCAGGGGAATCGCTATGGGACCTCATCGATCGAAGGGAGGTGGCCGAGCATCTACCCCATGCCCTCTAGGTTCCCACGTCCCTGAACCTGGTCCACGATTAGCAACAAAAGTTTCCCATTGAAGTGGATTAAATGTTAAACCCTTTATCCAAAGCACTCGGTATAAAAAAAAAAATACATTTTAATTATTTTGTTTTTAATTTTTTCAAACGTATTTTGAGAAAACATTTCATTTGATTCCCTTATTGGAATAAGCTCGGCGAGTTGATATGGTTTTATTGCTGCTTAACCCTTTACTCAACGTAGACGATAACAAAATGTATTATTTTAATATAATTTAAAAAAAAATTTCAACCAACCAGACCATATCATGTGACCCCCTCATTGGAACGAGCGCGACGAGCTCGTTCCAAAGAGGGGTGACATGATATGGTTTTGTAGAAATGTTTTAAAAAGTAATATTTTTTCAGCTGCTGAATTTACATATTACGCCGGCGTATGTGTCCGACTCATTAGGTAATGGGTTAATTTTAAATTACTCGTGAGGATTCGAAAGGTAAAGGGTTGAAGAGGTATATCGAGTTACGTTTCAAGTTCGTACCGACGACAAACGTCGGAAACATTGTCAGAAAACTTTAACTCCCGCCGCACCATGTCGGGAATTTTGAGATGCTGGTTTCAGATCTGGATGTCTGCCATATCCCCCTGCCAAATCTCATACTTCCAATCTCACTTCACCGATACTGAGACTATATCCTCCACACCATGAGCCAGAAGCAATTGAAGGGTCTTGTAGGGCTGCACGATATTCAAAACTGAATACCGGTATCGATATTCAAAAAAATACCGCGGTATACCGGTACATCGAAAACTGTTCAGATATATGAACACAACAAGTACCACAATCGAGACTCGAGGCATCACAGTCGGAACGAATTAGCGTGCCTTGATGATGCGGTTCGAAAAGCGCAGACGATATCAAAATTTATCATTTTCAAAATTATATAGTCTATCAAATTTTCCCCCAAGATTTCAACAAAACTATATCATGTGACCCCCTCATTGGAACGAGCTCAACGAGCTCGTTCCAATGAGGGGTCACTTGATGTAGTTTTGTTGAAATTTTTTAAATTTATTTTTTCAACTGCTGAATTTGTATATTACGAGGGCACAAGCAGACGATTCCTTGGATAAAGGGATAATATTATTCATTCGGGGCTACAGGTAAAAAACTCAGGACATCTTGAGAATTAAATTGTGGGTAAATAAATAATGACGATAAGCCGATATTTTTGTAATTACACCGGTATTCAATCGATATTTTGGTTTGAATACCGGTATATATCGGTTTATCGGTATACCGTGCAGCCCTAGGGTCTTGGTCCTGTAACGTAAGTCTCCCAGAGGACGGTAACTCTAATCTCAGGCTCTGAGCAATCGAAAACGACTTTTCATTTTGTAAACGTAAACAGATAACACTGATCACGTACTGTCACTCTTTTCCCATTGAGGTTCAGGTTCTTGACCTCTACAAAAATAAATGTTTTTTTTCTGTTTCCAGAACACTTCTGTAACCGCTTTCAGCCCAGAAAGAATAAAAGCGAGATTATTCCATGTTTTAAATATAAATATTTTTTGGCAGTTTTCAGCGTGTCTTATAAACGGTACAGAATGCAGATGTACTAAGAATATATCATGAATTCTAATTAAAAACCATTTTTGTGTTCAGTAGTTACCTTAGTCAACATTACTCAACAGTTCATTCACCTTATTCTTTCTCTATCGCGCAAATACACTGCAAAAAATATAGGTTCTCTTTAGAAACAAAACTGGGTCTAATCTTGTCCCTGAGATGGAACCAGTTCTGTTTGAACAGTATTTATTTCAAATCAAATAAATTTATAAAGATTAACATTAAATATTAACAGAATTAAACGTAAATTGAGGGGGTTTCAGCCGTAAGTTTAGAGCTTATACGAGGTTGTCTCAAATCATTATTAAGCAAAGGAGATATGAACAGTTGGCATATCGAACCAGTTTTGGTTCTATACAGAACCAAAACTGGTTCGATATGCCAACTGTTCATGTTTTAAAATGTTTGGCGACTGCGTTGAATAAGCACCATGTTTACTGCTGAATCTACTTCAGTTCATGTAATATTCTGTTAAAATTGAATGCTAATCTTGATAAATTTATTTGGTTTGAAATAAACATTGTTTAAACAGAACAGGTTCCATCTTAGGGACAAGATTAGAACCAGTTTTTGTTCCAAAGAGAACCTATATTTTTTGCAGTGTACGGCTTCGAAGAATGGAGCAATGGCCAGCATAGAAATACATTAACGATTTCCATTTATTAAGACTTTTTATGTTTTCAAATCTTCTATTTTCGCATAATTTTACCTTTGCTGCAATTCGAATAAATGGCCGCCACGAACAGTTTTATTATCATCAACCCTTTACCTAACACGAAACGTAGACACTTGCAAATGAAATTCTTGAATAACTACTTTTCCCCCTCTTTTTGCCTCTAAAACATAGCTTATAAGTTCTGTTTTTAAAACAAAAAATAATAAAAAAAAAATAATGAAAACTGAATGGTGATTTTTGTGAATAGCGCTGGCAGGTTTTGGTCGTCACGTTGGGTAAAAGTTAAAGCTCACAAGCCACCAGCTCAGAATTCAATTGTTTTATCGGTGTTGGTGGACGCGATTAAGCACACTCGGCTCAACGGAGATTATGATTTACCTGCATGTAGACTGGTGAATTAATCTTTGAATGGATCGAATAAGATAATCAACCTTGATAGGAAAGAAATATATCGCCCTCGCAATGCTAAAGCATTGCAGATGGCGCCTTGATGAACTCAACGGACGATATACTGTATCTTATGAGTGGTAGTAATTATTTAATCCTGGCGCCAGAATGCTTCGGGTGAGGATTGCTTTTTTGTTTATTGAGTTTTACGCCACTTTCAGCAACCTGGGTCACATCGTGGGACAATGTTATAGGCGGAGGAAGAGAACCACCCAGCAGCGGCGAACAAATGTCAGACTCACAAACTCTTTAACTCTGCACAAGCAGGGTCAATAAAGGATGAATTCAAGTACACCATAGGCGTACAGTACGCCTTAGTACTCAGCGTCACCGCGCTCACACATGGACAATCTGCATTAAGTGTCTTGCTAGAGGACACAGCAAATATGACGCGAGTCATGGTCGATCCGTCGACCTTTTTCCTTAAAGTCTAATGTTCTACCTTCGAGTGGGAAACCAAATACATTTTGACATATTATATTTTATTTATATCACGATTACCTAACCTTCTATATATAAAAAAGCCTGTGGCATAAATTTTAGCTTCACACAACAACCGTGGTGAACACGCCAGCAATGGGATTTCAATAGTTAAAATTTACACATACAGTGGATCTACATCCAAGTAGACCTTTGGTGTCATCGACTAGAATGCAAACTTGTCCAAATTTATCACTCGTCGCTTCGAGAAGAGTGAAACGAACCGGCAATTATTTATTATGTTTTTAAATGAGTTTACCTAGTAAGATACCAAACGATTACCAAACATGCGTTGCCTCATGTTAATTCCATGACTCGAAATAGTATGTTATTATGTTATAAAAATGAAAGGGGCCCCGTGATTTGCGCGTTTCTTTTTCCATTTCGTTTCGACGATGAAATTGATAGCAAGAGTACCGCCCACCGATGCTCATGTAAACAAAAATAGATTCGTGTGAATATTGTATTATTTAACATTTAAACTCTTATTAATCTGACGATCATGGTATAAATAAAATTTCCCCAAAGTAGCTTGGTGTACCAAATGTTCACCCCTCGTGGTGAAGCGGTGTTAACACCACTTCGCCACCCGTGGTGAACATTTGGTACACCAAGCTACTATGGGTATATTCTATATTTATCCCAGGACGTATTTCATTTGGTCAACACGCCATTGTGTAAACGCTAGTGATGTCCCACCTACTGTGGTCCCAAACTTGCTCAGTATTATATTGACAATAAGCTGTTAATTGAAAAAAAATTGGCTCTCAGATTTTGCTTGTATGTGAAAGAGTATGTGAAAAACACTGTATGCAAAGTGTAAGACATCATAGCAACACAGAGTTTCTTGAATCTGCAATTAAAAACTTCAATTCAGACGAATTTTCAGAATATACAGCACTACGAAGACATAAACGGAATTACTCGAAAGTGGTCGGAGGAATTCCCAACCACTAAACACAAAAGCGTGACATAATTTCTGAATACATGCGGAAATACGTCTTCCGTCGCTGCTGTCCGAATGAATGACCACCATGAGCAACAAGTGTGCATTATTTTAGCAATAATTTGGTCTTATTTATTTATTTATTTATTTATTGGGGTTTAACGACAGCCAGGGTCACCTCTTGTCGGAAAGTTTCACAGGTTGAAGACATATGCACCATTGACGTGCGTACGCCTTACTACACAGCGCTACCGTGCCCCCTTCCACGTGGGCAGTCAGGATGAAGTGCCTTGCCCAAGGGCACAACGCAGTTACCCATGGCGGAGATCGAATCATGAAACTTTCGGTTTGAATTCCAATACCATAGCCAATGAGCCACCGCGCTCCCAGTTTGGCTTTACTAGGTCAACAACTTTGTATTATTTTAACCCTTTAACCAACGTAACGGCCAAAACCGGCCAGCGCTATACTAAAAAATCGCCAATTAATTTTCATTATATTTTTACTTTTTGTCTCAAAAACATAGATTATGACCCCTCTTTGGAACGAGCTCGTCGAGCTCGTTCCAATGAGGGATCATAACCTATGTTTATGAGACAAAAAATAAAAATAAATAGTTATTCAAGAATTTTGTTTGCAAGTGTCGTCTGTTTTTCTTGCTAGGTAAAGGGTTAAGTAAAGCACAGTTATGCTACCAATGAAACATACAGTGCACGCGTCGTCCATGACAATTCAAAAACAAATTGCATGGATCCATATGCTATAAATAGAACACGTGAACACAGACTTTATTTGTCATTCCGAACAAGCAAATTTCGACGAATAAAGAAAATGATATTGCAGTTTGTGGTGTCCCCGAAATTTCCGCGACTGATCGGTAATCAGATCGAGATATGTGAGGTCTGCATGCCTTTTTGAAAAAGTTGTAAATTTGAGCCGTCAAGCTAATTTATTTACTCAAAACAATTGTGTTTTTTGCATAACAGAAAATTGTTGTTTCGTCAAATCGGCAATTTATTTTTTGGCCAATTAGCCGCTTATTGTCTATTTAAACCTACGGGAGAAATTTATTATCTTAGTACGTGGATGAAGCAAAGAATGTTCTGAAACTCGTTATATAAATTGGATACAGTTACAGAACGCTTTTGGTTCGCGTATAATTCACAAAGCTGTTTTAATATTTGTGGAAATACGAAAATGATAGACAGGAATCTCGCGATACGTTTAAATATTTATTTATTTATTTATTTATTTATTTATTTTTTTATTTATTTATTTATTGGAGTTTAACTACACATTAGACAGCCATGGTCACCTCGTGTCAGACAGTTTAACAGGTGGAGAAAGCCGGAGTAGCTGCGGGCACCTTTCAGTCTTCCCCAAAGTACTAACTCTACTCAAGGAGGGTTAGCATTACGCCCTAGTACACAGCGCCACCGTGCCCCCAAGGGGGGAATCAGGATTAAGTGTCCTGCGCAAGGTCACAACGCTGTAACATGAAATACCAGTGAAATTGGGCCTGTCATGTCAACGCAATGGCAATAAACACAGAAAATCAGTCAGACTTAACCCGCATGAATAGGCACCGATAGGAAGTGTGGACGACGGGGACATGTCAGATACAAGAGCGAGAGAGAGAGCTCTTTGAACATGAATGCTTTTTTGCTCTTTTTCTGGGTTAGAACTGTTTCTAGCAACTCGACAAAGTTCATCCAGAGCTGAACTTAAGATTTACCATACATATTTAGTTATATTTCTTCCGTATCACTGGCTACAAGTGGGCGAGCTCGCCCCAATGAAATGTCTTAAGTTGTGTTTGGACAAAAAGGTTAATGTTGTTTATTCCTTCTGTTGTCTTTCAATTGCTGTAGCTAAAACGGATGACGAGCAAAAACTTTTTAAGCAGTATTTACAGGAGTGAAAAATATTTCATGAGTTTGAATATATTTAACCCTTTATCAAATGTAACGGCCACATCCGTGCAACACTACTCATAAAATCGCAATTCAGATTATAATTTTATGTTTTTGCCCAAAACATACCTTAAGGGCCCGCATTGGGACGTCCAATGAGGGGTCACAAACTATCTTTCGGAATTAAAACATAAAAATGTTTAGCTAGGGAAAATACAAATGCAATCGGTTCGTCGTACAAAGTAAATTGTGGCTGAAGATGTATTATCACGAGTGTACTGGAAATTTCTTGGAAGAATCCTTCATAACAAGCGTCATTTAGATGTCTATTCAACAGGGCAATAACTGTCTATCAGCCTCTTTACTGAATTGAAGCAGAAGGCCACTTCCTCTGCATCCCACATCGCATGCTGGACAAATCTGTCTCTTTCGCCACCCTAGGTTGAGGGCAGGAGGAAGGAAGCCGTCCCCTAAATCCATGGGCCCATGACTGCAGCACCCGTAATCGAAAATGACGTTTGAGTTCTGAATGCATGAGAATGGAAAACATCAGTCGGTATTTATCTGTGAAATACAATGAAACTAGCTGGAGTTCGAATCTCCTAACTGGGATTCGAAACTAATTGGGGTTCGAATAGCATAGGCTATACCAAATTTCCTAGTCGGACCTGTTGCCCTGTTTCTGGTGGAGCAGAGTAACAGCTCCGCGGAAAGAGAAAGAAAAGCTATCCAATTTAGAGCTGTAGGTTTTTAAATTTCTTGTTCGGTTTCGGTTTTGGTTTTTCAGGTGGAGTAAAACCTCGTTTCGGTTCGGTTTTCGGTTTGTTCATGAATCATGAGGCCAAATAAAATTCAATAAAACTCATTCTTATGTCCAGAGTCATAACTGAATGGCAGTGAATTTGAGAGAAACTCAAAGAATGCCAGAAATAAGCTATAATACATGAAGAATCAGGAAGGCCAATATAATAATTACATATATGTACAGAACTTTTATTGTGCTTGGCCATTTTTCGAGGTCTGACACCTACACGCAACTTGAGGAAAGCTGCAAACACAACTAAACTGAAATGTCGGAAATTCACAGAATGTAGCCTTCCCAGAGTAGTGAGAGTACCCAGACACTGCCATTGGCAGTGTCTGGGTACTCTCAGTCCTCTGGGATGGCTACATTCTGTGAATTTCTGCAGCAAGAGAGTATTTAATAAAAAAGGAAAAACCTTAGATTACGGGATGCCGACGGTTTCGGTTTCGGTTTAAAAAAAAACCTAAAAACGTCTGTTCGGTTTCGGTTAACCTACAGCTCTACTATTCATTCACCGTACTACCTTCATAAAGTGGTAAATAACTGTACACGATTGCAAGCCTGGTGCAATATGGCAATATGATATAAATCGGGGATAATGGGAAGACAGCCAATAATACCCCCACAATATGCATATATGTTATCGCTGTACTATACCTCTTTAACTATAGTACGTGAAGAGTGGATTGTAACTAAATCACCCGCGGAGTGGAGTTATCACCCGAATTGTCATTTTCAAATTTTGTGCATATGGACATAAAACACAAGCAATGTTTCAGCCAATGGACCTCCGGGTTTAACCCGGAGGTCCATTGGCTTGAACTCTGCTTGTGATGGTTATGCTTTGCAATAAATTTGCAATTATTGCTCGGGTGGAATCTCCACTCTGCGGGTGATTTAATGGTAATACACTCTCCACGTAATGTATCTCTGGTAGGGAGGCTATAACTGTTTAGCTATCTCTGTATATATTCTGTACATATGTGTACTGTGAAATAAATAATCAATCAGTTAATCAATCCTGAGCCATTCATTTGTATAGCCTGATTACTTATTGAGGAATGACGACATTTTATATCAGTAACCTGTGGAGTTTGGAGTACATGAATAAGACGTATGGGGCGGCGGTGTCTCAGTGGTAAGAGATTTGGACTTTAAACCGAAAGTCGGCGGTTCGATTTTGCCAACGTTGTGTCATTGAGCAAGCCATCTGCACAGTGTTCTTGGGCAAGACACTTAATCCCAACTGCCCACGTGGTGACACAGTGGCGCTATGTACTAAGGCATACTGAACGTATGATCGACTTGCCTTCAACTGTTGCTAACACTGCTTGTACAGAATTCGTAAGCTAGAGAGTCTAACAGCTGTTAGCCGCTGTTGGATGTTTCTCTTTGGGCACTTCGACTTCCTCTTCCTCCCGTAAAACTGTTCGACAAAATGTTACCCTGGCTGTGGAAAGTGTCGTTAAACCGCATTAAACAAACAAACAAACAAACAAACAAACAAACAAACAAACAAACAAACAAACAAACAAACAAACAAACAAATTAGGCGGATGTCGGACGAGAGAGTCGTCATTTCGTTCCCTGAGTTCCAATGTGTTCTATGTGCCAGTGGGCACATAGAACACATCGGAACTCAGGGGACAACTCAGCTTCATATTCTGTCCAAGTTTGCAACCTTTTGGGCTCAAGTGAGGCAAGAGCACAGACCGCTTCGGTGATAGCCACATATATCGTCATTGTGCCATTCTTTTTAGCATACAGCACGCTCTTGATCCTGCTTGGATAAGGGGACTGACGTCTTTCTCCAGTCGTGACGATTGTTCTAGCTTTTTAATTGCATTACGCAAAGGGCATAGGATATTGATTGATTCTCCCCATACCATTTCCATTATAGAAGCCGGACATTGTTTCCTCCTGATTGCCGACTAGCGTGTTCCTCTATGCTAAATTTTCAACAAATCGAAAGGGGTCAGTGAATATTTTCGTGCCTGTTTGCAGTAAAGTATTGGAATCACAGCGTTATGACAGCACATCGTCTCCATTGACAACCTCTGAATCTTTAGGCTATCTGGTAAGAAATATAGACATCTCTGTTGCTTGAGTGTATTTCCGAAGATACACGTCAAGGTTACTATATCTGACTGGCCACAGTTAAAACTGTGCGAAAAATTATTGATGCTTTGGAGATTTAATGCCGATAAAACTTGGCAACGCAATAATTTACCCATATCTTTTTGAAAACGAACACTTCCTCTCAAAAGGAGTGTATACTTCTACATACACACACGAAATATATCCAGCCGATACAAAATAGAAACTGATTGGAAGGAAAAATGTTTATTTTATTTCTTCCAGACATTCCTTCTTCAAATACTCTTTTTCTTCGTTTTAGACAAACAAAGAACGAAGAAATCTTGATGTGTTTTCCAGTATCGTGAAATACTTTACCTTGGTTCTCGAAACGTTAGTAATTTGATTAAGCTTTCTTTCTATATCTCTGACGGTTTATAACCCTTTGCCCAATGTGACGTCTATATGCGGCGTGCGTTATTAAAAACACGCCATTCAAATCTTATTTCTTCAATGTTTGCCTCCAAAACATAGCTTATGACAACTCGTTGGAGGGAGTTCGTTCCAAATGAGAGATCACACGCTACGTTTTGGTGACAAAACCTGAATTGAAAGTATTTAACCCTTTTTGTTGTTACAAGTGGCACGTGAACTAACCTTTGTCGTTCTGTATTTCTATTCTTTAGCTCCTATTGTTTGCTTCTGGCGGAGCACGCCAAAATCACATCCGCTTGTTGACTGGTAACTCGCAGTGCCCTATCGAATTATCCAGTTTCGAGATGTAATGTTTCTAGGAACTGAAACCTGCACCATTGTTAGGTATATTCCAAAAGTCTGACATTTTCTGTTATTAAAACAAAAATATTAGGCTTTTCCAAGTCCGAGACTTATAAACATTTAACACCAACAGTAACATTCTGCAACTATTAACTGTCATAACATGGTTTGCAGTTTAGCTTGGCATTTATATCTCTAAATCTTCCGTCTTCGTTGTTTCCACAACTTAATAACGAAAGTTTAAAAAGACGGAAAGCGATGTGTGTTTGATTCGGTGGGTGTTTTACATAACGAGTTGGAATAGCGTAGTCATTTTTTTTCGGAGAGCCGTAGGCTCGGGCGAAATATGACTACGCCGTTCCAGCGAATTTTGTCGTTCCAACGAGGGGTCACATGATATGGTTTTGTTGAAATTTTTTGAAAAATAATATTTTTTCAACTTCTGAATTTGAATATTACGCGGGCGGATGCGGGCGATTCGTTGGGTAAAGGGTTAATTATTTCTCTTTGTAAGTTTCGTTTTCCAGGCAGGGATACAAAAGACGAAACGTCGCCGTGAAACATAGAATTGTCCTATTTCATCTGAGGCGAATGGCAGACAAACGAAACAATCGATCGTGCAAGTTCACTGGTCTGTGCAGGCAGCGCCAGAGTTACGAAAGTGAGGGGGTACAGTTGGGGATTGTGCAGCGCCGAGCTGGGGTTGGTTTCGGGGTGGGGGAGTGGTCCTCTTCCTAAGTTGAGAAAATTTTTAACTGTTTTGCAACAAAATCATGCGAATATGGATATCATTGGAACCGACTGAACAAGCCGGTTCCAATGATATTCATATCTGCATGATTTCATTGAGTTATACCTTTTAGAATTTTTCTAAAATATTGAATTTTATTTATTTTTTAAAATTGCTGTAGGCTGAATTCCAAACGGATGCCTTGCACGTTGTCGATTCTAGCATTCGTCGAATACTCTTAAGCACTATGTTTCAGTCCGTTTAAACGCGGCATGCCTTGTTGCAATTTGAACCCTCGATTCTTGTTTGTTGTTTGCAGCTAGCGTGTGTGTGGGGGGGGGGGGGGGGCGGAGTGGGGGGGGGGGCATAATTTCAAAACTTCTCTGATTTAGTGCACTTGGGAATATGGGATTAAGCATACCGACCATTACACCGCAACGTTCAATACAACAAAAATTAAAATGATAGTATTGTTTTACTACGCTTGGCAAAAAAAGTGGAGGGGGAAGTACCCCCACATACCCCTACATGGCGCCGCCACTGTGTGAAGGCTGATTCTGTAGCAGCGAGTTCGTCCGCTAACGTAATCACCACACTACAAAGATCGGAAGAACGACGGTCCTGATTCCATGGCCGAAATTAGAGATGGACAATGTACCGAAAAACCGAACCGATACCGATATCATGGGGATACCGAAAAACCGAACCGAACCAATCATTGAATTCCGAAACCATCTGTATTTTTAAATTTTCCAACATTTGCTATTGATATAAGACCTTGTTTAGGCTTCATTGCAGATGAAGTATTTCTTTTTAGTTTTGTTAACCCTTAAAGGCCTAGGGAATTGTTCCGAATTGCCACTAGACTACAACCTGTACGCGTCCAATTGCTTAGCAGTGATTTCTAGTCACGTCTTGGCTGCCTTAACAGGCAGTCAAGACCTAATTAGAAATCTCTTCTCAGGTGATTTCGTCTATTGTAAGCAGGACCTTCTAATGACGGGCACATGCGCCGAGATAGCAAAAGTCTGGGCCTTTAACTGGTGGAGTGCTGGAAGCCCATATTTGGGCTTTATTCTGAAGTCCTGGTATTGCAATTTAAAGGCTTCATATTCTGTGGATGTGCTTCATATTATCTTTGAAGAGATATAATTTTATCTGTTAGGATTTGCCTTGTCACAATTTATGGGAGAGTGCCTACAGGCACTCTCCCATAAATTGTAACATAGCAAAGATGCACAAAGAAATTTCCAGGATCAAAAATAACTTAGCACTTTACCAGTTAAAGGTTAAGGTGTGTTTGGAACAAATCATAAAATTACTGTAGATATGATTTGTGTTGGCAAAGGGATGCCAATGTTGAGTTCATTTGCAGTGGCAAGTGTGGCGCTCTGGTAGAATGATACAAGGACAACTTATTCTGTATTTTCCTGGTGTTAATTCCCCTTGGGTACCATAAGAAAAAATCTCAGTTAAGTCAGATACCGAATACCGAACCGATACCGCTGTATATCCCCATAAAAATACCGAATCCGATACCGAACTTAAAATTCCAATACCGCCCATCTCTAGCCGAAATATTATGGTTACTGCACAAATCACTGGTCACGTCACAGCTGGAGTCTCAGATGTCGGGCGGTTTTATTAGGTGAGGATGATTCTATTAACCAAGTCAGAAGACCATTCTTATCTAAATTACCGACTTTCATTTGTGACAAGTCTACAATAACATTATGCCCCTTCCACCAAATTATTCATGGTAAAGTCTATAATAACATGCTCTTTCCACCAAACCTCCAAACTATTCAGATAAAGCTTACAATAATATCACTACTCTTTCTATCAAATTGTTTAGGTGTTGCAAGTTATTACAGTGGAAGAGTAGCTTCTATTCGTGTATACCTATATTGGAACGATAAGCTTGAGTTTCTTTCTTAGTATCAACAGCGACAGATTTAACGGTGCGTTGCGAAAAAGAGCCAGAGACTGCCTGGACAGGCCCAACTCTTAGCTTGAATGTCATTCGACAACCTGTCAAACTGACAACGTTTGCATAGTCAGCAACTGGCCACACCATCGGTCTAAGTGGCACGTGCACTAACCTTTGTCGTTCCGTATTTCTATTCTTTAGCTCCTATTGTTTGCTTCTGGCGGAGCACGCCAAAATCATATCCGCTTGTTGACTGGTAACTCGCAGTGCCCTATCGAATTATTCAGTTTCGAGATGTAATGTTTCTAGGAACTGAAACCTGCACCATTATTAGGTTTATTCCAAAAGTCTGACATTTTCTGTCATTAAAACAAAAATATCAGGCTTTTCCAAGTCCGAGACTTATAAACATTTAACACCAACAGCAACATTCTGCAACTATTAACTGTCATGACATGGTTTGCAGTTTACCTTGGCATTTATATCTCTAAATTTTCCGTCTTCGTGTTTCCACAACTTAATAACGAAAGTGTAATGAAAAGACGGAACGCGATGTGTGTTTGAAATGGTGGGTGTTTTACATAACGAGTTGGAATAGCGTAGTCATTTTTTTCGGAGAGCCGTAGGCTCGGGCGAAATATGACTACGCCGTTCCAACGAATTTTGTAAAACCCCCACCGATTCAAACACACATCGCATTCCGTATTTATTACACATCCCATGCATTAAAATTCAGTTAAATATACAATTTCACTCCGCTGTTAAACCCAAAGGTGAAGAGTCCGTTTGTTTTGCTTGAAGCTGCACTGATTAAATGGATCGATAAAAAATCAAAACAACGTTTTGGGAGCCAGTCTAAATTACATTCGTTATCTTTTCTATTGGGTGTGTTTGTTGAAATTCGTATCGATGTTTCTCTTCGGCTGGTGTCCATTCACGCCTAACCATTTGATGCATGGCTATTACTGATAGTAAAAATAAAAGTGCAAATTTGGGTAAATTTGCAAAAACAGCTGGGAGAAACATTTTTAAAGTTCGAAGCATGTCAGGATGTCCGAAGACTTACCGAAATAAAGTTTACCAATTTAGATATATGGGGATCCGCAGACGAGGCGGCCAGGGGACTGGGTTAATGTTGTGGTTGGAAATGATTGTTTTTTTTTAATATTATCTCATTTTTGGTTAACTAAGTTTTATTATGAACCGACTTTATTTTTTTCTTTGGACGTTTTCATTTCCACACGACGCGATAGACGATCGATAATCGTATAACGAAATTTGGAAACTTTTCAAAGCGTAACTAATGACACGGAGCATATTCAATCTCCCTGCCAATGACTTGACGGGAAAGGAACAAATATAAACGGTAGAGGAAAAAAGTTCCGAATTGTAATTCACCAGCTGAATACAGAAACATTTATGTCATAGTGGCGTTTCCGTTAAATACAAGGGTTTAAAGTTGAATGGATGTGTAATAAAAAATGCTTACAAACTCCTTAGAATAAAAGTTTGTCCAAAGCCCAATACTTCTTTTTGTCATCTGTCGACACAGAAAAACTTCCAGTGCGTCTTTACTTCCTGGACGTCAAAGTAAAACTTTAACACTTTACCTAACATGAAAAGCAGACGACACTTGCAAACACGATTCTTGATTAACTAATTTTTTTTCATTTTTTGTCTCACAAACATAGGTTATGACCCCTTTTTGGAACG